>VIIQ02000056.1:0-518915 GCA_007449985.2 Desmodesmus armatus | reverse complement strand
CAGGCCGGCGCGTAGCGTCGGGTTGGTGTCGGTGGATGCCGCGTGATGGTGCGCAACGGTGGTGGTCCGCAAAAATCATTTGGATGGCTCTTGTGAAAGAAAAAATAGTGTCTTCAACCACACCAACATGCACCCCAATTGAGTCACAGGCCGGCGCGTAGCGTCGGGTTGGTGTCGGCGGATGCCGCGTGATGGTGCGCAACGGTGGTGGTCCGCAAAAATCATTTGGATGGCTCTTGTGAAAGACAAAAGAAGTGTCTTCAACCACACCAACATGCACCCCAAGTGAGTCACAGGCCGGCGCGTAGCGTCGGGTTGGTGTCGGCGGATGCCGCGTGATGGTGCGCAACGGTGGTGGTCCGCAAAAATTTGGATGGCTCTTGTGAAAGACAAAAATAGTGTCTTCAACCACACCAACATGCACCCCAATTGAGTCGCAGGCCGGCGCGTAGCGTCGGGTTGGTGTCGGTGGATGCCGCGTGATGGTGCGCAACGGTGGTGGTCCGCAAAAATCATTTGGATGGCTCTTGTGAAAGACAAAAATAGTGTCTTCAACCACACCAACATGCACCCCAATTGAGTCACAGGCCGGCGCGTAGCGTCGTGTTGGTGTCGGTGGATGCCGCGTGATGGTGCGCAACGGTGGTGGTCCGCAAAAATCATTTGGATGGCTCTTGTGAAAGACAAAAAGTGTCTTCAACCACACCAACATGCACCCCAAGTGAGTCACAGGCTGGCGCGTAGCGTCGTGTTGGTGTCGGCGGATGCCGCGTGATGGTGCGCAACGGTGGTGGTCCGCAAAAATCATTTGGATGGCTCTTGTGAAAGACAAAAGAAGTGTCTTCAACCACACCAACATGCGCACCAGTGAGTCACAGGCTGGCGCGTAGAGTCGGGTTGGTGTCGGTGGATGCCGCGTGATGGTGCGCAACGGTGGTGGTCCGCAAAAATCATTTGGATGGCTCTTGTGAAAGACAAAAATAGTGTCTTCAACCACACCAACATGCACCCCAATTGAGTCGCAGGCCGGCGCGTAGCGTCGGGTTGGTGTCGGTGGATGCCGCGTGCTGGTGCGCAACGGTGGTGGTCCGCAAAAATCATTTGGATGGCACTTGTGAAAGACAAAAATAGTGTCTTCAACCACACCAACATGCACCCCAATTGAGTCACAGGCCGGCGCGTAGCGTCGGGTTGGTGTCGGTGGATGCCGCGTGATGGTGCGCAACGGTGGTGGTCCGCAAAAATCATTTGGATGGCTCTTGTGAAAGACAAAAATAGTGTCTTCAACCACACCAACATGCACCCCAATTGAGTCATAGGCCGGCGCGTAGCGTCGGGTTGGTGTCGGCGGATGCCGCGTGATGGTGCGCAACGGTGGTGGTCCGCAAAAATCATTTGGATGGCTCTTGTGAAAGACAAAAATAGTGTCTTCAACCACACCAGCATGCACCCCAATTGAGTCATAGGCCGGCGTGTAGCGTCGGGTTGGTGTTTTTTTTTCTTTTTTTTCGGGTTGGTGTCGGCGGATGCCGCGTGATGGTGCGCAACGGTGGTGGTCCGCAAAAATCATTTGGATGGCTCTTGTGAAAGACAAAAATAGTGTCTTCAACCACACCAACATGCACCCCAATTGAGTCATAGGCCGGCGCGTAGCGTCGGGTTGGTGTTTTTTTTTTTTTCGGTTGGTGTCGGCGGATGCCGCGTGATGGTGCGCAACGGTGGTGGTCCGCAAAATCATTTGGATGGCTCTTGTGAAAGACAAAAATAGTGTCTTCAACCACACCAACATGCACCCCAATTGAGTCATAGGCCGGCGCGTAGCGTCGGGTTGGTGTCGGCGGATGCCGCGTGATGGTGCGCAACGGTGGTGGTCCGCAAAAATCATTTGGATGGCTCTTGTGAAAGACAAAAATAGTGTCTTCAACCACACCAACATGCACCCCAATTGAGTCACAGGCCGGCGCGTAGCGTCGGGTTGTGTCGGCGGATGCCGCGTGCTGTGGTGCGCAACGGTGGTGGTCCGCAAAAATCATTTGGATGGCTCTTGTGAAAGACAAAAATAGTGTCTTCAACCACACGAACATGCACCCCAATTGAGTCACAGGCCGGCGCGTAGCGTCGGGTTGGTGTCGGCGGATGCCGCGTGCTGTGGTGCGCAACGGTGGTGGTCCGCAAAAAACATTTGGATGGCTCTTGTGAAAGACAAAAATAGTGTCTTCAACCACACCAACATGCACCCCAATTGAGTCACAGGCCGGCGCGTAGCGTCGGGTTGGTGTCGGCGGATGACGCGTGCTGTGGTGCGCAACGGTGGTGGTCCGCAAAAATCATTTGGATGGCTCTTGTGAAAGACAAAAATAGTGTCTTCAACCACACCAACATGCACCCCAATTGAGTCACAGGCCGGCGCGTAGCGTCGGGTTGGTGTCGGCGGATGACGCGTGCTGTGGTGCGCAACGGTGGTGGTCCGCAAAAATCATTTGAATGGCTCTTGTGAAAGACAAAATAGTGTCTTCAACCACACCAACATGCACCCCAATTGAGTCACAGGCCGGCGCGTAGCGTCGGGTTGGTGTCGGCGGATGCCGCGTGCTGTGGTGCGCAACGGTGGTGGTCCGCAAAAAACATTTGGATGGCTCTTGTGAAAGACAAAAATAGTGTCTTCAACCACACCAACATGCACCCCAATTGAGTCACAGGCCGGCGCGTAGCGTCGGGTTGGTGTCGGCGGATGACGCGTGCTGTGGTGCGCAACGGTGGTGGTCCGCAAAAATCATTTGGATGGCTCTTGTGAAAGACAAAAATAGTGTCTTCAACCACACCAACATGCACCCCAATTGAGTCACAGGCCGGCGCGTAGCGTCGGGTTGGTGTCGGCGGATGACGCGTGCTGTGGTGCGAAATGGTGGTGGTCCGCAAAAATCATTTGGATGGCTCTTGTGAAAGACAAAAATAGCGTCTTCAACCACACCAACATGCACCCCAATTGAGTCACAGGCCGGCGCGTAGCGTCGGGTTGGTGTCGGCGGATGCCGCGTGCTGTGGTGCGCAACGGTGGTGGTCCGCAAAAATCATTTGGATGGCTCTTGTGAAAGACAAAAATAGTGTCTTCAACCACACCAACATGCACCCCAAGTGAGTCACAGGCCGGCGCGTAGCGTCGGGTTGGTGTCGGCGGATGACGCGTGCTGTGGTGCGCAATGGTGGTGGTCCGCAAAAATCATTTGGATGGCTCTTGTGAAAGACAAAAATAGTGTCTTCAACCACACCAACATGCACCCCAATTGAGTCACAGGCCGGCGCGTAGCGTCGGGTTGGTGTCGGCGGATGCCGCGTGCTGTGGTGCGCAACGGTGGTGGTCCGCAAAAATCATTTGAATGGCTCTTGTGAAAGACAAAAATAGTGTCTTCAACCACACCAACATGCACCCCAATTGAGTCACAGGCCGGCGCGTAGCGTCGGGTTGGTGTCGGCGGATGACGCGTGCTGTGGTGCGCAACGGTGGTGGTCCGCAAAAATCATTTGGATGGCTCTTGTGAAAGACAAAAGAAGTGTCTTCAACCACACCAACATGCACCCCAAGTGAGTCACAGGCTGGCGCGTAGAGTCGGGTTGGTGTCGGTGGATGCCGCGTGATGGTGCGCAACGGTGGTGGTCCGCAAAAATCATTTGGATGGCTCTTGTGAAAGACAAAAATAGTGTCTTCAACCACACCAACATGCACCCCAATTGAGTCACAGGCCGGCGCGTAGCGTCGGGTTGGTGTCGGCGGATGACGCGTGCTGTGGTGCGCAACGGTGGTGGTCCGCAAAAATCATTTGGATGGCTCTTGTGAAAGACAAAAATAGTGTCTTCAACCACACCAACATGCACCCCAATTGAGTCACAGGCCGGCGCGTAGCGTCGGGTTGGTGTCGGCGGATGACGCGTGCTGTGGTGCGCAACGGTGGTGGTCCGCAAAAATCATTTGGATGGCTCTTGTGAAAGACAAAAATAGTGTCTTCAACCACACCAACATGCACCCCAATTGAGTCACAGGCCGGCGCGTAGCGTCGGGTTGGTGTCGGCGGATGACGCGTGCTGTGGTGCGCAACGGTGGTGGTCCGCAAAAATCATTTGAATGGCTCTTGTGAAAGACAAAAATAGTGTCTTCAACCACACCAACATGCACCCCAATTGAGTCACAGGCCGGCGCGTAGCGTCGGGTTGGTGTCGGCGGATGACGCGTGCTGTGGTGCGCAATGGTGGTGGTCCGCAAAAATCATTTGGATGGCTCTTGTGAAAGACAAAAATAGTGTCTTCAACCACACCAACATGCACCCCAATTGAGTCACAGGCCAGCGCGTAGCGTCGGGTTGGTGTCGGCGGATGCCGCGTGCTGTGGTGCGCAACGGTGGTGGTCCGCAAAAATCATTTGGATGGCTCTTGTGAAAGACAAAGAAGTGTCTTCAACCACACCAACATGCACCCCAATTGAGTCACAGGCCGGCGCGTAGCGTCGGGTTGGTGTCGGCGGATGCCGCGTGCTGTGGTGCGCAATGGTGGTGGTCCGCAAAAATCATTTGGATGGCTCTTGTGAAAGACAAAAATAGCGCCTTCAACCACACCAACATGCACCCCAATTGAGTCACAGGCCGGCGCGTAGCGTCGGGTTGGTGTCGGCGGATGACGCGTGCTGTGGTGCGCAACGGTGGTGGTCCGCAAAAATCATTTGGATGGCTCTTGTGAAAGACAAAAGAAGTGTCTTCAACCACACCAACATGCACCCCAAGTGAGTCACAGGCTGGCGCGTAGAGTCGGGTTGGTGTCGGTGGATGCCGCGTGATGGTGCGCAACGGTGGTGGTCCGCAAAAATCATTTGGATGGCTCTTGTGAAAGACAAAAATAGTGTCTTCAACCACACCAACATGCACCCCAATTGAGTCGCAGGCCGGCGCGTAGCGTCGGGTTGGTGTCGGTGGATGCCGCGTGATGGTGCGCAACGGTGGTGGTCCGCAAAAATCATTTGGATGGCTCTTGTGAAAGACAAAAGAAGTGTCTTCAACCACACCAACATGCGCACCAAGTGAGTCACAGGCTGGCGCGTAGAGTCGGGTTGGTGTCGGTGGATGCCGCGTGATGGTGCGCAACGGTGGTGGTCCGCAAAAATCATTTGGATGGCTCTTGTGAAAGACAAAAATAGTGTCTTCAACCACACCAACATGCACCCCAATTGAGTCATAGGCCGGCGCGTAGCGTCGGGTTGGTGTCGGTGGATGCCGCGTGATGGTGCGCAACGGTGGTGGTCCGCAAAAATCATTTGGATGGCTCTTGTGAAAGACAAAAATAGTGTCTTCAACCACACCAACATGCACCCCAATTGAGTCATAGGCCGGCGCGTAGCGTCGGGTTGGTGTTTTTTTTTGTTTTTTGTTTCGGGTTGGTGTCGGCGGATGCCGCGTGATGGTGCGCAACGGTGGTGGTCCGCAAAAATCATTTGGATGGCTCTTGTGAAAGACAAAAATAGTGTCTTCAACCACACCAACATGCACCCCAATTGAGTCATAGGCCGGCGCGTAGCGTCGGGTTGGTGTCGGCGGATGCCGCGTGCTGTGGTGCGCAACGGTGGTGGTCCGCAAAAATCATTTGGATGGCTCTTGTGAAAGACAAAAATAGTGTCTTCAACCACACCAACATGCACCCCAATTGAGTCACAGGCCGGCGCGTAGCGTCGGGTTGGTGTCGGCGGATGCCGCGTGATGGTGCGCAACGGTGGTGGTCCGCAAAAATCATTTGGATGGCTCTTGTGAAAGACAAAAATAGTGTCTTCAACCACACCAACATGCACCCCAATTGAGTCACAGGCTGGCGCGTAGCGTCGGGTTGGTGTCGGCGGATGACGCGTGCTGTGGTGCGCAATGGTGGTGGTCCGCAAAAATCATTTGGATGGCTCTTGTGAAAGACAAAAATAGCGTCTTCAACCACACCAACATGCACCCCAATTGAGTCACAGGCCGGCGCGTAGCGTCGGGTTGGTGTCGGCGGATGACGCGTGCTGTGGTGCGCAACGGTGGTGGTCCGCAAAAATCATTTGGATGGCTCTTGTGAAAGACAAAAATAGTGTCTTCAACCACACCAACATGCACCCCAATTGAGTCGCAGGCTGGCGCGTAGCGTCGGGTTGGTGTCGGTGGATGCCGCGTGATGGTGCGCAACGGTGGTGGTCCGCAAAAATCATTTGGATGGCTCTTGTGAAAGACAAAAATAGTGTCTTCAACCACACCAACATGCACCCCAATTGAGTCACAGGCCGGCGCGTAGCGTCGTGTTGGTGTCGGCGGATGCCGCGTGATGGTGCGCAACGGTGGTGGTCCGCAAAAATCATTTGGATGGCTCTTGTGAAAGACAAAAGAAGTGTCTTCAACCACACCAACATGCACCCCAAGTGAGTCACAGGCTGGCGCGTAGAGTCGGGTTGGTGTCGGTGGATGCCGCGTGATGGTGCGCAACGGTGGTGGTCCGCAAAAATCATTTGGATGGCTCTTGTGAAAGACAAAAATAGTGTCTTCAACCACACCAACATGCACCCCAATTGAGTCACAGGCCGGCGCGTAGCGTCGGGTTGGTGTCGGCGGATGCCGCGTGCTGTGGTGCGCAACGGTGGTGGTCCGCAAAAATCATTTGGATGGCTCTTGTGAAAGACAAAAGAAGTGTCTTCAACCACACCAACATGCACCCCAATTGAGTCTCCGGCCGGCGCGTAGCGTCGGGTTGGTGTCGGTGGATGCCGCGTGATGGTGCGCAACGGTGGTGGTCTGCAAAAAACATTTGGATGGCTCTTGTGAAAGACAAAAATAGTGTCTTCAACCACACCAACATGCACCCCAATTGAGTCACAGGCCAGCGCGTAGCGTCGGGTTGGTGTCGGCGGATGCCGCGTGCTGTGGTGCGCAACGGTGGTGGTCCGCAAAAATCATTTGGATGGCTCTTGTGAAAGACAAAAGAAGTGTCTTCAACCACACCAACATGCACCCCAATTGAGTCACAGGCCGGCGCGTAGCGTCGGGTTGGTGTCGGCGGATGCCGCGTGCTGTGGTGCGCAACGGTGGTGGTCCGCAAAAAACATTTGGATGGCTCTTGTGAAAGTGTCATGCCGAATACATGCATGTTGCCGAAATAGCAACATTTGTGGCTCAGCACCTTGTGACTGAGCATGTTTGCATGACTTGCTGCCTTGTCCTGTGTGCATGACTTGTGGGTGCAGTCAAGTAGCAGCTGTGAGCAGTTTGACCAGCTGTGGTGAAGGAGCAGCAAGCCAGTGTGATGTGCAACTGTGTACAGCCTGCATGTAGTCACACACCATATTTCATGTTGGTTTCTGCATGAATGCTGTCTCCAGTCTATCCGTCAGGTTGCGGTTTAGGTCTTCTGTTGGAGATTGCCGCACGTTCTTATGCTCGGCCAGCGCTGTCAAGCACTGGCCGGAGTTTGTGGATGCTCTCTGTTGGGTAATACCTGCCGTTGTCACACACGTGCGCGGTAGCTGCTGGCAGCAGTCACTGTTGATCTGTTTCTGTCGTCTCTGTAACGTGGTACCAGCCCACCGTTCTACTTACTTGCTTCTTGACGTCCAATCCGAGAGCAATTCTACGCGGAGCTGTGCCTACCGTGCCAGTCTCACGCAGGCACCTCACCGAAGGTTGTCTTACTGCTGGCCTGTTCCGCCAGTCAGCAATTGTCAGTCAGTAGCTGCACCGTCAGTGCTGATCTTATCAGCGGTTCTGAGCCACCGTGCCGGTCCACGCCAGGCAAGCCTCACGAAGGTTGTCTTCAGTCAAGCTGTTCCCTTGACACAATTGTAGTCAGTTCTTTTGCTTCCCAATTAATCAAGCCCAGTGACTGCCTGTCCAGCAGCAAGCAGTTCAGACTCTCCGTGCCCAACACTTCTGTCCGATCTTCTGTCAGATCTTCTGCCTTTGCCTTGCAGACCGCAGTTGGTATCGTGCAGGCTTTGATACATATTACTATTGTCTACATTGTCAGTGTTGCAGTTGTCTCTCTCAGATCTTGCACCATTCTTGGCCTGGGACTGTCAGCCACACAGCTCTCTTGCTAGCAGCAGTGCTGTGTCAGCTGGTTGATTGTTACATACAGCTTGTTTTGCAGTGACAGTTGCAGGTGCTGCCAGTGTGAAGTACCTGTGTTGCTGTTCTTGTGCCCCTTTTCTTACTGTCTTGTTGTCTGCTCACAACACCCCAACAACACAAAACCGCAGGCCCTCTGTCCTTGGTGACAAGACCTGTTACAAGCAATCCAAGCTTCCGCCCATCCACAAACTCCGGCCTGGACGTGGCGTCTCCTCCTGGTTCAGTCGCACTCCTACTTTTGAGTGAGTGTATTTGGCTGGGGAGGGTCTCGTTCAGGCTCGTGCTGTTGCGGGTGTGTTTGTGAGCTTTGTTGGCCAGCTTAGCACGCTACTGCATTCGTGTGCAATTGTGTGTTAGTCAGTGGTCTGTTGGTGCTTACACCGTTTACTACCTGCTGGGGGGGTTGATTCCACTTACTACGGTGCCTTTCATGGCAGGGAATGCAAACCAGGGCCAAGGGTAGAGCCAAGGGAAAAGCTAATTCTGCTTTTGGTAGTGGCACGGGCGCTCCTGCTGCCCCTGCTGCTGCTGCAGAACTACCACCACCTGGGCCACCAGGTGGGGGTACCTCGTCACCGCCTTCTAGCGAGCTAGGGGACGAACCCAACGTCCCTGTGCCTCCTGGTGTTCCACCTTTAGTGTATAACCCTTTGTACCAGCCAGATTCTGAAAGTGAGGACGATATGCAGCGCTCCACTCTCCCCCACTTCACAGGTAGAGAGAAGGGTGCTGCAGGTCTTGCCTACCTGCGTGCCTTTGCTGATGTTGTGGGCATGGGAAAACTGGGTTCAGCGGATGAGAAGCTGTACCGCAGTCTCTTTACCTTTGCTTCAGGTGGCAGCGCAGCTAGCACTACAGATCAGGGCGCTACACCCTTTGACCTGTGGTGCGACCTGCATGTTAGGCCCTTGGCAGAAGAAATCCAGGTTGCAAGCTTAGGATGCGATAATGCTGCTGCTCACAAGGGGGTTTACGATGATTTTAAGGATAGGTATGATCAGGTGCTAGAGCTATTCAGAAGTGAGTTCTGCGGTCCTGATGTGACCGAGTTCAAGTCGCTGCTGGTAGAACTGTCCCTCGTCTGCCAAACGCACCACAATAGCTCTCTGTGGCGCCCACTGCAGCATGTGTTGTTAAAGCTTCAGGGTTTCTATAGCCGGCCTGTGCCTAGTGGTGTTCTTAGTGAGAGCGAGTTTGTAGGCCAGCTGCTGAGCATGTCTGATCTGCTGCCTGAGACTGTCTCACTGCGCATCAAGTCTGTAGTTGATGGTTTGACCCTACCCCAAGCTCCCGCTGGGGCACCTGCAACCTGGAACGCTAAGCTTACGCTTGCTGCTGTGCTCTCTGCTGTATCTGAGCTAGCAAAACAGCAGCACCAGGCCGCCGGTTGGGGTATGCTGCAAGCACCGTTGTCGCAATCTAGTGTGTCACCTGTAGTCGCTCTTTCTAGCCAGCAATCCATCTCTGCCACTAGTTCTTTGCTGCAGGCTACTGACATCAATTCCAAGGCGGCTGCCATGTGTGCTGGGCTTCAGCACATGAGCGCCGAGGGTCGGTGTCAGCTTTTAGCCAAAGCTTTTCCTGCTGCCTTGTGCCCTGAGCACTGTATGATGCACACACTTAGGGAGTGTCCGTGTGCGGTCGACAAAGCTAAGGGTGTGGTCAAGCATGTGCATGCTACAACCTTAGCTGAGGAGGCGTCTCGGTTGTCGGAGGGTATAGTGCAGCGCGTTAGGCAACAGTTGGATTGTGTGGTGGATAGAGTGTCTGATCTAGAGTCTAGGTTTCAGTCTGAGCTCTCTGTCTTTGCTTCTGGCTTCCGTCCTGGGCAGGGTGACAGCGGACGCTATGGTGGCGGCTATGGGCAGTCTAGGCCCTTGGGTGTTGGGTGTCAGGAGGGTTACAACTCCCGTGCTTCGCCTCCGCGCCCTTCAACCCCTGTGTGCAACTTGTGCGACCAGCATGGTCACCACGCAGAGGGTTGCTGGATAGCTTTCCCACACAAGTGCAGAGATAGGCAGATGTTGGCTGACATAGTGGTGCCTGAGCATCTGCAGGGGTTCTTCCAGATCCAGTTGGCCAAGTTGCGTCAGGCTGACCAAGGCCATTCTCATGCTGCTGCTGCTGAGCCGTTGTCAGGTGATGCCTACCCACCTCGTCACTCTGCCCAGCATCATGGCATGATGAATTTTTGTGTGGTGACGGGGTTGTCTAGTGTGCCTCCTCATAGTGATGATGTTGGTGTTAGTGCAGTTGATGGTGATTCCCCTTTTAGTGCTTCTGGCTTTGTCCATAGTCTTGCTACTGTAGGTATAGAGTTTGGGGATGGTGATGGTGATGGTGATGTCTTTGATGCACCGTTTGCTTATGAGTACAGCAGCTCTGCTGACTACAGCATGCCTGAGCTTCTGTTGGGCACTGACAGTGATGGTGACGTTCATGTGCCCCCTGCTGACGTGCCCACTCTTGTGCCTGCTATTGGTGTGTCAGATGCTGTGCCCCCTGTCACCCCTTATGGTGAGGCGCCCCTTGCCAGCTTCCCTGCCGGTGTGCCCAACCTTGCTGACGATGATGTGCTGGGTAGCCCTCCTGCTGCTCGTTTTGCTGTTGATTTCAGGGTTCTCAACGGCATGTTGGCACCAGAGTCCAGCGATTCTGAGTCGCCCCAGTCTTCACCTGTGTCTTCTGAGCCGTCATCGCCAGTTGCTGTGCCGGTTGAGGTCGACCCTGCACCTACACCTCCTAGCGCTGTCGCTGGTGTGAGTGAGGTGTTGATTTGTGCTTGTGGCAGTGCATGTGGGCTTCAACTAGACTATCAGGGTGAGGGTGGTGTTGCTCCTTTTTGGCAGTGTCCCTCAGCTGTTTCTCATGCATGTGTGTCTAGGGTGCCAGCCGACAATGCAGCATTGGTGGCTGGGTACTTTGGTGGTGTGCCAATCAGCGTCAGGCCCACCACTGGTGCCATGGGCAGTACAGTCGACCATAGTCCCCCCACAGCTGCCCTTTCCGTGCCGCCAGCTGTACCACCTCAGTTTCCTCCTCCAGCCCGTCATGGTGCGTACCAGCAGAATTTCCCTTGAGGGCTTTGGTTGCACCTTAGTTGCTGTCTGATGTGCTCAAGGGTGCACCCACGTGGTTCAGGTCTGGGGACTGGAGGGGTGAGCTGTTTCTGCGCTTGGTGGCTGGGGGGGTCAAGCAGTGTGTCTGGTTGTAGTGTGTATGGTTCTTGAAGTCCCTTGTCTGTTAGGTGTTGGCAGCAACAATAGGGCCATAGTTGGCCAAGCCTTGAGTCAATTAGTGTTCTAGTAGTTGTCAGGTATAGCTTTACTTGTTTGGGTCGGCAATGCCATTGCAAGGCATCGCAGTAATATCAGCCAGCCGGCATGTGATGCCTGTGTGATGCAGCTGTTGTCTGCTTGGTTGTCGAGAGTGCAACTGTTCCCTGTGCACACCAACACTCCTCTTGCTTCCCTTTGCCCGCACAGTCTGCCCTGTTCCCTGCAGGCCCCTGGTGTTCTTCACCTGCAAAGTATGGCCTCGTAATTACAGATATCCAAGCAGTTGATACACTTGTGGACTCCATTGGTTGTGGAGGCAAAGTTACTGGCCAGCTTTCTACCTTGGTGCTATCCCAGCGCGCTTACACTGCGGCAACATATGGCAGCAGCCAGCGTCGCATTCACTGGCACCTCGGCTGGCATTGGCTCCAACAGCAGGCGACATGGTTGTTACTGCGGTCACCCTCCCAGTTTCCCTGGCTGGTCTTCAACACCTGGCCGCGTGTGCCCCCTGCGTCTGCGTCAAGCTCTATGGTGCCGTTATTCACAATTTGCCTCGTGATGTTCAACGCTGGTTGCAGCAGCTTCAGCAGCAGCACCGCCTGCAGGTTATTATGGGTTACAACCAGCCTGGCCTTGCCACTGCCCCACAGGCATGCCTTTGGTTGTGCATCTTCAACAGTGCAGCCACCCGTAACGCGCTAGTGTTCTCCCAGCAGCGTACGTCAACTGCCACTGCTGTGACTGATGCCAATGCGGACTGCAGGCTTTTGCCAGGATTTGGTATTGGTGTTTTGATCAAGTCTTAGAGAGTACACTGCCTGTTGCAATGGCGGCTGCAAGCACTGCCAGCGCAGTGCTAGCCTGTCGATGTTAGTGTGTGCCAGTGTTGTGACCACTGCCTGTTGCAGTGTCAGCTTTCTGCTGTGCCTTACTGAGAAGGAAAAAAAAAGCAAAAAAAAAGCATTCCTACAGCTATGTGAGGTTGCAGCATAGCTGTGTTGTCCAATCATGGTTGCATTCCTTCATTCATGCCTTCAGCACAGCGCATTGTGTGTCGTGACAGCGCACACGTGCATTGTGTCACTCCTTATTCTTCAGAGCGTTGTGCAGCGTGCTGCACGCTGTGCATCACTCTGCCTTATTCTTGCCCCACAGCCATGCTTGTGCCGTGGTAGTGGCAGTACCATGTTGTCTTGCATGCCCTAGACGGCTTCAGCTTCACTTGTGTCCCTTCACGCCCATCATACCTACTCATGTGCACATGCCTGTACTTGGCGCAGCTATCGTGATCAGTTCTGGTGTCTGGCTTGTGCATTTCATGACACCGCCGCGGGGGGGTGGGGGCCAGCCCTGCTCACTCCTGCTGCTATGCATGTGTGTGCATGTCCTCGGCAAGTCAGCTAATTGCGCACGACAGCTGTCATGCCGAATACATGCATGTTGCCGAAATAGCAACATTTGTGGCTCAGCACCTTGTGACTGAGCATGTTTGCATGACTTGCTGCCTTGTCCTGTGTGCATGACTTGTGGGTGCAGTCAAGTAGCAGCTGTGAGCAGTTTGACCAGCTGTGGTGAAGGAGCAGCAAGCCAGTGTGATGTGCAACTGTGTACAGCCTGCATGTAGTCACACACCATATTTCATGTTGGTTTCTGCATGAATGCTGTCTCCAGTCTATCCGTCAGGTTGCGGTTTAGGTCTTCTGTTGGAGATTGCCGCACGTTCTTATGCTCGGCCAGCGCTGTCAAGCACTGGCCGGAGTTTGTGGATGCTCTCTGTTGGGTAATACCTGCCGTTGTCACACACGTGCGCGGTAGCTGCTGGCAGCAGTCACTGTTGATCTGTTTCTGTCGTCTCTGTAACGTGGTACCAGCCCACCGTTCTACTTACTTGCTTCTTGACGTCCAATCCGAGAGCAATTCTACGCGGAGCTGTGCCTACCGTGCCAGTCTCACGCAGGCACCTCACCGAAGGTTGTCTTACTGCTGGCCTGTTCCGCCAGTCAGCAATTGTCAGTCAGTAGCTGCACCGTCAGTGCTGATCTTATCAGCGGTTCTGAGCCACCGTGCCGGTCCACGCCAGGCAAGCCTCACGAAGGTTGTCTTCAGTCAAGCTGTTCCCTTGACACAATTGTAGTCAGTTCTTTTGCTTCCCAATTAATCAAGCCCAGTGACTGCCTGTCCAGCAGCAAGCAGTTCAGACTCTCCGTGCCCAACACTTCTGTCCGATCTTCTGTCAGATCTTCTGCCTTTGCCTTGCAGACCGCAGTTGGTATCGTGCAGGCTTTGATACATATTACTATTGTCTACATTGTCAGTGTTGCAGTTGTCTCTCTCAGATCTTGCACCATTCTTGGCCTGGGACTGTCAGCCACACAGCTCTCTTGCTAGCAGCAGTGCTGTGCCAGCTGGTTGATTGTTACATACAGCTTGTTTTGCAGTGACAGTTGCAGGTGCTGCCAGTGTGAAGTACCTGTGTTGCTGTTCTTGTGCCCCTTTTCTTACTGTCTTGTTGTCTGCTCACAACACCCCAACAACACAAAACCGCAGGCCCTCTGTCCTTGGTGACAAGACCTGTTACAAGCAATCCAAAAATAGTGTCTTCAACCACACCAACATGCACCCCAATTGAGTCACAGGCCGGCGCGTAGCGTCGGGTTGGTGTCGGCGGATGCCGCGTGCTGTGGTGCGCAACGGTGGTGGTCCGCAAAAAACATTTGGATGGCTCTTGTGAAAGACAAAAATAGTGTCTTCAACCACACCAACATGCACCCCAATTGAGTCACAGGCCGGCGCGTAGCGTCGGGTTGGTGTCGGCGGATGACGCGTGCTGTGGTGCGCAACGGTGGTGGTCCGCAAAAATCATTTGGATGGCTCTTGTGAAAGACAAAAATAGCGTCTTCAACCACACCAACATGCACCCCAATTGAGTCACAGGCCGGCGCGTAGCGTCGGTGGATACCAACATACCATGGTGGTTGCTGACAGCATAGTGATGTTTAGGGAACTTATTGTCACTGGTCAATTTTGAATGGCGGTGTTTGCCAAGTTGCACCATCACTGCTCAGGTTAGAGGGCTGGCTCACGTTGTTATTCTTTCGTCATGCAAGTTGCTTACCTCGCGCGCATGGAGTCAGACGCGCGCACACGCATGCACACAATCAAACAAACACGATACAAAACGAGAATAGTTGTTCAATACTGTGTTGCAAAGTGGCTTGACAACTTATGGTGAGTGGGGACCTGCACATCGTGGCGAGGGTTTTTTGACTGAAGATGTCTTTGGCTTCTCCTTTGTTGTTTGCAGCGATCAAATTACCCCGGCAAAGATGAGCAGGGGATACAGTTGATCAGAAGTGCTTTGCCTGTTACAGTGTACAACACCACTTGATGCATGTGCTGAAAGTCAAACGATAGATCAGCGCCGGCCCCTACGGTCTCTGCTCCTGCTTCTGCTCCGACTGCGGCTTCTGCTGCGGCTGCGTGCCCTCCGCCGGTCTCTGTCACTGTCCCTGTCTCGCCTGCATAACAACGTAACCACACAGTGGTACGATGACAATTGCTACCAGTTCCAAAAGACCAAGGGTGTGTGTACACTTGTCACACTAGATGAATAACAGTGCTGACCTGGCTACTAGCTGAGCAGAATGCACCACACTTGATGTTTGTTGCTCTAAAACCACGAGCATGCCCACACACACCTGTCCTCATGCCTGCCGCGTTCACGGCGAGATGACTCCCGCTCTTTGTCCCGTGACGACCTGTACTCGCGGTCATCTCGCCTGCTAAAAATGAGACAAGCAACCGGCACGACAGGTGAGAGGCAAGTGAGCCACGCAGTGTGTGGCGCAGCGACATGGCAACAATTGGCTTCTCTGCTTTGAGCAAGGTCTCAGCAGCAACTTCAGCAGCAATCTCAGCAGCAAAGACGCCTTGTAAGTGTGTGTGCACTGGCTCTGGAAGGAACTGCTGGCGGTTTGGCGCTGTACCATGCTAGACAGTAGTTATGCTCAGACGTCATTACTATACTAGCGCAGCAATAGCATGCACAGTCATGCCTCAGGCCGTCGGCAAGCGTGATGAAAAGAAGGCACAAGCTAAAAAGTAAACAAGTATAGCATGGAAGTCGGAGTGTCAACCCCTTATCCAGCGACCAACAAGCACTGCCCACCTGTTGCTGTATCGCTCCCGGTCCCGGTCCCGGTCCCGCTCTTTGTCCCTGTCACGCTCCTTTTCCAGCTCTTTCTCCCGCTCCCGCTCCCGCTCCCGCACCCGCTCCCGCTCCTGTCGCTCACGGTCACGTTCACGCTCCCGGTCGCGCTCCCGGACCCACTCCTCCTCCCTGTCTCTGTCCCTGTCCCTGTCGCGCTCACGCTCTCTGCTGCGCTCCCGTCTGCTGCGGTCCTTCTCATACCCTGCTGCCAGCCCCGCTGCTGCCTGCAGCTGCTGCTGTGCCTCTGCCGCCTCCTCTGCTGCTGCTGCTGCTTCCTGCTCTGCTGCTGCGATGGCCTTGTCCACCTCATCCTCGTCCAGCAGGCTGATGCGCGGCTCAAGCGTGCCCGCAGACTCAAGCAGGTGCCTGGGGACACCACACACGTGTGCATAGCGGCAGCAGCAGGAGCAGGACCAGTCAAGCTTGTGAGTTTGTGATGAAGCTACAAGCCCCTTGCCCCCTGCAACTCCGGTGGCATCACTTGCTGGTCGTCTCGGTGGTCGCCCACGCTGCATGCAGCCCCTCATCGGCTCTCCCTCTCCCGCCTTCCTCAAGCCATGTTCATCACCAACTTGCGAGCCATAAACGCGGCGCCCTGCCGACTAACCCCGTGCCTAGCAACTATGGAACCCTAGCCTTTAGGCCACAGCCTCATCCACAGGGCACACCAGGCACCTCATCCGAAGGTGTTGCCCAGTCCTTACCCAGGAATGCATGGGTTTGCGCGCGCACAGTGACTGCCACTGCTCCGCACCCCCCCCCAATATCCCAGCCTGCTCCCACCTGTAAGGTATGTGCGGCATGGACACGTCAAACAGGTAGTCCTTGCGCAGCATGTCGTCCACCACCTCGTCAACATGGCTCAGCGCAAAGCGGCCGTCCGGCAGCGCCACGCGCACACGCCTGAAGTCGTTGTACAGCGGCTCCAGGTAGGTGTACACGTCATACGCACGACCCACCAGGCGCAGGTAGTACGCACCTGTCAAGGGGGGCAGCGGCAGGCAGGGAGGGAGGGACGACACCAGTGGGGAGGGTGAGGACCGGCAGTATCAACAGGCAGCGCCTTCTTCCTGCTGGAACCATCGGTTGTACGATAGGGAGGCTGTGAGATGGGGCCCTGCCAACAGACAAAAAAGTAGCTCAAGCAACATTTATGGCATGCTGGCCGCATCTATGCTGTTGTGCATATGCAGATGGGCGTGGCGCTGGTCTGACACCGACTGTGGCCCCAGCAGCTGCCCCCAGCCACAGGAAGGAGGAGTGCTTGTCCTCCTATCAACCTGACCTCTTCAGCAAGCTACAACACAAGCCCTAGTCATGGCCTGGGTGGCGGCTAAACCTCGCTGCTGCTTGAGCTCTCTCCCTGCAGCTTGCCAGTGCCCAGCTGCCTGGTTGACAGCCAGCGCAACTTACCTAGCAGCCTGACATACTTGTAGTCATCATTCTTGATGAACTCGATGATGATTTCCTTGTCGGGCTGTATCTGCAGCATCTTGAGTATGAGGCAGATGAACTCTGAGGGCTTCTGCGGCTCCCCCATCATGCCGCCTACATACTTGAGCTCAACTGCCTTGTCCACCAGTGTCTCAGCAGACAGGCCAAAGCAGTCCTTCTTCCAGTACACACTGCTGTAGATCTTGTTGCGAGTGATCTTCTCTATCAGGTTCTGAGGGGGAAGGGCCGGGGAGGGGGAGGAAGCACGAGGTGGGGACGGCAGGGAGCAAGGGGATGGATTGATATTGGTGGGGTGTTGAGGGCTGGAAGCGGGGGGGGGGGGGGGGGCATTGCTTGCGCTGCTGCTATTCCCCAAAGGGTCCCATCTTGGCTTGCGTGCCTGTCATGTACTCCTCAACCCACGACACAAGTGACCACCCCACTGGCTGGCTCGCTGCAGTGCTGAGAGTTCAGCAACATACTGAGAGACACTTCTACTGAAAGAGCGCGTGATGTGCCAGGTTGGGTGCTGTTACAAGCCCCTGCATGCTATCTACACAATACATGCACTGCATCAACATCATGAGACAAGGCTGTTCCCTGTGCTGAGGTCAGGGCCCACCTGTGGGTTGGTGCCATGGATGTTGCCTGCCTCCACATCTGTTCTGTTGGCCATGCTGCTTGTGTACTAGCGCTGACCACGGCAGGTCTGTGTTGCTGACGAGACCAGTATGCGACGATTCACGAAGGGGGGTGTTCTGCCATGCTCAAGATACACAGGTTGACACTGGGCAGGGCTGCTGCTTTGCTGCTGTCAAAGCATGACTTTGCTGAACTTTGGGGCTCTGGTTGCTTGGAAGAACATAAAAAAACACATGTGTGCCACACCGGCGTCTGTGAGGCCTGCCAAAGGGAGAGAGAACAAGATCATGACAAGTTTACGTCAACGCATGTGCCGGAGGCAACTCTCAGCACTTGGTTGGAATCGCTTCAACCACCAATGCACATTATATGCTGCCCTGTAACCCACACGCGTCTACAAGATGAAGTCGCTCAGCAGCAGAAGCAGCAGCAGAAGCAGCAGTAGCAGCAAAGCCCGGAACCTTGGCAACACCGGGGCCAACAACTGCCTCGGCAGCCTCCAACGTGTCGCACCACATCCCATCGTGCCTCTGACGCAGCTCTATGGGTCCTCAAGTCAACCACGCAGTCAGACGTATGCAGCAGGAGCAGGCGACAGCAGCGTGGACACTGTCCTGGACTCACTGAGGGATGCCTTTGGTGCCCCGCCCACCACAGGCAGGCAGCTCAGCAGTAATGCACAGCCGACCTCAGAACGCCCAGGCTTTGCTGCCGGTCGTAGCAGCAGCAGCAGCAAGGGCAAGCAGAGGTCAGGAGAACGCCGCACTGCTGCACCTGCAGCTACGCAGGGTGCAGCAGCAGCAGTGGAGCCTGTCGCAGCACCGCAGAAGAAGCGCCGCGGCCAGTTTTCTGACCTGATATCTGCACTTGAGTATGAACAGCTTCACCCCGAAGAAGCACGCAGCAGCAGCAACAACAGCAGCAGCAGCAGCAGTGGCAGTAGCAACGACAGCAGCAGTGATCAGACAGCATCACCCAGCAAGCAGGACGACAGCAGCAACAGCAGCATTATTACCAACGCCACCAACAGCAACACCAGCGACAATGGCACCAGCATCAGCAAACAGCTCCCTTCTGCTCCCCGTGAAGGGGCTCGGCCTGCAGTCAGACGCATCCGGCAGGGTCCTGCAGCAGCAAGGGGCCAGCAACAGCAACGACAGCAGCAGCAGCAGCCACAAGCTGCACATGTTCCAGGCCCCCCGCAACAGCCACAACAGCAGCAGCAGCAGCAGATCCCACCCTGGCTGTTGCAGCAGCAGGCCGAGTCTGCTGCCAGTGGTGGTCGCGTGAAGCAGTACAAGCCTGTCCCCAAGGGGGACCTGCTGCTGCCCGGGGGCCCAGCCTGGTCGGGGCTGCGCAGGCACGTGGTGGCTGCGGGAGCTGACCCCAGCCTGCCCACCCTGGACTGCATCGTCATTGTGGAGGGGGACAACGACCAGAAGGCCGTGTGCAGGGCAGTCAACGCTCCGGTGAGCCAGGAGGGATTGGGAAGGGGGGCGTGGAGGGCCTTTTGGGGGAGGAGTGGAGGGTGCTGCAGGCGCCGTAGTGGAGGTGATCAGCAACATGCCATCTGGGCATGCTGGTCAGTATGTAGCTTCCCCTGGTTTAAGTGAGCAGGCAGGGCAATCATGTACTGTATGCATCCCTATCACCAGTGCCTTGAGAGGCGTGGGGTGACATGCACGCCCGCCAACCTCCTCTTTTGGGTCGCCCTTTGTTTACAGATTTGTGGCCGCATGACAGTGTAAAGAGCTGCATTTAGACATCCCTCGTGCAGCCCTCATTCGGGTGTGTGTGCTGTGTATGTCGCGACTGCAGGTGTATGTGTGTGACGGGACGCGCGCGCTGAAGGAGCACGTGCGGCCGGAGCTGTCCCTGCTGCCGCAGCTTGGCCGCCAGCTGGTTGTGCTGACAGACCCTGACGAGCGGGGCAGGGAGCTGCGGGGCCACCTGGACGACCTCATAGGCCCGCTGCACCACGCCTTCGTGCCGGAGCAGCAGGGCACCTCGGACACAGACGGCCCACTGCACAGCGCTGGCAACCGCGGCATCGAGCATGTGGTGCCTGTGGGGGTGCAGCAGGCCCTGGCAGCAGCACAGCCCAGCTGGCCCAAGGACAGGGCGGCTTGGGGGCTGGAGGACCTGCAGAGGCTGCAGCTGGCCAACGCGTTTGACGCGGGGCACGAGGGTGTGGTGCGGGGGCCTGGGGGGGCGGCAGCCCGGCGGCGCCAGTTGTGTGCGCTGCTGGGCCTGGGCAGGTGTACTGCCGCGCAGCTGCTGGCAGCGCTCAACAGGTACTTCACTGAGGAGCAGCTTGAGGCAGCACTGCAGCAGCTGGATGCTCAGCTGCCCCAGTGATGCTGCTGCAGGCGTCATTCAGTGAGCTGTTGCAAGCTGCTGCTTGACTGTTGCGGGTGCGGCGTCCGGCCACTTGGTTGCTTGATAGTTGCAGTGTAACGCAACAGTATGTGTTTCCCTCCCGTCGAGCTTCATAGTGGGAACAATTTGCTCTTGAGCTCTGAGCGTTGTCACATGACATGCTGAGACACAGGGTCTAGCGAACACTGATGCACAGGAGGCACAGAGGCAGATGAGGACCATCAGGCAAGGGCCCCACAGGTGTCAGCAGCAAGATGCCAGCATCAACACAGCAATCAACGTAGCCAAGACCGTCACAGCATGGCAGCTGACATGGATCCTCCAGCTACAAGTGCCCAGCTGCCGATCAGACAGCACGCTGCTGACATTCTGAAGGCTGTACAGGATAATGACGTTGTGGTGGTGATAGGAGAGACCGGAAGCGGGAAGACGACGCAGCTGTCGCAGGTATCATTGGATCACCATCAGTACAGCACGCAACCGACACTGCACAGAGCGTGCTACCACTGCTGGCGCTGCTGACAGGGTAGATTTGCATGTGCAGATACTCCTGGAGGCTGGCTATGGGCAGCACGGCATCATTGGCGTCACACAGCCCCGCAGAGTGGTGAGCAGCAGCAGTTGCTGGTTGGCTGGCTGTGGAGCAGCAGCTGGGACTGTGTCTTCGGCTGCAAATGCACATTCCCGACCAGCGAAAACTGCCTCTTGTGGGCTCAACATCCGCAGTCGTTGGCTCCAGCATGACCCAACATGGTTGCAGTGGGTGTGTTCAGCATGTCCTGCTGTCACTGCCGCTCATGCACCTAGGTTGATCACATGCAGGCTGTGAGGTTGGTAATAATGTGCACCATCATATCCGCACAGAGCCTCAGCTGGTCTGCATGCAGTCAAGCATGTGCAACTCATGTTTCGGCTGCTGTGCCCCTGCCACAGGGTGCTGTCACTGTTGCGCGCCGAGTGGCTGAAGAGCGCGGGTGTGAGCTGGGCGGGGAGGTGGGCTACGCTGTGCGCTTTGAGAACAGGACCTGCAGCAGCACACGCATTAAGTACCTGACAGGTGAGGGGACAACAGTACATGTGGGGTTGAAGGGGATGTGCCGCATGCAGCCCAGTGGTTGCTTGCTTTTTACAGCCAATAGAAAAGGCACCCAGCAGCTGTTTCGTGTGATGGCAGGCTGCTGAGGCAGCGGCAGCAGAGCAACGGGTTGTTGCACCTCACAAGCACGCCACACAATCAAAGCATGCATGTGTGTGCTGCCTGCTGCAGACGGCACGCTTCTGCAGGAGTGTCTGGAGGATGCTAGCCTCAGCAAATATCAGGTGAATGGAAAACACAACTGTCTACCTGCCACTGCTGCATCTCCCTGCAGTGCATGTGGCAGTTCAGCTGGTTACAGCCTCAGAACTTGGTGCACACGTCCATTATGTTGGCAGCAGCAGGGCATGTGGCGAGCAGTGGGGCACGGGGCGAGCGGTGGGCCCCTAGCACCCACCCTGCAGTGTGTTGACACAAAAGGTTGCATCAGAAAGCACTCTGCAAAGCACCCTGTCAGGGTAGCGCAACCCATGGCTGCAGTTATGTGTGTGTTCCTGTCCCCCTCCTGCAGGTGCTCATCCTGGATGAGGCTCATGAGCGCAGCCTCAACACTGACATACTGTTTGGAGTCATCAAACAGCTCCTCGCCCAGCAGCAGGACAGAAGGTCAGCACACGCTTCTGGGCACATGAGTCGCTGCAGCAGGAGGGTGGTGGGGAGGCGCTTGCGTCTGGCTACCTCATCACTGCGATACACAGCAAGCAGTGATGCAAGGGTCCATGACTAGGACAACCCAGCAGTCACCACACAATGCACAGGCAGTGTGCTGCAGCTGATCTGGTGGGCATGACCTCGCCAAGGCTTCAACCTTGCTGTGCTGCTGCTGTTGTCTACCTGTTGCTTCAGGGGTGACAGGTTGAAGCTGTTGGTGACCAGTGCCACCCTGGATGGTGAGAAGTTCTCAACCTACTTCAACAACTGCCCTGTAAGTGCCTTAGGGTTTTGATCACCACTGTTTGCATACCGACAGCCAACTAAGCTGGCATCAACGGTTGACTGTTCGGACCTGTGCAGCACACCCGTTGTCACTGGCATGCTGCGCTGCGCTGTGTTGTGCCTGGCGTCCAGCAACTCAAGATGCGCCTATGATCTGAAGGCAATTGGCTCTGTCGCATTTCACGCCAGCTGGATATCCATCAGGCGTAGTTGGCCCCAGCACAGCACCGTTGTCAGGCATCCTGCCTGCATGTGTACTGACCTGCCTGCCTGCCTGCCTGCCTGTGTGTTCAGGTGTTCAATGTTCCTGGCCGCTGCTACCCTGTTGACATCATCCACAGCCAGGAGGACCACATGCAGGACTACACCGCTGCAGCCATAGACACCGCACTGCAGATACACCTCAACCAGCCAGAGGGTGAGCCAAGCAGGCAGGCAGGCAGGCAGACAGACAGCAATCATTCAGCCGCACGCAATCGTCTTTGGCTGGCACACTTTCAAAGCACTCAGTGCCAACAAGCATGACAGCCCTCTGCATTTGTAGGTCCCAGCAGCTGCAGCACCCAGTAACGCATGTTGGCTGGTACGCATGTCCTGGTGTCAAAGCATACTCCTTATTGTGGCATCCTCTTTGCTCCACCAAATTGGCGCCTGGTTCTTGTGCCGTTGCACTGCAGGTGACATCCTGGTGTTCCTGACAGGCCAGGCTGAGATAGACAAGGCGGTTGCCAAGCTGAATGCAGCCGTGTGCTCGCTGCCTGAGGGCAGTGCAGGGGACCTGCTGGTGCTGCCGCTGTACGCTGCCCTGCCACCAGAGCTGCAGCTGCGTGTGTTCAGGCCCCCGCAGCCGGGGGTGCGGCGCTGCATCATTGCCACAAACGTGGCTGAGACGTCCATCACTGTTGAGGGTGTGGTGTATGTGGTGGACAGCGGTGTCATGAAGTTGAAGAGCTACAATGCCGGCACAGGCATGGATAGCCTGGAGGTGGTGGCCATCAGCAGGGTGCAGGCCGCACAGCGGGCAGGCAGGGCAGGCAGGACAAGGCCAGGGAAGGTGAGTGGGTGCTGAGCTGGAGAGCATCTGTGCATGTTGTCGCTGCAGAACAAACGTGTACAGCAGCTACTGCAAATTAGCAGTGAGGGTGCTCTGGAGTTGATTGTCGGGTGCCATGGGGAGCATCTTCCACAGCTGGCAGCCGCCTTTGCGCCTCCTGGGCGTATGACTCTTTGACGTGACATGCTGCCAACTGTTGACCCCATGCTGTTCATGACAGGTTGTGTTGGAGAGCGATGCGGGCAATGTTCTGATGCGGGTGTGTCTTGCTCCACCTGCTGCTGCTGCCTTCCACCCTCAGTGCTTCAGGCTGTACACCCGCAATTACTTTGAGCGCAAGATGCCAGACACCACGCCGCCTGAGATATGCCGCACCAGCCTGGCGGGTGCTGTGCTGCAGCTCAAGGCGCTGGGCATACCAGGCCTGGACGTGCTCAACTTTGGCTTCCTGGACCCGCCTGAGCAGGTCAGGGGGGCTTTGATTGGGGCGGACTGGCCTGCGTGGATTGTGGCAGTGCTGATTACCCAACAGTTAGGGTGCATGGGAATATGTAGTTGGCATGCTGATCAGCAGACTAAAGGCTAGGATAGTGTAGTGTGTCTGGTGTTGGCATGGTCAGTGGCATGTGGTATGTGGGCTGCAGCGTCTGCCCACCTGTGTGCACTCTTGCTGTCCTGCAGGCGTCGCTGTGTGAGGCGCTGCGCCAGCTGTACGTGCTGGACGCGCTGGACATTGACGGCAACATGACACGGCTGGGCCGCACCATGGCGGGTCTGCCCCTGGAGCCTGCACTGGCACGCGCACTGCTGGAGGCACACACACTGGGGTGAGGGGGGGGTGGCAAAGGGGTGACGGAACTACAGCCGCCAGGGGCCTGGGGCCCTTTGGGGACCACGCAGGCAGTGCACATGGGCGATGATTGCACAGGATCGTCAACAGCTGGGATTTATCAGAGCATGGTTTGTGCCGAGGCTGTTCTGAAGTGCGTGAGTACACTGAGTGCGGAGTTGCGTATGGTGCTGTTGACGGTGTGCCTCCCATGTGGCCCCATGTGGCCTGGTCTGCAGTCGTCTGCGGCCGGCCTGGCTGGCAGCTGGAGGGCGCCCCTGTGGCACCCACACCTCCAGGTGCTGGCCGTCCCCTACTGGCACACTCGTGTGTCAGGTCTGGGGTTTCGTGGGAACATCAATTGCGTCAGGGCTTGCTCAGGTTTCCCTGCCCCGAGAATACAGGCAGTGAGAAGTATAACAAGCCTACAGGTACCCTGCCATGTGCTGGCAGCCACCACACACGGCACAGAGCGTGCGTAGCTGACCACCTAGTCTGACACTGCCTTTTTTGCACATTGAACAGACAAGGGGCCCAGCTCGCTCTTGTTTTCCCTGAGTCACTCCCTGGCTCTCTGGCCCCATCTTTGCCCTCTTGCCGTACCCTCCTGCATGTTGCTGCTGGCGTGTCAGGTGTCTGGATGAGGTGATCACTGTTGCTGCCATGCTGTCAGCTGAGCACGTGTTCTCATCAGCCTCAGGCCTCACAGGGCCACAGCAGCAGGGGCGCGGCCCCACAGACGCAGCCAGGAAGCTGCAGGAGCTGGCAGCACAGGTGGGACACTGCGCACAGCCTCATCACCTGGCTGCTGAGTGCAAGCAAGACACGCATGCACGCCAGCCAGTCAGTCTCAGCAAGCTTGATCGTGGGTGCTGCAGTGAGTGTTACAACAACAAAATGCTTTTGGCTTTGTCATGATATGCTCCTGGGAAAGTGGGCAGTTCCAGGGGTACATCAGTGCAGACGGCCCATCTGACAGTCCTGCACGTGGCTGTGGGGGTTTGTGTGTGCAGGTTCAAGGCGACCACCTCCTGCTGCTGACCTTGTATCAGCTGTGGGCTGCCGCTGGCTTTGTCAAGGATTTTGTGCACAGCTACGGGCTGGACCTGCGCGGCATGAACTTTGCACGAGAAGTGCGCAAGCAGCTGGCGGGTGAGTGGGGACTGAGGCTGGGTGCCCAGGAGGGGTGCCTAGCGTGGGAACTGATTCCAGGTGCAATGACAGGTGTCATATACATGCTGGTCAGGCAGGTGCAGAATTCACAGGGTGTAGTGCCGTTGTGTGCTTCGCATTAGGCAGGCTTATGGCAGGTCACCACAGAGCATTGCACTGTCGATTTCTGAGAGCGCATGTTCATCTGCACATTCTCCATTGAGTTTTCTTGATCCCATCACATGCACTGCTGGGTCGCTGGTGTTGTGGTTGTCCTGCTGCAGCTGTGGCTGTGTTTGACCAGCCGTCACAACAGGATGCTGCAGGCAGCAGCGGCAGGGGCGGCCAGCCGCCGTCGCAGCATGAGCAGCATGACAGGGCTGGCAGTGACCGCAAGCGGCGGCGCTGGGACGAGGGCAAAGGCCCCGACCCACAAGCAGCAGCAGCAGCTGGGGCCGGCAGCAGCCGTGGACGCAACGGCAGCAGCAGTATACCTGCCCTACCAAGCCCGTCCCGGCCGCCCAGCAGAGGTGGCAAGGTGGGCCCCCCTTCTGCCGCTGTGTGTGAGCTGGTGAGGCGGGCGCTGACTGTGGGCTTTGCCAATCGCATCGCGCGCCGCATGCGGATGCACAACGGCTACAGGACCTGCAACGAGAAGGGCGCCTTGGCTCAGATCCACCCCGGCAGCAGCCAGCTGTCGGCTGATGATGACGGGCTGCTGCCTGAGTGGATCATCTACAACGAGTTTGTGGCAACCAGCAGACCCTTCCTCAGACAGGTAGGCCATACGTATGGTGGTTGGCTGAGTCTCTGTTCTCCTTCCAAATGGTTGGCGACCTCTCGGGAGGATTGGTGGTAACTAGTACTTATAGTGCGAAGTGCGGACCTTGGTCAATGGGCTGGCGGACCCATGCGGACCTAGTCAAAGTCCGCACAGTTTCAAAAACGGTTACTTGCAGGTTACATGCCTGTGAGGGTAACGAGAACGCTGCAGCGCTGCGTATGTTATCCTTCTATGTTGAGGCTTTCCTTTGTGCACTGTATCGTCGCGTATCGTTGTGAACTGGCACCTAGAGTCCCATCATAACCTCCATCACAACAGCACGTTCAATCTGTGGAGACGATATCAGCTCGGTTACCCGCTTCTACGTGCTAATGTAGACCCTTAAGATTGTCATGGGTCGGGGCAGCAAAGGCAAACAAGCTCCTGCAAGCAAAGCAGGCACTGCAAAGCCATCAGCAGCACAGGTGCAGGAGCAGGATGCCAAGCACGATGCACACGTTCCTCAAAAGCGCAAGAGGGCCCCAAAAGCAGCTGCAGCACAGCAGTTTGATGATGACAGCGACCCAGAGCTGCTGGAAGACCTGGAGGACGGCGAGTGGGACCCAACAGCAGCAGACAGTGAGCTTGCTGACGACATCCTGGGTGGCCTTTACGACGAGTCGGAGGACAGCCAGGAGGAGTCAGACCAGGAGGCAGATGCACACCAGCAACGCAGGGAGCCAAAAGCCTCAGCAAGGTAATGAGCCAGCCAGACAGCCAGCCTGTGCCATGTCTGTTGGTTCCATGTCTGTTAGTGGTGTTGGCAAAGTGGGACAGGCAGTGATGGTGTTGCTGCTTTACAAGTGTTGAGGCAGTGTTGCTGATTCTATTTCACAACTTCCGTTTGTGTTTGTTCCTCCAGCCAGCACGCACACCCAAAACACACCTGATGCTTGGCACTGCTGCAGATACACACCAGCAGAGGTGAAGCAGCTGGTGGAGAAGCGACGGCTGGCCGGGAACAACAACACTGCAGGCCAGTATGAGGGCCTCCGCGTGCACCTTGTGGTGAGTGCACGCAAACTCAGGCACCCACAGCATGGCAGCGGCTGAGTAGAATGGCAGCGGCTGAGTAGAACAGCACACCCACTCCCCACACTTGCGACCGTTGGCTATAGTGCATGTCACAAGCATGTGCATGTCTTGCATCAATGTATCTTGCCATTAGCTGCACGCCTTAGTGACTTTGCGCTTGGTGCCTCTGTATGTGTTCCAGGCGTTCTGCGAGTTCCAGATGACTGCTGGACAGCCCCCCGTGCGACGCAAGAACCCCTTTGACGAAACCCTGTCCGGCTCAGATGGGCCTGACCTGGCCGCCAGGTTCCTGACCTGGTACATACTGGAGGGGCACCCAGGCCTGAAGGTGAGGAAGTCAAGTGGTGTGTGTTGGGCTTAAACTCTTTACCTGCACTGCCGGTGTGACAGCGGCATGGGGTACACTCAACAGGCCAAGGCAGCGCCTGGACACTTGTCAGCTGCAACTGACACACTTATGTTTGTTGTTGTGTTGTGATGTGGCAGGGCAAGGAGGCAGCAGACTTCAAAGGTACTGCCATGTTCAAGAGGGTCCACAGCATGCTGCAGGCGGTGTTCAGGGGCCGTGGCCTGCAACTGCGTGCAAAGGGCGGCAGCAGTGGCAGCATCATGCCCAAGCGCGGCCTGCTGGCATATGAAGTGTATGCTGAGGTGTACAAGCAGTGCCAGGCGCGCAGCAAGCTTCAGGCAGGGCAGATTGATCCGCAACACCTCGACCCGCAGGACAATACCCTGGCATCCACCTTCAGCACGTGAGTGATGCGCTTACGGTTACATCACCTGCATACATGCCTACATGCATGCATACATACAAACCTGTAGCTATGAAGCTCCAAGCGCTCATGCCAGCCACTTCCCACATCCCAATTAAGATGTGCTCAAGGGCAGGAGAGGTGCATGCTGGAGCTGTGCAGTCAACAGCAATGTGGTGTTGTCACCGCAAAGCATGCACCAAAGCAGCTGTGCAGATGCTGTGGCAGATCTACCCATGCCTCCCACTGACCTATGCTGTTTCCCTGTGCACGCCCTTGTTGTCGTGCTGTGATTCGCAGGGACGACCTTGTGAAGATTGCTGACCACTCGCTGGCCTCTCCCAAGGCCATAGACGCCAGGGACCTGAGCATGCTGCTAGCCATGTCTTTCACAGCAGGCAGGGGAGATGACGTGCGAGAGCGGCGGCTGTGTGAGCTCACACCACCCTTGCTGCGCACCTGCATAGGTGAGATACTGCATGCCAACTTCATTACGTATTTTCATCAGAAGGGATTTGCTTTGCTTAGCTGCAGCCACGCTGTTGATTGCAAGCCTGTGGCACAGGTTCTGACACATGTTGCTGCTGTTATTGCTTGCATGTCTTCAGGGCCTGCACACTGCTGGGTGATCGGCATCCTGCAGACCTTTGGCAAGAACCAAGGTGGCAAGCTGGCCACCAAGGGCTGCCTGAGGCACAAGGAGCCGCTGCTAGATGTGCAGTCTGCCCTCGGCCGCTACTTTGTGACCCGCTTCACACTGGGTGGTGAGGTGTTCCCTGACCCCTGCAGCCGGGATTTCCTGACTGTGAAGATCTGGCCCGGCAGGAAGGATTTCAGCAGCAGCCTGTCGTACGGCGGGCACAGGGCACGGTTCGCAAAGATCTACATGGCCCTGGACATACGCATCAAGAAGGTGACACATGCCCCCCGGTACCACACTGTGCGTAAAGCAGACGAGGCAGGCGTGCCTGAGGAGGTGGGTACTGGAGGGATCAAGTGGGCGAGGGGCAAGACATGGGCATGACATGCATTCTTGTTACACATGTAGCTATGATGCATACTGCATGCTCGTTCAGCTAGGATAATGTTGTACGCCCTGGTGATGCAGCTGCACACACAAAAGTGCCACTCTGCTGCTGCTATTGCTGCTGCTGCTGCTGCTGCTACTGCTGCTTGCGTGTGTATGTGTGTCTAGGACACCTGCCGCTTTGGCGGTTGGCGCTTGCACTCGTTGACAAGGGTGTACCTCCTGACAGCCCTCAAGCCTTCGACCCTGCTGGTCATGGGCAACTGGCCGCACGCCCACCCCTACGACCAGTACTGGAGGCCTGCGCTCATGGTCCTGACACCACAGCCCATCATCGACCTGCTGCTGCCCTGTGCAGCTGCCTTCAGGGCCAGCATTGCAGCTGCAGATGCCGCTGGGCGGCCAGTGCCGGTGTCAGCAAGGGGCATGGCAGACCTGTTGCCATACCTGGCAGGCGTGGTGTGGCAGGACTTCCTGGAGGTGGTGACAGACCCTGACAGGCCCACCAAGTACACCAACAACCCTGTCTACAACCTGCTGCTGAAGGGACCACAGGCAGCACTAGTCAGGTAAGATTGACAGCACACAAGCAGATGCAGGAGGGGGGGGTAAGGGCCATAGGCTTTGTACATGCCCCTACGTGCAACCCATGGTGTTTACACATGCTGTGCTTGCAATTTTTGGAGTGCGCTGCTTTGCCACTGTTCCTGCCACTGCTGTTGTGTTGTGAATTATCCAGGGACCAGATGCGGCGCTTCAAGCTGGCCAAGGACAGTGGTGCCATTTGGGTGGACAAGCCTGTGACTGAGAAGGAGATGCTGGGCATGGCCCTTCAGGGTGTCACAGACATGCAGCAGCAGTTGCAGCAGGGCCTGCTGGAGCTGCGTCAAGAGGCACAGAAGCAGCTGCAGGCCAGCAGCACTACGGCGACTGCGGCTGCAGCCGCCGAGTCGTCACCACCACCACCAGCAGCAGCAGCAGCAGCAGCAGCAGCAGCAGGCGAGCCGCCACCAGCAGCTGCAGGCAGCAGCCATGGCCAGGTCGGATTGCAGCAGCAGAGGCAGCAGCAGCCAGTCTCTGAAGAAGAGGAACTGGCTGCTATCCTGCAGCAGCTGAAGTGTGGCCCAGATGGCCTCAGTGCTGCACAGTTGGCAGAACTGCAGCAGCAGCGGGAGGAGCTTGTTGCTGCTGAGGAAGAGGCAGCAGCAGAGGCAGATGGGGCAAGTGAGGAGGCGTCGGCAGCAGAAAGCGAGGTGAGCGGGAGTGCACTTCACACGGGTTTCTTCTGCAGAGACAGCAGGCGCGTGCCTACCAGCTATTCAAACTCAGTTGTGCTGCCTGAGAAGATCACCGCTTTTCAATCACACCTGGGCCGGCAAAGTGCTGACAATGCTCATCACCTCTGCATGTATGCCATTTGTGCATGTGCAGGAGCCAGAAGACATGCCCGAGGGGCAAGCCCGTGTGTTGCGGCAGCGGCAGCCACCGCGGCAGCAGCAGCAGCAGCAGCAGCAGCAGCGCCGCCCACGCCAACAGCAGCAGCAGGGTCCAGCACAGCACAGCAGGCAGGAGGCAGCTGACATCATGCAGATGTATGAGGTTGAAGAGCCAGGCCACCAGCAGCAGATGGTCAGCAGCCCCATGTTTTACTCACCGGCAGGGGGGATGAGGCCTCGCTCACAGTTTGCTGCTCGCGCAGCCGTCTCCCCTGGTGATCACACCCACAGCTGGTGGCTGGGTGAGGAGGAGGAGCAGCAACAGCAGCAGCACATTGCTGGCATGTGTGCCGCACAGCCTTGGCGTGCAGGTCTGGTCCCACAGCAGCTGAAGCAGCAGCAGCCGCGGCTGCAGCCTGGCCATTCCATGGGCAACCAGCAGCTCTGGCAGCAGCCTGGTCCCACAGCAGCTACAGCAGCAGCAGCGGCTGCAGGCTGGCCACTCCATGCACAGCAGCAGCTCTTTCAGCAGCTGCCGCAGCAGCAGCAGCAGCAACACGTCTTCCAGCAGCCGCCACAGCAGCTGCCGCAGCAGGAACAGCAGGGACAGCAGCAGCAGGCGACTGCTGCTTTGCTGCAGCAGCTGCGGTCGCATGTTGGCCCAGAAGGGCTCGCACTGCTGAATAGCCTTGAGCAGCAGGTGGCCAGCAATGCACGGGCTGGTTTGCAGCAGGAGCAGCAGCAGCAGCAGTCTGTCTTGCAAGCTGCTGCTGCTCTTCAGCAGCCCGCCCTGCAGCTGAGTGGCAACCCCTTTGGGTTCCTGGAGCCCACCATCAGCAGGTTGCCTGCGACAGCAGCAGCGCTTGGCTACAGGTCAGACATGGGACGCTCAGCGCAGGTCATGGTGGCATTGGGGGATTACATCGTAGGAAAGCTCTCAGAGCAGCAGGGAGGTCAGGGTTTGGGAGGCATGTTGGGGCCAGCGCCACCTGGGGCAGGCATGCAGCAGATACCTCCTGCTGCAGGTGCTGCTGCTGCTGCTGCTGCTGCTGCTGCTGCTGTTGGGGACGCAGCTGGGGGCGAGAGCAGCGTGGCTGAGCCTGGCCCTGTGCCTGCAATGAGCGCCTTCTCCACCTTCCGGCAGTACACCAGCTGGTACACTGATGAGCAGGCCCCCGGCTACAGCCAGACACGGATAGAGCTTGAGAAGGTAGGCTCCAGCTGGCGCAAGGGGTGTGACAAGCGCCGCTGGAGCGACCACAGGATGCTCTGGGGAGTTGTGAAGGGCAGGGCCAAGCAGCTGACAGCAGCACACAGTGCCGATGACATCGCCAGCTACGCAGATGCAGCAGCAGCGCTGGACTTGGAGTACAAGATGAAGCCCTCGGCTTACTTCACCAAGTACCTCAAGAAGAAGGGCACCAAGGTGGCAGCAGAGAGTGACAGCAGCAGCGGCCTGGCAGCTGCTGGCCAGGCAGCTGCAGCTGCTGGTGCTGCACGGCCCGGCAGGCCCAAGCGGCGCCGGCAGCAGGTGCAGGGGGAGGGGGAGGAGGGGGCAGCAGGGGAGGCACAGGAGCAGCAGCCGCCGCGGGCGAGGGCCAGGGCTGGCAGCAGGGCTGGCAGGGCCAACCAAAGGAGCAGGGGTTGTGGGCCGGCAACACGTTGTTAATAATTGTTTTGGGGGCGCAAGATGCCAGGTTGTGGTGCAAGTTGGTCGTTGGCTGATCTTGAAGTTGTTGTTGTGATCACCGAGTTTGATCGATCCTTCAGTCGTTGATGTTATGCGTCCGCATAGCCCCTTACCAGTTGCAGTATTGTTTCTGTTGTAAATTAATGATCGAACGCGCTGCATATATCATTGCTTGTGCTTTGGTGCCACGTCAGGTTTACTGGGTGACTGTCTGCTGTGAGCGGCCAAATGCAGTCCAGCACTGGGGGGGTGTGAGGGCATTGAGGAGGGGGTGCTAAGGCATGAGCCAGTCATGGTGGGGGCAGGGAGTCCGCACAGGTCCGCACCGGTCATTGCCTGAGGGTCCGCTTAGGTCCGCCAGTGGTCCGCACACTTTCCCTAACTTGCACGCGCATGTGCTGGCTCAATTTAAGCACTGTCGAATAATCTTCGGGTGAGGCTTGCATTTCTTTGCATGCAAGCTGGTTGAGCGGCACGGCGATACCCGTTGTCATGTTGTCAAACAGAGGGTGCGCGGCAGCAGCAGATACCTTCTAGGGTTCTGTTGAAGCTGCACCAAGCTTGGGGGCCTGTTGTGCGTGTGTGGGTTGCAGGTGTGTTCCACCCGTGCTGAATGGGTTGAGCCGTTGCTGCCAAAGCTGCAAGACGTGGATGTCAAGCGGCTCAGCGGAGGGCGCATGGCAGCAGAAGCGGCGGCGGCAGCAGCAGCTGACACAGCAGCAGATGAGGATGAGCCTGGCAGCAGCAAAGCAGATGCTGCTCAGAAGCTGGCGCGGCGCAATGACAGCGATGCCGTCAATGCAGCGCGGCAGCGGTACCTGCAGCGCAAGCAGGCAGCTACCAGTGGCAGCAAGAGGAAATAGCGGGGCAGGTGCTCATGGTCTTACTGTAACAGCTTTTACGGCAAGGTGACCACACAGTTTTACAGGTGTCCAATAGCATCTACCGGCAGCACGAGTTGGTGGACTTGCCGCCCTACGTGCAGACTATGGGCCATGCTGACAGCTTTGCTTTCCTGGACAACATGTGCATAGCAGACAGGGTGATTATAGCCTGTCTATCACATGCATTGGTGCGCAAGTACACGAGGCCCTGCATGTGTGATTTGCCGATTATCAGGCAGTACCTGCAGCAGCATTCCTAGTAATAGATAAGCCGCCGCTCCCAGAGCTAGTGGGCAGGTACAGCGGCTACCTGTATCTTTTCATCATGACAGTTCGACTGTATGAGGGTCTGCAAGGCCAGGCCTGTCCTTTTGGCACTTGGCCAGTTGTCTTTTAGGGTGTCACACGGAGTGCACACAGTAGCACTACGGCAAAGTATGAGGAACTCGTCAGCAGTGTCTTGTGAAAGCACGAGGTGCGTGTGAATGCAGTGTAAGGCTACTGGTGCTGACGGTCATCACCTGCAAATGCAGGCAAAGCTGTGACGCACGTCAGGAGCAGCAAAACACCAATACCAGCTGTATGTGTCACAATGACCACTGCTGGCTGTTAGTTGGTGCCAGGAATGCCATTGGCCTGTTGAGATACCGTGCTGTGTAAGGTGAGCTCCACGAAACTGTTACAGTGTGCCGTTCTGGATTAAGGAGACAAGGGTGAGCTAAGAACGACCCGTGCCCCCACCAGTGACAATCCCCAAGTGTAGTGTTGCAACAGTACGACCACACGCAGAAGCCACATCACAATACACCCCAGGGCAAGCCCAAGGCCCAACACATCCAACATTTGTTGGCACACCGACATCCAGCTGCAGCTGCCAGCCCTTTCGACAAAATGAGAGACGGTTCTGGAAGGCTGCGCGCCGCCGCACATACTGACGCTGACTGCTCGTAAAGGCGCCACATCACCCCACACCTTTGTTGTCACAAGCAACACCACAGTGTGCCTGGAAAGGCATAACCGTGTAGTGACTACACGGCCACCTGCTTTCCAACTGTTGACCAGTGGGTGCTCATGAGATCAGATACAAAGAACAACCAGCAACTCAAAGTCACTCGGCAGGCCCCCAGGCTTCACCTGGCAGCCACTTTGGCTGCCACAATGGTTGCCAAGGATGCAACACAAGCCGCAATGCCATACCGTGTGTGACGGGGACTGCACACTCTGCCTCTCCTCCCCAGCTTCAATTGCACCAGCTTCCACTGCAGCAGCTCGATCTGCTCCTGAAGCTGGGCCTGCTTCACTGCCTGCACCTCTGCGGACCTTTTGTGGAAGCAAACCTCATCTTTCAACTCCTTCTGCAGTCGCTGCACCTTCACCCTCAGCTGCTCCTCCCTCGATGCCTGGATTGAATGTTCAATCTGCTCCTTGGCTGCCATCAGCTGCGACTCCTGCTCCATATCTGCACGCGCCTTGTCCAGCTGCTGCCGCTGAGCGGCAAGCTCCTGCCGCTGCTTGTTGAGCTGCTGCTTCTCAGCAGCGAGCTCCTGCCGCTGCTTGCTGAGCTGCTGCTTGCTAAGCTGCTTCTCAGCAGCGAGCTCCTGCCGCTGCTTGTCCAGCTGCTGCTGGTGAGCGCCAGGCTCCGGCCGCTGCTTGTGCTCTGCAGCCATGCTGACAATCAGGTGCTGCACTGCTGTACGTTGTCTGTCGATGTCAGCAACCACAGCCGCACTCTCCTGCCATGCGTCCATCAGCACGCTACACACTGTGCTGCCTGCTGGCTCCAAGCAGTCCTGCAGGGCAGCTTTGGCAGCCGCTGTGTTGCTCATCACTGCCGGCAGCAGCAGCCGCAGCACTGCACTCTGCTTGGTGCTGTCGTCCAGGCCGGTGGCTTTTGCTGCCGCTACCGCTGACTTGACCATATCGTCTGCGGCTGCAGCTGAAGCATCGAGGCAGCGATGCTGCAGCAGGCACTCTATGACGGGCATGTAACATGTTTTTGCAGCCACGCACAGCGCACTCTGTGCTGTGAAAGCACCTGACTCTGCATCTCTCACTATATGATACACTGCTGCCCCTGCGTCAAGCAACAGCTGGACTGTTGTAGTGTGCTTGTTTGCAGTCGCCACAATCAGAGGCGTATAGCCTGCCAGGCCAGGGGTCAGTGACCCCAGAACAGTATCCACATGCGCGCCACTGGTAATGAGTGTTCTCACCACATCGTCGAAGCCTTTGCTGGCTGCAGCATGCAGGGCAGTCCACCCGCCGCGTGCGACCGCATGGCAGTCTGCCCCTGCTGCCAGAAACATCCTGACCATGTCAGCACGGCCCTTACCGGCTGCTCTGAATAGGGGAGTGGCTCCGTCAGTGTCACGAGCTGTCACAGAAGCGCCAACTGCAAGGAGCTTTGTCACAGCAGCTGTGTTGCCCCTTGTGACAGCATGGTGCAGCGGGGTCAACAAAGCTTTATCAGGCACACTCGCAGGTGCACCGGCTGCAAGCAGTAGCGCCAAGCACGCAGTGCAGCCACTGTCCACTGCTGTATGTAGGGGCATGCAGCCCCAATCATCTCGTGCCAGCACATCTACGCCTGCTTTGATCAGCAGCTGCATCACCTCTGGCTGCTTGTGCTGGGCTGCCAGGTGCAGCACTGTCTTGCAGTGCACGCTGGGCATGTCGGGTGCTGCTCCGGCATCCAGCAATGCCTGCACCACTGCTGTATGGCCATTTTTGACGGCATTATACAGGGCTGTCCTGCCACATCTGTCCTTGACACTCACTGAGGCTCCATTGCTGAGCAGCAGCTGGGCAGCACCAGCTTGCCCAAAGCATGCAGCTGCATGGAGGGCTGTGCCATGGTTTCCTGCACTGTCAGCTTTGTCAAGGCTGACACCACGTTGCTGCAGGGCCTCTATCAAGAGGCGGACAGTGTGGGTGCAGCTGAGAGTGACGGCCAGACCCAGGGGAGTGGCACCACTGTGGCTGGGCATGCAGGGGTCTGCTCCTACATCCAGCAGCAGCTGCACTGTGCTGGCCTTGCCAGAGCGCACTGCTGTATACAATGGGGTCAAACCGTTTCTGTCCAATGCGTTAACGTCTGCTCCAGCACTGATGAGTACACTGGCGATGCCATTTCGGCCATGCTGAGCTGCTATGTGCAGTGCAGTGCAACCTTCGTTGTCGGTTGCAGCCACTGCTGCTGTCAGGGCTGGGAAGTGGTGCACCGCCTGCAGGTCTCCGGCCTTGACCAGCTCAAAAAGAGGGTGAATGCTAGTTTGGGAGGGCATTTCTGCGGCGACAGGGGTGCTGGTGTCGGTGATTGCAAAGCCAACGAACAAGAAGAGAGGCGGAGGGGATGGCTCCGACTCCTCCAAACTGAAGGAAAGCTTATGCTGAGCAGCCGCCTGCCCTTGGCTGCTCATTACCAGGCATGCTAATCAGGTTTCACGCGGTGGTTTCCTTCCCGCGCAAACCCTATGGCTGTGGCTCAGGCCTCAAGGCTGGGACGGTGGACAATCACGGTGTGAAGCCACTATAATCGCTGCAGCATTCGCTCTTTTTGGTCGAAATACTATTTGGCGCCGTCCATAGCAGTACAACATGGGTGACCGTCCCTCGTGGGGAGGAGCTGCCTGACACAGCGACCCTGACAGCTTTGGAGTGTGTACAAAAAGCAGTTCGTGCGATGTTACTATATCAGGCACTGAAATAGCCTCTGTGCGTTTGCTAGACCTTGAGGGCCATCACACTGTGATACATGCGTGCCCTCATTTGCTGGTATCAAAGCCACAGCTGTCGGCCCCACTTCTCTGCTAATGACCAAGTTCACAAATAACGTCAAAACCAGAAGCAAACACAGTCAAGTCAGCAGGCTCCACGACTTGGAAAAACACACCCAGAGGCAGTGTCTGGGGCAGCGACAGGCGGCTTGCTGCCCTAGCGCAGACATCAAAGCTTGTCAGGCGGGCACTTTGCAGTGCGCTTGCATGTGTTGCACATGTCAACGCTACCACAAAATTAGCTGGTTGATGCCCAACCCACTGGAAGTAACAAAACTGCACACGTGGTGCTCAGCTGCTGATGACAGGTGAGCTGTAACTGCTGCAGGAAGCATGGAGGGTCCGAGGAATAGCACTTCTCAGGATCAGCACAAACACACCACCCAAACCCAATCACTACTAGCCTGCAAAAAATCGCGGACAGCACCAACATCTTCACTACACTGCAAGGCACCCCCAAGCAACAACACTAGTACTACATACATCGACAATGCAGGTCAATCCGTCAAGCCGTACGCGATGGCCAGCAGCTCCCTGCGCCTCTTGCAGCTGGCCGCCAGCGGCTCCACAGAGGCTGCAGCCTGCTGCTGCTGCTGCTGCTGCTCCTCTGGCGGGGCGCTGCTGATGGCCATGTCTGCTGCTGCAGACAGATCTGGGCTCACACCAGCGTCTCCAGAGGTTTGCGGCGTCTGCACAAGCCCCGCAACGGCAACAACACACAGATCCAAGGCGTGACTGAGGGTTAGGGTTTAACCCTAACTCATAGTGTATGGTGTTGGTGCAGAGCAACGACCTTGCAGTCTGCTGCTGTAGACACTTGGGGGCATCAGCAATATGAGCGTGATGCCTCAGCAGGCCCCACACTCACCGCCCCATTGGAGCCGCCCTGCTTCCGCTTGCCTCGCCGCTTGCTGCCTGTGGCCACGCCTGTGCTGCTGCCGCTGCTGGTCTTGAGTGCTGCCGTGCTGCCCTTGCGCTGGCCCAGCCACATTGACACCAGGGTGCTGAGCAGGGCCAGCATGTCCTCCCCCCAGGGCTGGCTGACCTCAATCTTCCTGAAGAATATGGCGCAGCGCTCCACAGCCAGGTCCAGGCAGTCGTTGAGGCTCAGCATGGTGTGGTACTGCTGACCAGCCTCGTTCTCAACCTGGGGGGGGGAGAGGAGCGAGGGGACAGCAGACAAGGACAGGGATGCACAAAAACAGCAGATGTGTGAGCTTGGCACCTGGACAGACTTACAACCTTAGTGCAACAATGAGGCACACAGAACATCGGTTGGCTCGGGACCCTGGCAATGTCTGCAGTCCAACACCAAGGCCTGACAAAGCCCATCAGGCGCTACCTGCCTGCTTGCTGAAGTGGTAGGGGGAATATGGCAGATGGATCACTTGCTGTGCCAGTCTGACGCTAGCTGACAGTGCTTGCTCGGTGGGTTTGTTTGCTGAATTACCCAGCCTGTGTGATCCCTAAAGCTTGTACAGCAGTGGTGGGACATTACCAAAACCATCCATTGAAACCCGGCAACTAGATCACCCGCCCCCACCCCCATCCCAGTGTGTCACCAGTGTGTTCCCCCGCCCTTACTCACTTGGCAGCGGACCTTCTTCTCCAGCTGTGTCCACAGCACGGGGTGTGGGCTGCTCTCTGCCGGGAACACGACAAAGGTTGGGTAGCTGTTCAGCAGGCAGCCTGGCGGGTAGCGCATGTGTGGCTTCACTTCCACACGCTGCACGCTGCGCACGTAGCCCATCTGCTTGAGGGCTGTCACCACAATGAACTCGTCAGGGGCCATGCCGGCACGCACACTGCAGCACGCCTTGTGCAGCAGACGACCAACCTGCACACACACACACACCAGCAGTGTCAGGGACAACGCACGGCAGCAGTGTTGCACTTGTTCATCACACAGCTCGGTGGCCACCCCCATTGCAAAAGCTGCGCATGACTTGGGTCAGCAATGACAGCGCCACACTATTCTGTTTGCAGTTTGGTTCTGCAAACAGAACTAGGGACTGCTGCACGATCCGCTGAACACACGATTCACAACTCACAACCACTGAGGGCGCAAGCTGCAAGCAAAGCCCCATTATAAGTCTTCACCGTGCCAGGCTGGCTCTGTGCATGTGTCACGCGCACTGTGACATGTGTCCACAGCGCACTGTGACCCTCCACAGCGCAACCCTCTGGCCCGCTCACCATCATGATCTCCCTCCTGTGCTGCACCAGTGCTGCCGCGTGCTCTCTTGACAGCACCATCCACTGGTGGTGGAAGGTGAGTGCGTTGCCCCACACGTGTGCCTCGCTGTTTGTCATGGCACTGTTCTCCAGCAGCTCCTCAACCACAGCCTCCTTCAGGGTCACCATCTCAGGCGCACCAAACTGGTACAGACCAAACATCGACACACCAGGCAGCAGCAGACCAGGCCTGCAAACGGGCAGGCGACAGCACGGGGAGATGGGGAGGGGGACTGTAACTTGGATCACTGTACAACAGCAACAAGCCTCACAACCCCTGGGTGCTTGCTGGGCAATTACACCTGCGACATTGCTGCGTGTGACCAGCCGGCAGCATCTTGTGTGTCGGTCCCCAAAAATAGCTTTGGCAATCGACACTGCACTGCACTGGTGAGTCATTCACCGCCCTCCCTCCACCAGCCCCCACCTGATGAGCTGCACAGGCACGTCGTGGCCGCTGGCCAGTCCTATGTGTGTGACGTGTGGGCAGCGCTGGAGTATCTCCTCGCAGCTGGCCAGTGTTGCCTCCACCAGGCTGATGTCACCCCAGCAGGCATCCAGGGAGGTGCTCAGCTTGGTGCGGCTGATCACATCACAGCCGGGCATGCCTGGCGTCAGCGCCACACCCGACTGACACCACAAGAAAGGCAGAAGGGAGGGAGGGAGTAGGCAGCAAGGAGTGACGAAGTGAGGCAGGGGACCTTGATACTGAGTGGATACGACATATGGGAGGCAGCTGACAGGTGAAGGGGCAACAGCATCCATGGACCGCATAGCTTGACTGTTGCACTTCTGATACAAAACACCCTCACACCCCACCAGCACCAGTGCCAAGCCACTCACCCCTCCACGCGCAATATTTTGCTGCAGCAAGGTTGCCCCCCCTCCCCGTTCACCCACCTTCATGTGCACAAAGAGTGCCAGTGAGCCTGTTGGGTGGGCTGCCTGCCAGTGCTCCCACAGCAGGTGGTTGGGCCAGCCTGCACCATGCAGCAGCATCAGCTGGGCGAAGGTGCAGCTGCTGTGCTCAGGCAGGGTGTTCGGCCACGTGGAGTCCTTGCCACCAGGAGGCACCACTGAACCTGGGTAGCAGCTGGCCTGCACCTGCGCAAACGCAGCCTGGAGGGCAGAGGCGAGGGGCAAGGGAGGCAGTACATGCAGACAGACAGACACATGCAGCGGTTGGATGGAGTTGCGAGCCAACTGGCAAGAAGCTTAGTCCTGCAGGCATGATACGCCCAGCAGGAACACTGCCCGGCTACACTGCCGCCCGTCCAGCAGCCTGACAAGACTCCCTCAGACATCGTTGTGGCGTCTGATGCTGGCCGGGGTGCACTGCAGCTCGGAAAAAGAAAGTGCATTGTGCACACCCAGCAGCGTCCGACGCGCTTTCCAACACCTGGTGAAGCCTAGTCTGAACGCAGTTGCCGTACATTCCAGCAAAGAAACACCACAATGCCAGGCGTCCCAGCTCACCTCACTCCAGTTGTGCTCGTCAGGCGCCATCTTGGGCTGCCGGGGGTGCTTAGGTGGCTTGCCAGCAGCAGCAGCAGCAGCAGCAGCTGCTGCTGCACTGCTTCCTGCTGCAGCATCTGCTGCCCTGCTGGCCTCAACTTGCTGCCCTTGCTGCTGCGCGTGCTGCAACAGCTGCTGCTGGATGCAGTGCAGTGAGACCAGCTGCTGGCGCTGCGTCTCCACTGCCAGCAGGTGCTGCCAGGCCCTGACGATGTCAGGCCCCACCCCTGGCCCAGCAGCAGCACCACCCATTTGCTGCTCCCCGGGGCTGCTGTTGCTGCTGCTGGTGGCACTGCCGCACATGGCCTGCAGGAGAGAAGCACTACTGGTGTCCCCAACTGCCGTGTGCAGGTGCAGCAGCGGTGGGCGCACTGCATCCAGGCACTGCAGGATGTTGTTGTGCTGTGTGCCGCGCTGGTGCCACCAGCCCCACGGCCTGCCTGCACCCGGCGCGGAGCACACCTGCTGCTGCTGCTGCTGTTGCTGCTGCTGGGCTAGCATGCTGAGCTGTTCCTGCAGCCGGTGGTGTTGCAGCAGCAGCTGCTGGTGGGTGGGCTGTGCCGCAACAGGTCCTGCTGTGGGATGCTGCCAGGGCTGCACCCCGCCAGCACTGGCACCAAACCATGACGGGCCAAGTGCCAGCTGCTGCTGCTGCTGGTAGTAGTGCTGCTGGTGATGATGATGATGGTGGTGCTGGTGTGCCTGAGGGGCTGCAGCCTGCAGCACCTGGCTCACGCGCACCTCCTGCCTGCAGCGCCCACACCCCCCAGGCTGCCCTGAGCTGCAAGCCCAGCACATCCCGAGACTACCAGCGCCCTGCTGCTGCTGCTGCTGCTGCGCGTGTCGCTGCTGATGGTCTGGCAACAGCACAGGCTGTGGGCGGTGCTGATAGTGCCTGCTGGTGCTGGGCAGGGGGGGAAGGCCTGGCATCTGCTGCCGGTGCTGCTGCTGCTGCCGGTGGTGCCCGCCAGGCAGCTGCAGCTGGTCGTAGGGCGCCGAGGAGCCGTTGCCTGCGCCATTCAAGTGTCCCTGCTTGACAAAGTCGTGCTGCTGATGCTGTTGCTGCTGCCACGGGTGGCTGCTGTGTTGCTGGCCGGTCCCTGTGTGGTGCGCCTTTCTGCTGTTCTGCACGCTGCTGCCAGCCAAAGGAGGGGAAGGGATGGTGCCTGCCGCAGCAGCTGCTGCTGCTGCGTTGATGTTGATGAGGGCAGCAGTCAGTGCTGCGGGTGTGACAGCCCGCTGCTGCAGCAGGGATGGGTGTGCCTGGCTGCAGGCCGACCCTCCTGCAGCTGCCGCCTCCAGCACGGCCGTCTTGAAGGAGTGCACGCTGACTGACCTGTTGCTGGACTGGCCCCCCGCCCAGCATGAACCGCCAGGCAGTGTGCTGCTGCTGCCAGGAGGTGGAGAGGGGATGACCAACCGCTGCAGTGTTGATGCCTCGCTGGCCCCAGAGGTGTCTGACTCCTCACTGGAATGGCCACAGGGGTGGCAGGGCTCTTTATGAAGGCTGTGAGGGTGTGCTGAGGGTGAGTGCACGCTCGCCTGCTGTGGTGGTAATGCGGATGCCATTGGCCAGCAGCGTTGCTGCAGGGTGCTGCAACAGGACTGGATGGGCACTAAAACTGCTACAGCCGCGAAGCATCCATTACCACTCCACTATGAAGCGCTATGCCTGCATCGTGGCCTGCAGACAGCACCTGAACTGGCCCTGAAGCTGAGCCAAGTGGGCTGGGTGGGCTACTGCTGCTCCACCCCCTTGGACACTGACGTGGCAAGGGCACAGCTGCACAAAATGGCTTTCAATGCACGTAAATGAGTTTAGTATCGCAATCCACCCGACGTTGTGGAGCTGATGATGCCAGTGCGTCGAAGGGCACCAGCAACGGAAGGAACAACAGAACACAAACAGAATACGTTTCAAGGTTGGAGGTTGATCAGCTGCCTTCACATGACGATGTTGTCTTCTGACGGTTCAAATTTGCAGAGTTGTTTTGAACTTGGAATGTGCAAGTCTTCTTGAATCGCTTTTCAGCCATCGTAAGGACTGTTGACTGATGTTAAGAACTATCAACCAGATCAATCAAGCCAGCCTGGAGCGTGCTGGCACAGGAGGGCGCTCCAAGCTAGAGAGAGGGGGTACCCACGGGTGTGTTGGAAGAGGGGTTGTTGGCCACCGCACAACCACTGGTCTTAATGAATTACAAAAGCAGCAAACACAAGCCCCCAAGCTCTGCCACCACCACCCCTCACCGCTCCTGCACGAACACCGCTGCCATACGTGGGCTGACATGCAGCGTGCGCTTCTCATTATCAGCAGTGCACAGCTGCACCATAGGGTCGTCATGGAGGGCTCCCAGGGCGGGGTGCAGCTTGAACCAGTCAGATCCCACTGGGTAGGCACACTCAAAGGGCTCTGGTCGTGCGTTGAACACACACAGCAGCTGCAGGTACTTGGGGTCCCAGGTGCCATGGTCTGGCTGCCAGCTGCTGTGCAGCTGCATGACAATCACACCAGGCACCTGGTCGGGCCCGGTGTTCTCAAAGCGCACCTGCTGCTTGATGTGCTCAGCTGTGGGCATGCGCAGCAGGGGGGAGGAGTACCTGCGGCATGATGCAAACACCACGGAGAGGTGAACGGCATCACGCTCAACACATACAGTTCTCGCAGCTACACAGCTTGGCTAGCAGACGAGGCACCAGGCAGCCCGGGTTTCAGATGGCGGCTGGCTGCTCTGCAGCATTGGTTGGAACTTGCTGGCTCTGGACTCTTGTTTGGCACTGGCACGAGCTACTGACTGGGAAGGGAGGGAAAGGGAAAGCTGGCTCACCTACGTGAGCCCGCTGACATCTTTGCTTGTGCATACTTGCCTGACCTGGCCCCTCATCTGCTACCCGCCCACCCTCTTTACACACCATCACGCCCCCCCCCCCTCCTCTCAGCCCCTCCCCCCCCCCCTCACCTGACCCTGAGCAGTGCCTTGAAGTATGCTGCCTGCCTGGCAATGAGCTCCTGGCTGGGCTTGTACTTGTGCCATGCCGTCAGCAGGGGGCCCTTGAAGCCCCACTGGTGATAGTTCTTGCTGGCAGGGGGCATGCCAATGCCAAAGTTGTTGTGGTGGCCTGTCCAGTCGATGCGGTTGAACCAGTCACCTGATGCAACCACACACGCAGAGCAGCGCAAGCAGCAAAGCAACACACCCTGAATATTGTTGTGGAAGGCTGTAACTGTCATCCATCTGGTCAGCCCCCCCCCCCCCCCCCCACACACACACACACACGTCAATCAGCTCCTGCCCCACATCACGGCTGGCAGGGCCACAGTCCAATGTGCGCCGCGGTGCACTTTTCAAGGCATGCCGGTATGTTGGTTCGACGAAGCCCCAGTTGATTGCATGGTGCTTGGCATGCTGCTGCCCCTGCCAGTAGAAACTTCACCAACCCAAATTCATCTCCACGTCACTGCCTAAATCCTGTGCCCCCCACCCCCTCTATCCGCCCTACACACCCCTGCACGCCCCTGTGCAGCCCCCACCTGAATTGTAGCTGTCCCTGTCGAGGCTCTTGCTGCGCAGCAGGTCGTCTCCTGCGTGTATGAAGGGTATGCCCTGGCTGAGTGTGATGAGGGCCAGGCACAGCCCACACACACGCGCGATGCCATCAGGACCAGCACTCTCAGCAGTGCGCATCACAACCTGCAGCAAAAGCGTGGCAGCAGGAGTGGCACACACAATGTGACAGGTGTGGTGCGCCCTGATCTGCCATCAGAATGCACGCACCACAGCTCATAATCACAGCAGGGAGGAGTCGTGAGTCTTTGGTGACGAGGGGGGGGGGGGGGCTGCACACACTGCACAGGGGACCGTCCTTGTGGTGAGTGTGTCTCAACGGTGTGGCCGCGTGCTCAGCTGCTGCTTATGGCAGCTGCACTCTGACTACATGTCAAAGTACAGCTGCAATAAGCAGCGGCTGAACACACAGCCACACTGTTGTGACACAACGCACCACTTAACAACATCATTGTTACGTTCTGCATTGCAACTGCAAGGGACGCCGCCCTGCCGCTCTCCTCCCCCCCCCCCCCCCGCCTCCCCCCCCCCCCCCCCACCTGGTCAAACATTGTGTCGTTGTCATGGCAGCCTATGAACACCACATTCTCAGCTGGGTCGCAGCCATAGGCCAGGGGCTGGTTGGCGTGGTAGGTGTCGTTGTGGCCAGCAAGCAGGCGGCCATCAGCAACCTGCGTCTCAAAGTCCCTGCAAAACACAGCACAGCACACCACAGCATCATGTAGGGTGAAAAGGTCAAGCATTGTGTCTCGCGCTGCAAGGCAAAGGGGGCACAGTCAACAGAAGCCTCCTCTAGTACTGTCATGCTGACGGGGTCCTTTCAAACCACTGATCAGAACACAGAGTCAAGCCCCCAACAACTTCCCAGCCTTCCTGATGCACTGTGCAGAGCCACTGCTCTCACCTGAGGTTCCCTGCCAGTGCAAAACGCACCCAGTCTGTCCTGTGCAGCAGTGTGGCCAGCTGCTCCTTGGCTGAGCCCTGGTGTGAGGCACCGTTGGGGGCCACAGCCAGCCCTGTGGCAAAGCCCTGCCTGTCCAGCGGCTCATAGGGGCTGCCACCCATGGCGCCATCACGCATACTGTGTGTGTGTGGGGGGGGGGGGGGCATGCACACACACACCATACATATAGTGGTGAGCTTTGCAACGTTTGCCAAAACACACAGCATGTGCTCATGCTTGATAGAACCCAAGCTTGATTGCTGAAGTGTCTGACGAGCCACATGCACAGAGGGGGCCCCTACACCAGGTGTAGATAGCACGTTACGGGGTGAAAGCCCACCATGATGATCTTTCGGTGCGGCGAGTGGCACTTTGTGCAAAGGTGTTCAAGCAGCTAGCAGCGCCATTCCAGCTCTGGTGATGCGTGTTGCTGCAGTACCAAGTGCTGGTCAGCCGAGTGCTACCATACCCACCAAGTGCAATGCAGGGATGGGTCAAACAGCTGAAAGACATGTTGCTATAGTGGTGCATCCGTCACCCCGTGACCATGCTGCACCCTGTGACCATGCTCTGTGTCAGCTAAAAAGTGCACAGCTCACCGGTCATTGAAGGCTCCCAGCCTGCTGCCACCCTGCAGCACAAAGCCGTTGTCGCAGGCAATGTCAGGACATCAGACTGCAAACGTGTACAGAGACCCACTGTTGACACAGAATGCCTTCCAGGCCACAGTCACTTGCTCCCCTGGTGTCAATCACTCCCTATCCTGCCAACAAGCTCAAGCCAAGCCACCATGGTTTCCCAAGTCCAGCCATGGTTTCCTTTGTGCCCGGCAAATATGGCTCACGGCAAATCACACAAACAACCAGTCAGTTGACCTGTCCACACACCCAGCCCCTTCTGCCCCCCCCCCCCCGCTCACCAGGTTGTGCTGGCTGGCGTTGCGCCCCCTCTGGTTGAGTGCCACCTCCCCAAAGTCCCAGGCCTCCCCGTAGATGTAGATGTGGCGCCCGTCCACGCCGTCCCTCTCCAGGGTGAGGGCGTTGAGGGCGTTGCGGATGTTGGACATGTTGCCCACAAAGTGGTGCCCCATGATGTCAAAGCGGAAACCATCAACCTGCACAACAGGGGGTTGGGCGGAATCAAACGCAGTCTTGGAAGTGAGCTGAGGTGAAGGACACCTTGCGACATTTTGGGGGCGGGGTTGACAGTCACGATGGGTTGCATGATGTGTAAATGTTCCCGCCCTGTACCTCACATCACACCACACCACATGCTGTTGTGCTTGGGGCTGTGAGTGTTGTTACCTTGTAGTCTCTAGCCCAGTGCACCAGGTCCTCCACCATCAGGCGCTCAAACATGCGGTGCTCACTGGCAGTGTCTGCAGCACGCGCGCGCACACACACACACACACACACACACCACACACACACACACACACACACACACACACACACACACACACACACACACACACACACACACACACACACACACACACACACACCACACACACACACACACACACACACACACACACACACACACACACACACACACACACACACACACACCACACACACACACACACACACACACACACACACACACACACACACACACACACCACACACACACACACACACACACACACACCACACACACACACACACACACACACACACACACACACACACACACACACACACACACACACACACACACACACACACACACACACACACACACACAGGGGCGGCAGCAGTGATGCTGACAGGAGACCAAACATGTGTGGCAAGCTTATCGCAAGGCTGGCATAGTCTTGGATCACTCGCTGCCAACCGCACGTATCACCGTGTAAAGCCATGGATTGCTGTTTTGCATCGACACACACAGAGAGACGGTTGAAGATAGGGTTCAAACCCTGCAGCACAACCCTTCTCAACCCAATGACCTCCAGCATAACTCACTGTTGCAGCATGTGCTGTGGCAGATCTCCCCGTCCTCCTGCCTGCGGTGGTAGTAGCCAGGCACTATCTTGTCCAGCACACTGTTGCTGCTGTAGGGCCCTGAGGCAAAGGTGTGGTTGTACACTACATCAAGCACCACACGGAACCCCAGGCCGTGCAGGGCCTGAAACACACAGCAACAGTCAACAGGGCAGCAAAAGCACCATTACATCTGCACTCTGCACCAAAAAGCACACTAGTTGTTGACGTGCACAGTCACCCTGAGTGCCATTTCGTCGTCATCGTTGACCAATGTGATTGGGCTGCTCTGAGTGTACGTCACAATTTGACTATCCTTGTAAGACGATGCTTGTCACAAGTCACAGAGTCTGCTGGCTAGATGTTTGTCTTGCTTGCACATGACTTGCATGCATTCTTCATGTCCACCCCACCCACCTGCACCATCTCCCTGTACTCCAGCACCCTCATGGGCCCATCAGGGGCGGTGCTGTAGGAGCCCTCAGGGACACCGTAGTGCACAGGGTCGTAGCTGCAGGAGGACAAGGGTGAGCACACAGCGCTGTACGTTAGGACACCCTCGCTACACGTGCGTGCATTACGTGCTTGGTGTGGGCCACACAGCTGGGAGTGCCACACAACCAAACCGCAGCCCTTGTACCGTCACTTGCAAGTGTGAAGGCACGCGGACAACATACGCAGCGGATGCTGTAGGGCATGGTCTGCATGCAACAGCCGGGCTGGCAATCGCTTACCCCCAGTTGAATGCGTCCCTGTCTGCGATGGACATCACAATCTGCTGCTGTGTCTCACTGTCAGGGGGGTACTGGGTCAGGTCATCCTGCAGCACACAGCACACAGCACGGCACAGCATGTGTGGTGATGCGGCACAGCCTGAAGGGCCAACACAGAAAGTACAGCAAACAACAACTGCAGCAAGTTGACATGGCACCGCATGCCTGGCTACAACCTTGTGGACTGACAGCCAGATGTTTGGTCTTGCGCTGCGCATTCAGCGGCTATCACAGGGTTTCCCTGTAACATGCCAACAAGCAAGCAAGCAAGCAGGCCACCAACATTCCACTAAGGAGTTGACACAACAACACCCTGTTGCATGTGTAGCCCTGTCACCCTTTCAAACGCTATCTAGCTGCCGCCACAGCCGCGTGGCCCCCTCACATGCACGTGTGCCTGCTCCTCTGGCCGCTCCGGCACGCTGCCGTAGTCGTATGATGGCAGCAGGTGTATGTGGTTGAGCCCTGCCTCCTGCAGCCCCTTGAGGTGGGCCAGCCCGTGAGACAGCCGGCCCTTCTCTGACGGGTACAGGTGCTGGCGGCAGAAGGCACGGTACTTGCCACGCAGGTGGTCAGGCACAGACGGGTCAGTGGCACTGCGGGACAGCCACAGCAGCGATCACCACAGCAGCAACAGTAGCAGCATACATGTGTCAGTGGGAATGAAGAGGTAAGGAGCTAGACTGCTGAAACCGTTCTTCAACTCAAGGCCTTGGTTTTGCAATATAGCAAGTAGTGGCTGCAAGTTTATGTCTGTTCCCACTTGAGGCCCATGAGCCACCTTGTGACAGTCTTGCCATACCAGATCCTGTCAATGCAGCACCCCTGCAACTTCTTACCCCCTCACCCCCTACCCCCCCCCACCTGAAGTCCCGTATGTGCAGCTCGTACACGCTGATGTCCGTCCAGTGTGTCACACTGGGCACTGGGTGCTCCCACCACCCTGGGGGCTGCAGGGCGGGGTGCCGCATGTCAACAAGCAGCGTGCGCTCACCATTGGCTGCAGACACAAACACACAGGGGGATGAGACAGGGGCGGGGGAGGAGCATGAGATGCAGTGAGCCAAAAGGTGCAGCCGCAATGCTACATACAAAGCTCACGTCAGCCTTTCACATTCTGAAATGCATTGTATGTATGCAGCTGGGTGGTGTGCTGGTGCAGCCTGGATGCTGATGCAGCCTTGGAATCTCGGTTGCCAACAGCAGAGAGCTGTATCTGTGGCGTATGACTGCCGACATCTCATATGTGCAGTGGCAGTTAACAACAACCACAACATGTGTGAGTGTGGGTGTGACCCAACGGCTGCGAAAGCTGCTGCAGAGAGCCATGCCAGCCACATGTCTGACTAGCCTGGAGGCTGCAGCCACCTGTTGTGCAGCGTGCGTAGGGATCTGTTGCCTCTGACACCTCAATCTTGTTGGTCCAGGGGCAGAACACCGTCACACGGTACTTGTAGCACCTGGCCAACCAATGGCAGCAGCACAGGAGCACCCTGAGTCAGACGCACCACACACTCCAGCAGGCAGGGTTCTACGTAGCACGCTGTGTGCTGTGCCAGCCAGCAGTCAAGACTATCAAACATACCAAGCCATTCCACCTATCTCCATGGTCTTGGCAACAACTCCATTTTGGAGAAAAGGGAGGTTTGACAAGCTGCACGGCCCTTTTTGGGGTACGGCCAGAGATGGTACATGAGTTCAATCCACAGGTACAACACATGGCATCCACTGCTCGACACCATATGCATGCAGTTTAGCGGTGCTGAGGCAGTTGAGGCAGTGTGCAGACTGTCGTCTGCAAACAAACCACCACCACAATCATCAGTGAATTACATGCAGCGCAACAAGCGGGTGTGGGTGACGTGCTGCCATGCCGTCCGCCCCTCCCTCCTCCTCCAACACACTGTCCCGCTAAACTGCATCGGATGGCTCCCCCCAACGCATGCCTGCACAGTGTCCCCCCCCCCCCCCCACTCACGTGTCCTTCCAGTTTGTTGGGCGTGTGAAGCTCCATACACCCTTGCTGTTCCTGCTCATCTGGTGCACCTCTTGCTCACCCCCACGCAGCTCCCACCAGTGAAGCAGCTCTACCTTCTGGGCTGTGGGGGCCTGGGAAGGGGGGGGGGGGTGACAGAGGGAGGGGAGGAGGGGGCCGGAGACAAAACCAGGCCAGACAAGCTTTCAGAGACTGTAAGATCATAAGCAAAGAAGAGGGAAGGCACTACTGTGTTTTGTGCTGTGACGCAATAGACACACAGCTGTCAACATCATACACTGCTGGTCAATGCCCATGCACATTGACCCTCTCCACAGACAACAGCTTGCAAGCCTTGCAGACTCCCCTCTGCCTCTCCTGTGCTGTGATTTTGTGTGAGCACCACGACAGAACCTTGACATCATGATGCGAGTCTCTCATATGCATCACAGTTGCTGATGTGCTGCTGCAGATAATGGTGGTGGTGATGGCGCTGATGGTATAAGGTGGTGGGAGGTGCCACTCACCCATACGCTGATGCGGTGTGTCTTGCTGTCAGGGCAGTAGTGGTCCCCCAGGGGCTCATCAGTGTAGAAGAGGTCGTCCAGCATGCCAGGCAGCTGCACACCCGTGCAGTCCAGCACACGACCTGTGTGGCTCTCAACACTCAGGGCCAGCTGGCCCTGGACAAAGTCAGGGACCTGCGGGGGGGGGGGGGGGGCAGGAGGGAGGGCCAGCAGAGAGGGAGAGACGTTCAACAAATTGTTGCATATCATTTGGTAATAGTGGATAAGGAGCTGCGATGTGTGCATGTCACGTGCAGTGCACCTCCCTGCAGCAGTTAGCAACTGAAGAGATGGCTGCTACGGCAGGCGGCTGCAGCCGCTGTGTGACACACACTGCCCAGCTGTGAGCGCCAGTGCTGGATGAGTAGTCCTGCGCATCCTTGTCCTCCCTGAAACTTCCACTGCCAGTTCCTGCCCACCTCTCCTTGTGCCGCACCTTGCCACGCTCCTTGCTTCATGTTCCCCCCTTCCCCCCGTTCTCCCGCTCTCAGCCTTTTCTCCGTAAACCCCCCTGATCAAACACCCACCCACCCCACCTGCTTCATGTCCTTCTCATCCAGCTGCAGGTGAGTGCAGCCGTACAGGTGGGGGTACTTGCCGTTCAGGTCTGACGGAACATTCAGCCCAGCGATGCGCAGGGGGATGGTCACCTCAGCATTCTCAACGCCCTGGGCTGCAGTCAGGAGGGGGGGGGAGGGGGGGAGGGCGGGGCAGATAAGTTTGTGTGACGTTGGACCATGGATGGGTAGGGATGGTCTAGCGTCATGCGGTGCCAATCCCTGCTTGCTGCCTGCTTTCCTATGATGATGCCCCGGGCAGGGTTTAGGCCTTGCCGAAGAGACACTGTCTGGTACCAAGTAAACTGCCAGTACACTTACACTGCCTGCTTGTTTGTGATTGAACAAAACCGTGTGAGCAACACAAGCGTCTGACGCATGAAGCCGCACCACGCCCTCGGCCCCGCGCCCAGCCCCGCCTTTTCCCCTGCCTCAGTCCCTCACCTGTTACGTGCATGTGGCTGTGCCTGCTGGAGTGCAGGAAGAAGCGGCGCTGGGGGCTGCTCAGCTCACCATCCTCACTCACAGGGACACGCCACAGCAGGTCACGACCACGCACCCTGGGGAAGCCAACAGCAGCCACGACAGCAGCGGCAGCAGCAGTGGCACACAAGCAGTACACAGTCAGTGGGATGCACAATCACACACATAGATGGAGTGACTGAACATGCATTTGCCTTCACACAAGGGCATCCACTCGATAATCGCAATCCAGCCAGCACAAGACAGCATGATAGCCCCCCCCCTCCCACCCCACACACACCACCACAGGCTCTGTGTGATGCCGACTGTTCAGGCCCCTGCAAGCTTCCTTGCTGTTAGTGGCGTATCTGTCAGCCTGCTTGTCTCACCAGTGTGCGTGTGCCTTGTAGAGTGTTCCTGCCACGATGTGGTTCATGTCTGGCCGCTCTGTGTAGGCGTGCTGGTCGCTCTGGGCCAGCCACACCTGAGACACACTGCTAGGGTCAATGTGCTCAGCACCTGCAGGGGGTTTGGGGGGGGGGGGGCAGGCTCAGCATCTGGAGTGAGGGGTGGGGGTGTGGTGTGAGAGGGTGTGTGTGCGTGTGCGTGGGAGTGGTGGTGGAGTGTGACGGGGAGGGGGTGATATTGATAGCACATCTTCAGCTTGTGGTGAGGGGGCCAGGAGGGGTATAGGGTCCTTGGATGGCTCCAGGCTTGAGTGGTCTAACAGAGCAGCACCGCACTCAAGTGACAAAGGTAGTGCAGGCAGGAAGTTGTTCAAGTGACAGAGACGTGGTGTGCTGTATGGCACTGGCAGCTGGTGGCCCCTCCTGCTTGTCACCCGTATCCCTCACCATGCTCCCTCCCTCCCCCAGGCCCAGGGCAGCACCCACCTGCTGCTTTCTCCTCCCCCTTGGTGCTGTCCCCCTTGTACACTAGCACCCCCACATGGTTGGCTGAGGGCTTCAGGCTCAGCTCCCAGTAGGGCCCGTCATCAAAGCCGCTGGGGGCCAGGCCACGGCCCCAGTCAGGAGGGGAGTTCACATCACCCCAGACATGCAGCTGCCAGCCCTGCAGCAGGAAACACAGCACAGCATGGCGCAGCGCAGCCTGGCTTGATGAGAGGCGCCAGCCAGGCCAGGTACTGCTACCCTGTATTTGTGATAGCTGGGGATAGCAATGAAATCACAATGCAGCTGGTAGCTGTCCAACAGTGTCGGTGCCAGCAGGGCAAGGGATGGTTGTGCAGCTGCATTCCCGGGCACTCTGCAATGGCACAGTGTAACTAGCCACAGCCAGGCGACACTCTGCCTCTATTGTTGTCCCGTCGAAGCTGATGCCGCTGACGCACCGTGTAGTTGCCGTCCCGCCTGCACACCGTCGGCAAGCACAACACAGAGACAATCTCATCAGCTGACACCGACACATGTGTACCACCACCACGCATCATGGTCGCAAAAACCAGTCAATGGCTGCTTGAACATGAAGTTTTGTAAATAAGCTGAACAATCACACTCCTATGCTGCTACCTCAGCTACACAGATGTGTCCCATCCTCAGACACACTCACGCACCTGACGTAGTTGACCCTGCAGAGGTGCACAGCAGACACGTCAGTAACAGTGGTGCCCGACTATAACACATCAGACAACGCAATGCTTACTCACCTCAGTGTTTTTTCCTTCTGCAGAAGCTTGGTTCCCTGCTGCCCTCTGCCCAGATCAGCAGACAGGCTGTGCTGTGACTGGGACTGTGCAGTAACTGGGAGGTGTACACGTCGAAACGAGCGCCGGAAGGATGAAAGTGACTTATGATGTGTGCGGCAATCTACACGCGAGGCGTTCTGGCGCATTGTCTCGAAATGGGGTCACGAACTCATACTACAGCAAGGTGCAGATTGTCCGCCACCGGTGCATTGTCTATTGTGCAAGGCTTTTCCAAGGATAACAGCACGTGACTACCGTGTAACGGTTGCACTGCGTCAAGGTTTGACCAGAGTCCAAGGGGGGGAGGAACTTGATCAGGGAGGAAATCTTATCTGCATCATGCACTAAGCCCAATTCTTCGAGCTTGCATAACACCGCTTGCACAATGTGCTGCTGCAAGAGGAGATGGGAAAGGTTGAGCAAAGGTTGACCCAGTGAATGAGGTGAACTTGTACGTCTGCATTTGGCAAGCAGTTTCTTTCTGTGCACAGAGATCTCGCTTCTGCACTTCTCCATTGCACTGGATATGGCTCTGCTCAGCATACTGATCAGATGGTGTGTCAGTTGATGTTGTTACCCTGCTTGCTTCCTCCCAGTAAAAACATGCCCCGCACCAGAACAAAAATCGGCACACACAAATAGCCTGCCCATAGCATGTACCTCAGGTGGAGCCAGGTAGCACCATTCATTCCCGTAGCTATGTACACGCAGTAGGGGCGTATCAGCAGATGGCAAAACCCCTTGGGAGGAGGATACCCGCCACAAGGTAGGTGGGCTAAGGAGCTCCACACACCACCCCGGCATGCAAACTGGACAGGAACTGCCTGCAGAGCTGCTTCTGGCAGGCTCACACATAGACCACACTGCATCCCCGCATCAAAAAGATATATGCTCGGGTTGCTGGTGCGCCGAGCTTCACTCACTTGGTTGCGGCAACCCTCTGCAGTGCACGCTCAGTTGTGTGATGCAGGCAGTTGAGCCACAACAGCCTCCCACGCGGAGAGAAGCGAGGGATGCAGGCATATAGCGTAGTAAGCAGGCAAGCAGCTGGAAAAATCTCGAGCAAAATGCTTGCACATAGCTGCCCCCGAGCAATGTGTGTGCCACACGAGTCCCAGCCACAGCGTGGCACAGCACACCCCACACCTCCTGCAGCAAGTGCATGCCATGGTCATGCGCAAAACCCGTCAGATAGTAACGCGAGTGGGCAGGCCACCCAAAAAAGGCTATCACACGCTGCACAGTCCCAAACAAACCCACCACTTCAACCAACCCACCCAGCCACTCCTCACCCAACCCAATTAATCAACCCCGACCCCACCCTGCCTGCCTACAGGCCCGCACACCCTGCAGGCTGCTGCGGTGCAGATCCAGGCAGCTAGGTGATGCAAGTCCGCCAACACACACTGCACACTGCAGCTTCGAGGGCGCCACACACACTACGTGTGCTGGGCTAGCATGAAGAGCACCCTGCATGGCTCCACATGGAGCACACCAGCTGCACCCCACACCCACCACCCAACACGCACCGCCCAACCGCTGCACTGAACCCAAGCAAGTGCCGGTCGCTGCACTGCTGCACAGCCACCCCACACCCACAAACCCGCACACAACCCCTCCTGCCGCTGCTGCTGCTTGCCGCTGCTGCGCATTACTGCGCCGGTGTGTCAAAGGCGTACTGCTGCTGCTGGTCTGCTGGGTCCTGCCCGCCGGGTGCTGCTGCAAAGGGTGCTGCCTGTGCTGCGTTGAAGTCGCCCTCAGCATAGCCGCTCTCTGCGTCGTTGACGCGAGCCCTGAACGCTGCTGCCATGGCCTCTGCGCCCTCAAACACCAGCTGGGGGTCGCGCAGCATGTCCCCGGGCTCCTTCTCCAGCTTCTTGGTGCTGAGGGTGACGCGACCACGGTCCTTGTCCATGCTCAGGATCATCACCTTCATCTTGTCACCAGGCTGGGGGTGTGAGGGAGGGGGAGGGGGGCAGAGAGGGCGCATGACAGGAGGTGAGTGAACGGCAGCAGGGACGCATAGAAGCAGGAGGCAACAGCACATGGTGACCAGCAAGACGGGAGACAGGAGGCTGCAGAACGTCTACGCAGCCACATCACATGATGGCTACTGGTGCCAAACAAGCAGCACAGGTTGAAGCCAAATCTGTGCATTTGTCAAGAAGGACAAAGCTGCTCAAGAAGTTGGAGCAGGACAGGAGATAAACGTGTTGTGTATGCAGTAAGAGGTACATGTGGAAACTTTCAACCCCCCGCGCAGGGTCACAAACTACTGTCAATTAAGTTCACAGCCCATGCCCTGAAATGAGGCCCCATCACAGAGCGCAGACCTGTGTGTAGGAGGGGACCACAGACTCGTGCAATTCACCCAGCAGCGTCACACAGCCGCGCTGTGCCACACCAGCCACATTGCCACACATCTGCTCAGCCCCCCACCCCACCCGCACACAGCCCCCCCCCTCCCCCCTGCTCTGCCTCCCTGCGTCAGTCTCACCTGCAGCACCTGCTCCACTGTTGTGAGGCGCTCGTGTGTGATCTGGCTGATGTGCAGCAGGCCCATGGTGCCGCCAATGTCCAGGAAGGCGCCGTAGGGCTTCACGCTCTGCACCACTCCTGTCACCACATCGCCCAGGTTGTAGTTCTGCATGGTCTCCATGCTGTTCACACGGCGGTGGCTCATCAACAGCCGCTCATCGTTCTGGGGGAGGCAGGGGGCGCAGCAACAAACATGACGCAGCTTCAACACGATGTGATGTGGTGCAGCAACACATCTTAGCTCCAGGAACAACAGGCTGGTGCAGCATCAGACGCAAACCTGTGCTGCAAGTTGCTGACACTCATCTTCCCAGGACTGCTGCAACATCCTCACACCCACACACTGCTGACGACTGGCAGACCTCATCAGTGGTCAACGGCTGACAAGCACACCCCCTGCCCGCCGATTTGGCTGCTGTGATGTGTGCGCCACTCCTGCCTCCCTGCTGTTCTGGCTCACCTCGTCCACCTCAATAAACTTGGCTGGCAGCTCATAGCCCACATACTCCTCCAGGTTCTCTGTGTCAATGTTCTGCACAGGTGCACACGCGCCGGCAAGGCAGGCAACAACACATCAGCAAGGAGGCTGACCGACATGCACACCTCAGACTTCCTCTGGCGGCAGAATACTGCCAGCAGCTTGTGCAAGGTGGTAATCAATGTGTATCGGCACAGCCTCGGCACAGCACTACTTCAGCAACCGCCAGCACAAAACTGATGTGGTGCTTGACACCCATCCGCCCAACTGCGCCAATCCGCCCACCCACAAGCCCCCTCACTATGCTCCCTCTTGCCCCCCTGTGCCCCCTGCCCGTCCCCTGCGCCCAGCCAGCTGTTGTGACTCACGGGGCCGAGTTGGCTGACTGGGATGAAGCCCTTGACATGGTCGTACTGCACCACTAGGCCGCCCTTGGTGGCTGCTGTGACTGTGACAAACACTGGCACGTTGTTCATCTGCATCTGCCTGGCACGCTCCCACCACACCTCAGCCTGCAGGACGACAGGGAACAGCAGCAGCAATCAGCCAAGATACACCACACATGTTTGAAAATGGTGATGGGCATTGGGCCGAGGGGAACCCACCCGCCAATGATGTAGCCACTGTGAGCTATCATAACACAGGCAGATAACTAAACAACGGCAAAAACACCATCAATCCTGCTGGCACTGCCTCCCAACAGCAGCAGCACGACTTCCATACTGCTGCCGCGCCACACACCGCGCTATGGGTGCCGCCGATCATAAGTCCCAACATCCTTTTGACAACACTGCTGCTTTGCACATGCGCCATATATTGCTCTCCACTCCCCCACCCCAGCTGCAGCAATGCCGCACCTCTAGTGCAGCAAGGCTGAGGATGATCTCGCCATACTCATCCTCCTCCTCAACCACCACGAAGGTGCGCTGCATGCCTGGCCGCAACACCTCCAGAGGCTGCAGGTACCAGCAGGTGAACATCAAAACGCAACAGCAAGGTCAATGGCAGCAGCAGCAGTAGCAACAGCACAAGGCATGAGGACCAGACACCGTGCGCTAGGCTTGAGCATTGCCGTTACAGTCTTGTTAGCCATTGCTGAACGTGCATAAGGTCAAACATTTTGCTGCTGCTTCTGAAGTTGATTGCTGATGATGCGATCACCTGCCCGCTGCTGTTACCACTGCTGCTGCTGCTGTTCGCTGTTGCTGCCAAACTGGGGCCCAGCTGCTCCCAGGGCTTGCCAGCAGCAATGTGAAACCTCAATACACATCCCCAGGAGCCCAATCCAAGCCCCAACCCACCGACTTGAGCTTGGCCAGAGAGCACTCAGAGACTGGGACAAAGCCAGCAGACTTTGCTCCAATCTCCACGTAGGCCCCGTCCTCGTCCACCTCATACACTGTGCCGTGAATCTTCTGCCCTGGGCGCAGGTTGGTCTCGGACGCCTTCTCCAGCATGTCCTCCACCTCGAGCTCGAAGGCTTCATCGAACTCGGGCTGGTCTGTGAGCTCCTCGTAGTCCTGCATCTCGTCCAGGTCCTTCTCCTGTGCTGCCCCATCCCAGAACAACATCCAGGACAGCAACTCCTCCTGTGCTGCGTCTAGCTCCTCAATCCGGTAGTCCTTCTCCGGCACATCTGTGGCTGGCGAGTTGACGGCTGAGACGCTCAATTCTGGCTGGTATGCGGTCTCCTGCTGCTCCACAGCGGCCACTCTGCCGATGTGCTGCCTAATGGGAAGCGAGCTGCGCAGAGGTGCAGGCACCACCCTGTGGCCAGTGGCCAGTGGCTGCAAGATGCGAGAACGAGAGAGGAGAGCCATTGCGGCAGCAGCAAGCAATTCAACCAAACAAACGGTATAGACCGTTTATTGCTGCTGCACACAGATAAAGGTCGTCGATCGAGACCTGCCTGGCACTCTCGGACAACACACCACTCAAGACCTGGTAAGACCCAGGTTCGGTATTCACTGTTTGCGAGCTTACACGTGCTCAAATGAATGTAAAACAAGTATTCCTCTTGTGCACGTCCATACCAATTCAACCTGCTGGGCCAGCCAGCACCATTGCTGCTGTCAGCAGCACCAGTCTGTGTTGAACACCAGGCAGCTGGCATCGTAGCTGCTGGGTACTTGATTTCTTGAAAAGCACTATTGTGAACTGAATGAATGCGCTTGTGTCGCCCAGCACTCGCCGCTGGGCAATCTTGAGCTGGCGTTCATGTGCAAGGGCTGCATGCATTGCATCGCTGGACTGCAACATGCTTGTCTCCCTGGTGCACAGCCCACCTACTGCTGTGGCATGCAGCTTCCGGTGCTGCTCACCCAGTGGTCTAGGCTACAAACATACAAGTACAGGCGTGTCCCCATCATGGACAGTAAGCCTGCGACAGGCATAGAAACACCAGCAATGACATGTCCCGCAAGCCCCCACTACTACAAACGGCTGGTGCTGTTGTACTGTCTCTATCCCAAGTGGCCCCACGTATGACCATGCCTGTTTAGTGCACCGTGTGTGACTAGGGCTCGGGGTGTTGGTGCAGTTTTGAGCCTCCGTGCTGGATTCGCAGCTGAGAATGTGCCTGCTGGGCTGGGTGCAAGACAGGCTCACAAGCTCCTTGCCAACTTGGCAGCTGTGCGTTCCTGCAGTCATTCCGGATGACTCATTCGACAGAAGCACCATTCAAGCAGGGTGAAGGGCCCATTTGCACAGCGGTTGGTTGACTGCGCATGCAGCGCAGCTGTTTACGCACCCCACGGCACAACCCAGGGGACCAAGTGGGGTTGGGAGTGCGCCCTCATCACCCCCGCATTCCGCATTCCCGCCAGTTCCTTCCCCCCACCCCCACCCCCTCCCTCTCTGTCCCCCTCTGCACACAAATCAATCGTGCTCTGCCGCAGATAGACAGTTCACTCGTCGTATTCGTCTTACACTGCAAGCACAAAGCAGTCAGTTCCACAGCAAGACAGCCCGACCACTGGGCTCACTACCAGTTGTGCAGAGCAGGGGGGGGGGGGGGCTCTAGACTGTGTTTGCTGTAGTGCCACAATACTTTCGGAGACCTATTAATGGTTTCATGCAATGACTCATGGCAGTGAGTCCCACGAAAAGGCAAAGAAACAGGTAGGCTTGATGTGGTACGCCTAGGTGAGCAAGGGGTGTGCCGTGGTGCTGCTGGTTTTACATACTACGCCCCTTTCCACCCAAGGCACACACGGAGGCTGACAGCTGGGACAGTACCACATCACATACATCCACATATGATGACGAAGGCTCCTTGGCTGGGGTGGTCCCTCCCACTGGCAGTGACCAAGTGATCTGCCTTGGTAGAGAGTCACTGCAGTGCTGTGGCAGACGAGCACGCCGGCGTGCATTCCTGATGGTTGATTCCCAGGAGACACTGCAGCAACATCAATTCCCACTCAAGCACAGCGGGGTTGAGGGTTCTCTGTTTGAAACAACCAGACAGGCAAGCACGCTCGACGACGCTGCCCACGCTCAGCACAATCTCAGCGTGGACGCGAACGTGTTTACTTTGGTTGCAGAGCACCACGTGCAACACAGGGACAGACAGACACTGTTGATTGTAGAGAACTGTCCTCAGAACCTTTCACTCCACGTTTCTGCCGCATCACTGAACTTTCCGAAGTCGACAGTATGATTGTCCGTTTTGAGTGGCAGGGAGCGAGCAGCAGCTGGCAGGCAACCAACAAGCAGCAACTCTAGGTACAGCATCTCCATCAGCACAGCATTTGCCTCCTGGAACGTCAGGTACGCAGGTTCATGTCAAACGTGCCAAGATGGATGTACTAGCCGGTGCATTGCCACTCTGTGCTACCTCATGCGCCGTGCCGCACACAACCAAAACAACTGCAACCAATGCAGGGCAGTGGGGCCCTAGGTGCTGATGGCGGAGACAGAGATGCAGCAGGATGACAACTATGACGCCAGGTTTGAGTTTGATGCACCACGCTACTACAACTTTGAGAAGATGAGCGGTGGCACACCAGCTGACAAGTGGTTCGACACAGCGCCAGATGGCCCAGGCTGCAAGCCAGAACGTAAGGACATCTGACGTGTTCACATGCTCTGCCAGCTCTGTTCCCACATATACAGGCTGAATGGACTGAAACAACTGTGCACTGCAGGTGGAGCTGGCACTAGCAGAGAGCCATTCAAGCAGCTGCAGGACAATGCCACCAACCAGCAGGAGGTGAGCCAGGCCCCCATAACGTGCCGGGTGTGCCTGCATGTGTGCACACCTTGTTTTGCCAAGCAAATGGCATGTTGTTGTCGCACGTGCCCGTTGGGCCTGTGAGCCAGAGGGTTGAATCCAAGCATGCCGCTGCATGTGCATCATAATACCCTGCAGCCTCGCCCACCTGCCGATGTTGCTGCAGGACCAACAGCCGCATGCAGCGGCAGAGGCAGCAGGTGCCGGCGGGACAGATGCACAACAAACAGCAGAGCAGAAGCCCAAGAAGCCCAACATAGTGACCTCATGGGGCCAGGGTGCGGCAGGCAAGGCCGCAGGGCGCAAGTCGTCGGCGCCAACGGCGGCAGCAGCAGCAGCGGCAGGAGGAGGAGGCCAGGGTCACGCAGATGCACCCAAAGCAGCAGAGGCAGGTGGGTGCAGCTCTTTGGCATACGCATTCGAGCTTTGAATGCCCACAGGAGCAGTTGTGTGCCTTGGACTGCACGCCTGCTCTCGTAAGCCTGCGGGTGAAAAGCAGTCGACAACTTTCTACTCCTTGTGGTTCCCAGGTGCTGGCGCTACCAGCAAGCCTGCAGCAGCTCGCCGCTCCCTGCAAGGCAAGGTTGCGCGGCGTGTGTCTAGGGACACGGGCGCTGTCCCCGACCCCAGCCACAGCAGCCAGCAGCAGACTGCCCGCACAGAGCCGCCTGTGACCCGCAGCATGTCTCGCCTGGGCCTCAGCATGTTCTCGCCTGTTCCAGAGAACAAGGCCACGTACGGCAGGTGGGTTCCCTGCTGCTGAATGCACAACATCTTGGATTCAGCTGCTTCCCTGCTGTGCTGCGCTGCCTCCATGCAAGTGGCTAAAGCTTTGCCAGGGACGGGCAGGTACAGCCCTCGTGTCCATTATCTGAACCGCAATGTGGTCTGCCTGCTTCATGTGCGCAGCCCACCACGGACACGTGCGCGCACAGCCGGACAGCGCTTCTACACGGAGCAAAAGGTATGTTGCATTGCGCAAGCTTTGAGTGTGTGCAGGAAGGCATCAGCATCTGCGGGTGGGAATCAGCACGAGCGCACCTCCCAGCACTTACTGGTGCGGTGTGTGGCAACTGCAGGCCAAAACCGCAGTCGCGCGCACCAAGCAGCCGGCCTCAGTGCAGAAGCTGCACCATGTGCTGGCACCCAAGCTCAAGCAGTCTGTGCGCTCCACCAAGGCGCTGACGCTGCCCAACGACTTTGAGCTGGCGACATCCAAGCGCTGCGGAGGCCGCCCAGCGTCAGCGCCGGTGCGTCAACATCCAGTTACCGCTGGGTCAGGGTGTCATCGCCAGCATAGTGTTGACACAGAGTGTGCATCCAGCCAATCCCTCCACCATCCAAAGTTGTGACAGTCCGAAGTTAGGTACAAGGGCGTGGGAACGCCCAGCGAAAAAACTTTATACTAGCATCAATTAAATCGGAAAGCGTGTGTATGTTTGCACGGCAGCACATGGCAACTGCATAGCTAGGTATATTACCAACAGGCTGTGGCAGCTGTGTGTGGAGCCTCTGCAGCACCAGACGGTGTACGCGCCATTCCCGCTGGTGTCCGCAGGCAAAGAGTCCCTTCAAGCCTCTGGCCGAGCGGGTGCGTGAGTTCCAGTGCAAGACCCCAACACGCTTCAAGTCGAAGCCCTCGGCCAAGCCTGCCAGCAACAAGAAGAAGTCACCCATCACCAAGGCAGAGGTGAGAGACATGGTTTGCAGTGCATGCTTGTCATCTCATGGTGGTGAAATGCAGGTACCATACAGCATTGCTGGTCAACGGATTGCAGGGGCGGCTCTGGGTGACTCTGTGTGTAACACATACAGTAATGTGTCTCCATGTTGCCTGCAGGCACCTCGGCTGCTGACCAGCACCCGGAACAGGCCCAGGAGCTGCAAGAGCCAGCAGGAGATTGAGCAAGAGGAGCTGCAGCACCAGTTCAAGGCCAGGCCAGTGAAGTGAGTGGCGTTGACCGCAGCGGCAGCCAGAGTTGGCCTTGAGAGCCAGGCAAACGGTTGTGTGCCTGTAGCCAATAGCACAGCTAATAGGACCTGTTGGGATCATGTCGCCATTTTCATTTGGTCACTGTGTTCATGCGTGCATTTGTGTGCAGCTCACTTGTGCTGAGCAGCTCAGGGCAGCTGGGTGTGCCCAAGGTGGAGAAGCCACAGGTGACGGAGCCCAAACCCTTCAACCTGCGGTCAGACAGCAGGGCGCGCGTGCGGTGCTCGCACCAGCACCCCAGCATGCAGCAGGCGGCGGCAGCAGCAGCAGGAGGCCAGTTCAAGGCGCACCCACTAAACCGGAGCATCCTGGACGGCCCAGTAAGTGCAGGCACCTGCAACCCTTTCTGGCAGCAGAAGGTTACCCCTATTCTGACGTACCAACACTTTTGTGTGGCAGGGAATCCAAGTGACCACACAGTGACTTGAAGCTAAGCATGACCCGTCCTTGCTCAATAGTCACGAGCTCCACACCGTGCACATGTAACTCCTGCAATGCCCTCTGCAGACCTTCAAGCCACACAAGGAGAAGACGGGCCTCACCAAGGCTGTGTCACCTGAGCTGCGCACCAAGAAGCGTGCCCTGACGGTAAGTGCTGAGACACAGGATGAGTGCTCGGATTCAGGTCTGAGTGTGTTGTCCACACCATCTGCCTTGGCTGGACATACCCCATGCGAGAGGCCATGAAAGGAATGTGGGACTGTGTGGGAAGGGTTGCCCAAATCTGTGCGGTGGGCAAACTTGTGTGTGCTGCTTTTGTCTTGCTGCGCAGAGCACTGAGGCTGGACACCAGGGAGACAGGCTACACACCCGCAGCCACGCTGAGCAGCAGCACGGTGGACATGGGTGAGCTGCTTGTGGGCACCTGTCAGACATCAGTTTTATGCAATCTTTGCGCAGCAGCCTGCTGGTGACCGCATTAAGCGTCCTCGGCAGCCAGCTTCACCACAACTTCATGCCCTGCCACTAAAATGGTTTCCCTATGAACCACCAAGACATGTTGTTTGATGTGTGGACCCACCTCAGGATGTGTGCATGGCGCGCTGTTTCCCTGCTGCAGGGCGCATGCCGGCTCTTTCAAGCCCACACAGCCGCAGCCCTTCAGGCTGCAGACAGAGGCGCGGGGTGCGCTGCACGAGCACGAAATGCAGGCCAAGCTGGCCGCAGACGAGGCGCGCGCAAAGCGGCTGCGGCGTGTGACGGCGCGGCCCCTGCCTGTGACCCTGGACGTGCCCGTGGTGCCGGCCAAGCCTGAGCCCAAGCCCCTGACGCTGCCTGACCCCTTCCCCCTCAAGAGCGTGGTAAGCAGGCAGCGCGAGCTTTGCTGGCGGGCCGAGCATGTGCCTCCTGCAGCGTGATAGTTGTGGTTCAACCTGGCTCTGCCAGAGTTGCAGAGTACGGATCGGATCATCAAGGCAGAAGAACCTGGCGAGAATGCGGTCCTGGAGTGTTTGGCTCCTGTTTGTTTTCGCGTGCACACACACCCAATGCATGTTGAATGGTTGCATATCACCACCATCACCTCGTCTGCCCTTGCAGGCTCGCCATGAAGAGTATGAGGAGCAGCACAGGACCAAGCTGCAGCAGGAGGAGGAGGCAGCCCGGCGTGCAGCGGAGTTCAAGGTGGGGCCCGTACTGGAAGGCTGTGCAGCACACTGGGGTACCAGCCCCCCTTTGCATGGCAACAGGCACAGCTATTCTTGTACTCTTGCACACAGCCTACGACACTGGCCATGCTGCATACAGGATGCTGCCAGAACAGGGAAACATCTGCCTAGTGCTCTCCGGTCATGTCCGCCACTTGGTGCTGCAGGCGCGTCCAGTGGCCATGGCAGGGCCCTTTGTGGTGCATGAGAGCGATGCGCCACTGACAGTGCCACAGGACCCAGACCTGGCCACAGACTCGCGAGCAGTGGAGCGCGCAGACTTTGACGCACACATGGTAGACAAGATGCAGCAGGAGGAGGTGGGTTGCAGGGCTGCACATCTACATACATGCCACTCATACGTGCACCAGAACTGAAGCTGCTGTACTGCATGCAACAAGTGCGTATGGCGTTTGAGGATTGCAATTGCCGCCGGGTGTGGTTCCACTGACCCCCTGTGTCGCCATTGCTGTGCTGCACTTGCAGGAGCAGCGGCGCCGCAAGGAGGAGCTGAGGCGGCAGCAGGAGGAGGAGGCTGTCAGGGAGTACAGGCGGAAGCTGCGCTTCTCTGTGAGTGCACCCACAAGCGCACCTAGGCTCAGCCAGGGCTGCCTGCAATCAAGTCACAGCCAAGGCTTGTGAACTTACTTGCTTCATGCCTGGCACACTCAAGGACGAGGCGTGATGGGTGCAGCTCTGCAACATGCATCACTGTCCATGCACTTGTGCTGAGCCATGCCTGAACCCTGCTGTCACGTTCGCAGGCGCGGCCCATGCCAAGCTTTGACCAGCCCTTCTTTGCCATGCCTTCGGATCGTGCGCTGACAAAGCCCAAGACACCCAACTTTGCCTCCAAGAAGCTGAGGAAGGGTGGCTAGTGCGCTGGGCAGTGATGGGAGCGGCTGAGAGCTTGCAAGGAGATGCACAGATGGTTGGCTGCTCATGCATGTCATGTTTGTTGTTGGTTGTATGTTGTACTGCAGAGCAGTGTGTAGATCAGAGATGAGCAGAAGCTCAAGGCAGATGGGCCACAGGGTGCGTGATGCAGGGCCGGTGGCAGCTTCCCATTTGTGCTCACCATCGACACACTTTTGTGTCGTCACAGTTTGCTGGTTGACCACCCACTTGTAGTCAACCACATACCCTTCCTGTACAACAAAGCGGTTTCAGCCTGTTGTGCCCCCATGTTGAGCAACAGATCTAAACAGTGCGATTGCAGCTTCGGACAGTGCTCGAGTGCGGCTGGGCAGCTGCATCGCAGAGTCAGCAAAGAATGTGTTCCAATGCAGCTTGCTGTGTGAACTTTTCAGGTGGCATGACGCACCAGCAAGCACTGTGGGCAGCAAACAAACAGTCATGGCCCACAACTTGTTACAAGATAACATCCAGCTCACATACTAGAGCCTGACTGCTGCTGCAGCATCGCTTTCTGGCGCGTCACCAGGTCCTTCACCTCTCCTGCACAACAGCAATGTCATGCAGGGCAGCGTTCAGTCGTGGACCCCACATGCACACATGTACCCATACCAAATCAGGCAATGGCATGTCTGGACCAAATCCCCCCCCCCCCCCCCCGAGCACACACAAGCGGTGCACCAGCTCCAAGACATTGAACGTCAACAATCTGCAGTGTGGAAGCGGCTGCGACTGTCCTTATGTCGCGCACGATCTCAGCTGCCAACAGCAGTGGTGAAGGCCGCTGTGCAAGCAGACAAATATACCGGGGGCACGGAACACTGCTCCAAAAGCAGAGCTACCCATTTAGCCTGCAGCTGACTAACCCACCTGGCTGCAGCTCCCCATTCTGCATCTTCTGCACCAGCAGGCCTGCCTCAGGGCGGCGCAGCAGGCCCTTCACATTACGCAGGCCCGTTCCTGCACATCACAAGGCAGGGCGCACACAACGGCATGAGGCAACAGAGGTCAGACACCAGCAACATCAACAAGCACTTGTACTGACTGCCTGCCACAACCGTCCTCACATCCGCCACTCTGCTCACAGCCGGCTAGCAGTGCACTCGGCCCAGTACCATTCTGCATGGCCAGCTGTTATCGTACAGCACTCGAGATAACAGAGCATGAAACAGCAGCACTTGGCTTGAGCTCACGGTGTCCGCTGCATGTACAATAGCCCATAAAAGCCCCATGCTGACCAGCACGATGTGGAGGTTGTCAGCATATGCCAGCAGCCCGCCCCATTGTGGTTGAACGGAGCTGCATGTATTCACCAGCACCAGGCTGGAGGTGACCTATGGTGTATGGGCACACCAGTATCGGCCTGCGGTGCTTACCGAAGCAGCGTCCGCAGATGCGTGCGCCACGGCCATAGCACTGGGGGCACTCAACAAACTCGTAGTTGTCCTTGGCCCGCTTGCGGCTGAGGGCACGCCACTTGCCAGTCCCGCCACACATGTCACCTGCAACGCGCACATGCCAGCTCATCAACCGCATGCATGGTGGGATGCATGCTTCCCGTGACAGTACCAGATTGATGACAGTACCAGAATGATGGTGCAGTGCCTGGAAGACAGCTCTGTGCAAGACCTCAAAACCAAGACACCTGCAAGCTTACATGGCACGATCCCAATCCCCGCGCATTCCAGGCATGTATCATCCAGACTGGAAATCTCATCAGCTGCCTGTGCACCGGGTGCTGCTGCTGCTGCTGCGGCGCCTGCTGCTGCCATGATGGGCACCACCATCATGAGGGACCTTCTGCTGGGATTGATCAGCTGGGATGACTGCTGCTCCTGCTGCTGTTGCGCTGACCCAGTGACCACATTGGCAGGCTGTTCTGGAGAGGCACCTGCAACAGTCATGTGAGGCTTTAACTGTTGGAATGGGGTGTGGATACTATGCAACCATGGGGTGGACTGGCCATCATGGGTGAACTCTCCAACACCACCATGCAACCCACACACCTGGTGACTGCACAGCGCGGCAAGACACCCTGCGACAGACCACAGGTCTGCATGATTGACAGGATAAACTATACGACTTCAGCTGCTTGGCGTTTGTGAACGCTGCCATCTTGTGGTCAACCTGGTCCCGACTGGATCACACAAACAGAGATTCAGCACAGTAAGCCTGCATGCGAATGTCATGCGCCAACTTTCCTCAGCCACGTCGGGTTCCTTCGATTAGTGACCTGAATGACCTGCTCTTCATCCATCAACCCTGAGACCTGGACATAAACATCGGGACAGCTCCTCTGTGCTCGGCCAAACCAAAGCAACACTCACCAAAAATCTGCTAAGCTTTGGAACAAATCCCAAGGGTAGGATCGGTGACACCTCAGACCATATTCCTGCACATGTGCACCAGCAAACTGATGCTGTGCGCCATCATCAGGAGTCAGTGAGCCTGACCCAATTATGGGTGTCTGCTGGGCTTTGGATATCACTTAGATTGTCAATCACATCAGAATCTCTGTTGTAAGCCACCTTGACAAGATGCTGGGCCCCGAGGTGTGTGGGACCACCAACAGCTGTGCCTGGTGTGACTGCAGCAGCAGCTCCTTAACTTCTCCACGCACACCACATCAGTCACAGCACAACACAGCTTAGCACTCACGTGATGCAGGATATCCTGGTGGAGAAGGCAAGCCAGGAAGTATTGGTGCAAACAGAACATGGGCCAGCCAGTCTGGAGAAAGCGGGACATGTGCCAGTCAACCTGCTGTCCTACAACCGTGAGTTCCCTCCGACCTTCGTCTTTGTGTAGCTCTTTACAGTCCATTATGCCCAGACACAGACGCAAACATGTGCGCTACCAGCGCTTCATTGCTGCTGCACCTGCCACCTGCTGTCTGGCAGGGTTTTATGATGCTGTTGGACACACGGGCTGCCTCAGCTGTGAGCCAGCAGAGCTTCACTTCCGTGGCTTTGCAGCAGGACAGCCCATGCGGCAGACCATCCAGCTGCGCAACAATTCCACGAGGCAGACGCGTGTCATTGTGGTGCCACCCACGTCCAGGCAGTTCAAGGCAAGTATGACAGCTTGCAGCCTGCAGGCACAAACCACCAAGTGCAGGCACGCCACCACCAGTTGCTGTACTTCCGTAGCTGATAATGTGGCTGCCATGTGCATGCCTCAAAGCCGCGGCCCTGATACCCGTGGTTGGCAGCAGTTGGCCCACATCCCCAGCAGCACCACTGGATGATTGCGGAACTTTTGATGTGGCTGGGCTTGCAGGTGGTGGAGCAGCTCGGAGGTGGCAGCCTTGCACCGGGGTTGAGCCAGCAGCTTGTGGTGGAGTTTGCAGGGCAGCAGGAGCAGCACTACCAGGACACTATCCTGGTGCACACCGAGGTGGGTGCAGCCTTGAAGCAAGGTGTCCAACAGCTCAACAGCTTCAAAACCTTTTCTCAGCACTTTTGAATATTTGTCCGCAGCGCGTATTTTCGTCTGTGCAATCATACAGACGTGTCTTGTGTGCATCTCCAGGATGGTGGGGTGGCCATACCACTTCACGCATACCCTGTCAGTGGCAGTCCGCCACTGCCCAAGCACCTGGATTTGGGGCTGGTGCCGTTGGGAGAGACAGCCACTCGCCAGCTGCAGCTGCACTGCAGCAGTGGAGTCCCTGTTGACTTCAGCGTCGGCGTGCTGAAGCACAACAAGCAGTTCACAGTCGCACCACTGTCTGGCACACTTCCTGCACATGGCAGTGCGGCAGTTGCTGTGACCTTCACGCCGACAAAGTACAGCACAGAGCATCTGCAGCTGCAGGTGCAGCTGGGAGAGTGCGGAGCTGAGCCCATGCAGGTGCTGGTGACAGGCTCCTGCAAGCCAGGGCTGACGCAGCGCAAAGTGGTGGCCGCGGCTACAGCAGGAGGCGGGGTGGTTGCAGGTGAGGGTGCTGCCGGCAGGATCGCTTTGAGATATGTGACAGCAGTGACCCTGGCCACATGCTCTTTACAGATGCTTCGGTCAAGAATACTTTCTGCATACTATGCTAGGCTACACGGTCCGTGCCCACCTTCATGCCACACACAATGTATTCCATCACATACGTACAGTGTCGTTGTACTGCTTGCTGTGCCTGGCCGCATGCACAGATGGGGCATCCAAAGGCAGCAGGAGGCATGCACAGGATCAGGCAGCACGCAGCCCTGCAGCACACAGCAGCAGTCCCAAGCGCCGGACAGCAGGCAGCCCCTCACTGCTGCCTGACAGTCTTGTCAAGGCACAACGCATCACACAGCATGATGTGAACCTCTTGCTCAACCAGCGACCAGGCAAACTGCAGACCAAGGATATAAAGGTGGGTTTGGAAAACCTTGGAGAAGTGTCACTGCAGGATCGGGCATTCAAGCAGAGCATAGACACGATCCAAGTGCAAGGTCCTTGTGCTGAAGTGGGCAATCGTGCGATCTGGAGCAGCATTCAATGTCAGCAAGGATCAATGCAGCAGTCGTCATGGCCGGCTGCATCAGACAACATGCTTTGGCGCGCTGCCCCTGGTGCAATCTGCAATTCCATGCAGGCGGCCATTGTTGCTCGCAAGGAGGAGTTGGCAGTGGAGCAGCAGCTCCTGCAAGCAGCTGTGGAGGCTGGCATCGCATCTGGTATTGACCCCCTGGACCAGCCTGATATACCGGCTGACATCAAGGCAAGCACCAGCACTCATCATGGCTTCAGGCAGCTCAATCACTGCAGATCACCCCGCCCAAAACCACAGCAACCAGGTTGACAGTCAGGCACAGCAGCCAACGGTTTTGCTCACCTGCCACAAGTTGTTTGTGTGCTTGCTCATCGCAGGAGGCGCTGTTCCAGATGCAGCTGAAGCAGGCAGAAGCAGCAGCATGGCACAGCACAGGCCTAGTGAGCGGCAAAGATGGCGCACGGGTTGGCAGCACGCCGCCCACTGCCGAGGAGTTGGCGAGCATGGCAGCTGTGCGTGCAGCTGTGCTGGCTGACATGGAGGCGCGCAAGCAGGAGGCAGCCGTCCACAGGTGAGCCACCCTGAGCTGAGCTGAGCTGACCCCATGGCACCTTGCATTGCTGACCAGACTGCACCTGGGGGATTTGATCGGCTGCTGCTGATGCTGCTGCTGCGACGTTGCGTTGGGCATGCAGGCTTCGCCTGGACCTCAAATCAAGCGGTGCTGTCCACGTCTTACCGGACCCTGCCGACAGCAGCGCTGAATGTGTCGCTAGCAGCAGCAGCAGCAGTCCCCACGCGGCAGGCTATCCTGGGCTGGAGTCCTTCCAGCCCCAGTGGTTGCTGCTGAGTGAGAGCAACGACTGGCGCAAGCGTGTGCAGGTGGCACAGCGCTTTGTGCATGCAGCCAGGGTGATCATCTACCGCAACAGGGCCCAGGCACGGCTGAGGCAGCTAAGAGCACTGGGAGGTGAGGGCCTGCTGCAATGCCAACAAGAAGTACAAGCCATCCCGTGGACCCTGACACCACTCCATGCCGCCTTGAGCAACTATGGGCTCCCTGCACCCATGCTCATGTATGAATGTGCAGCATGCCATATACCCCCTTCTTTTCTTCTCCTTGCCACTGTTGGTGTGGCGTTATCTCATCCCGCTGCCATCGTCTTTGCTGATTTGATCGCCCAACAGCTCGGATGCGTGGCAGCAAGGATGGCCTGGCTGCCCAGGTACTGCAAGACCTGGTGGTGGAGGGCAGTGTGGTGCAGCGCCCTGGTGTTGCACCCCAGTCCCTCATGAGGCCAGACAGGGTGCGGCCAACGGAGCTGCCCCAGCACTGCCCGCAGGCGTACGTGCAGCACCATGAAGTGGACAAGGGCAGCTATGCTGACTTCAGCTCGCTACAACCACAGCCTTACAAGGTACACTGAGCTTCATGTCTTTCCTGATGTTGTACTGTCCAATCCTGCTGCAGCCACCCCCCAGACCGTTTCATGCCATCAAGCTGTTCATCCCCTCCAAAATGGTGTTCCCTGCATGTTGCAGGCTGAGTTTGAGTACAACCTGTTGGGATACAAGCCGGAGGAGCCACCCAGCCTGCTGCCGTACGTGCCGCTGTGCCTGGACCAGCCGCTGCTGCCGGGTGCAGCAGAGGATCTGCCAGGTGGCCTGCGTGTGGGCGTGCTGCCTCAAGGCCTGAACAGCCTGGCCAGCATGGACTGCATGCCAGACGGCCTGCTGAGCAACCCCTATCCAAGTTGCAGCCAGCGCAGCAGTGTGCAGGTAGGAGGCAGGGAGGATGCAGACTTGCAAGGAATGTGCACTCAAAGGTACAACATATTGCACACTGGCACATATTACATATGCATATGCTGCTGCCTGTGGAGGGGGTATGGGATGCAGAGGGGGAGCAACTGTGCACATCTGCGTGCAGCACGATGGCCGCGTGCTCAGCCGCCACCAATGAACCACGGATGCATGACAGTCTCACTGATGAACTTGATGACATGCCTGCGTATTGATGGAAGCATACACTTGACCTACTTGTACATGCCTGTTGCCCATTGCTTGTGTGCAGTTTCCGCCAGTGGCAGCACCTGCCTGGGGTCTGGAGCCTCAAAGTATGCTGCAGCCATGCATATACACCCACAGCAACAGCGGTGCTGAGCCACCAGGCCTTTGCACTGTGCACACCACTGCTGGCGGGGGGTCACAACACTGACTGCCACGCAAGGTGGTGGTCCAGTGGCTGGCTGCTGTGAACGTTTACGTTGTTGAAGGTGGTCCAAGACCACCATCACTTGCAGCTCAGCATGTCATTGAGGTGATAAGCAAAATGGCAGCAGAGTTGTCAACTGGTTTGACTTTGGTTTGTTACCGTTAGGGGAGGCACTGGTCCGCGTGCATGATCAGCGTGAGGATGGATGTCAGTTTTGGAAGCTTTAAGTTCTGTTCTCCTTCATCAAATACGTCAAGCTTGTGTTGAGGTCGCCTTCAAGGGCAAATCACTGCTGCCTCCCAATTCCTTCACAATCACATTAACCCACAGTAACTCAACGGTAGTCACTATCTTGTGCAGCTTCGGGCCCCCGAAGTCTCACGTCCGGCCTAATCGGGCAACTACTGTCCGACAGTACTGAGTCTCATGCTACTGCAGTGTGATGCTGGCAATCAGCCTCCGCACACGACCCAGATTGGGTTCTGACAGGGAAATACTGGCATGATGCAGCGTCCCTTGCCCACAGGAGGCTGGCACAGTCTGCACGACTGTGAGCAAGCCAGTCTGCGGGCTCTGTCAGCTGCTGGCGACACTCATACAGCTCAGTGTGCCTCAGCACAGCCAATCCAGTGGCAGGAATACCTCTGGGACCCTGCCAGGCTTGATGCTTGGCTACATGAAGCAAACACAGAGCAGCCCCCAGCCCAGGAGGAGGTGCCAGAGCAGAGCTCCGTGCCGCAGCACCTGCGCCAGCTCCTGCTGCTGCTCCTGCAGGGCGCAGCAGACACAGGCAAAGGGCAGGACCTGATCTGGACCCCCGAGAGACTGTCAGGGTGGCTGGCTGACAACACGCCAGGCTCAAGCAGCACATGCAGCCCAAGCCCCAGCACAGCTGCGCCCTCAACAGCAATGCTGTCGTCCTTTGTGCAGCTGCTGCCGTTGGTCAGCAACGTGGCAGCCAGCAAGGCCCTTGCTGTTGAGAGTGCAGGATCCCCAAGCAGCAGCTCAGGCCAAGCTACTTCGCTAGCGGCCCTCCCTGCGTCACAGCCCAGCAGCAGCGGCCACCTGACTGTGTCATGTGCTGAAAATGCACAGTCACAGCTTTTTGGTGATGAATTGACCTCTCCAGATGTACACCAGCAGCAGCAGTACCAACAGCTTGAGACCCACTCTCTATCCCCTGACATGGACATTGACGATGACCAGCAGCAGTACAGCCAGCAACATCAGCAGCAGGGGCAAGCAGGGTTGAGCATGCATACATGCTCTGGCGACCCAGGGCAGGGTTCCTGCTGGGTGCCTCTAAGACAGCCTCTAGTGCAGGCTGCTGGTGCACACCAGCTTGAGGAACCACTCGTGCAGCAGGGGCAAGTAACTGAGCAGGTGCCGCAGCAGCAAGCACAGCTGCTGCTACAGCAGCTGCAGCTGCTGCAGGCACAATCGCAGGCAATGCAAGAGGGGCAGCCGCAGCTGTCGGGTGAAGCAGCTGCAGGCAGCCATGCAGGCACCATGCAGGAGGCAGCAGGAAGGGCAGGGCTGCCACGCAAGGAGGCACTCCCTGGTGACTACCAGCTTGTAGAGGACAATGCAGCTTGGGACCCTGCTGCCTTCAACAGCTCAGCAGCAGCAGCAGCCGCCAGCCTTGGTCTGCTATCAAGCTACAGCTGCGGCGGCCCTTCAGCAGGCACCAACACCACCGCAGATGCAGGAGGGCCCAGCACCTCTGGGGACAACTGCCACCGAGGGAGCAGCAACAGCGGTGTGCAGGTGCCTCGCTTCGGTGTGCTGATGCTGGTGCACGAGAAGGGTGTCACAGCAGCCGACGTGTGGGAGGCCTGGGAGGGTGCACACGGGGGCAAGGTCATAGTGCGGCTGCACCTCAAGGCCGGCGTCAGTATAGCAGGGCTGCCTGGTGAAGCCTGGGTCAGCAGCAGGCAGCTGCCCTGCCGCATCGCCAGCAAGTGGGGCTGCATCAGCCTGACGGCAGCGATACTGGCGGCAGCAGCAGACATGCTGCAGCAGCACCCGCAGCTGCAGCATGTGGCACTGGTCAGCGGCCAAGACCTGCCTGTGGCAGCTGTGCCGCGAGACCTGCGCCCCGGCCTGAGCCTGTTTGGGCGCTTCCAGTTTGGCCAGGTGTTTGACGACGCAGCACGGCAGGTCGCAGCGGAGGTGCTGCAGCAGCAGCTGGGCATGAGCAGGCAGGAGAGCAAGGCCTGGGGTGATGCCCTGGTCTTCCACCACACGTGGATGGTGTTGGACAGGTGAGCTGAGCTGCAGCAAGACCTCATCTGCTGCTGTGCGGTACGCCTGCTGGGAAGTGCTTCTGACAGGCTGTCAGAAGTCATATGCTGCAGTGTGGTACATGTGTACTTTTTGCCAGCAGAGTGCACTTCAGCTTGTGCAGGAGTGGGGGTAGGGGCAGGGTAAGCTTTGATTTGCGTTTGGCTATGTAAAACACAAGCAGCCAAGCAGTATGCTTGAAAGTCCTACGCATGTGTGTCCCAGTGTGCTTGCTCCTGTGCTGTGCTGTGTTGTGTTGCGCAGGCAGCTGCTGTTGGGCCTGATCAGCAAGCAGGAAGAGCTGCTGCGTGTGGGCACTGTCCTGAATGCTCGCTTCATGCAGCCTGATGTTGCAGTGGCAGCGGACGAGTTCATCCTCATCACAGCAGCCATGCGGTACGGCTTTGTCAAGCAGGTGGTGCACAGGAAGCTGCACACATACATGGCGGCGGTGCGCAGGCAGCACAGGCAGCAGACCCCAGCAACAGCGGGCCAACCACACCAGCTGGCTGAAGCCTGTGAAGATGAGAGGCCAGCAAAGCAGCCGCGCAGCAGGTCTCAGACGCCTTATGGTGCTGCTGGCGATCTTGCAGCAGAAGCGGGGACCCAGCACGTAGGCAGCAGGCCTAGCAGTGCTAGCGCAGCTGCTGGCAGCAGTGGCAGCAGGCCAGGCAGCAGGAGCAGCAGCCGGGACAGCAGTGCAACCCGACTTGGGGCCTGTGCGTCAGCTGGAGCTGCTGCTGCTGCTGGCCGCCCCATGGACGACAGCAGTGGTGGCAGCAGCACGCAGCAGCTGGGCGGCCGGGGCAGAAGGGCCAGGCAGGAGCAGGGTGATGGTGCTTCAGGGATCCCCCCAGAGGAGCTGGTGGGGCGCAGCATCAAGGTGTGGTGGGAGCTGGACCAGGCCTTTTACAGAGGCACTGTCACGGTGAGTGTGGCTGGGGCTGAAGTAAGGTTTGGGTATCCTTTAGTCAACTCAGTTCCTCAGGTGCAAGATTGGTGAATATGGGCCAGTTCAGTTGCTGTGGCACTGTCTGGTGGGCATGCAGCAGTTGGGTTGTGTTCAGGCATCCTTTGTTGGCAGATGCAGTGGAGCCCTGCTGTGCTAGGCTGTGACTGCTGGTGGGATTGAAGTGTAGGTGTGCTTGTGCGGTATCAGAGCATCTTGTCCAGCTGTGCTGACCGTCTTGGTGTGCTTCTCACGGCTGTAGTCATGCAGGACAGTTGACAGCCTGCAAGCCTGTCATGCCTATCCAACAAATATGTGTTGTTTGTTGCAACATGTTCCCTGTCTGCAGTACTACAGCCACAGCACCAAGCGGCACACCGTGAAGTACGAGGACGGCGATGTGGAAATCATCAACCTCAGCAAGGAGAGCTGGAAGCTCAAGGGGCCGCCCCCTCCCTCGGCCAAGGGCGCGTCAGCCCCATGCAGCAGCAGTGGCCGCAGCACCTCAACGCTGCAGGATGGCACCTTTGGGGTGCTGCTGGACTGCTGCCCCACGCTGGCCCTCTTCCACCCCACCCAGACCCGCCACCCCCGCGAGTGGCGCAACTTCAGTGAGTGCCTGCTGGTGGATGTCAACAGCCACAGGCCAGGCAACAACAAGCTCACGCTGCTGGACGCCCTGGGGCTGGTGACCCCCAACTCAGCGCTGTTCTTCCGCAAGGTGGCCCAGATGCAGCGCCTGGGACCTGCACAGCTGCTGGGCTGCCTCAAGCTGCTGTGGAAGGGCAAGCCGCTGCCCAGCATGGTTGAGGAGCTGCAGCTTGAGTGAGAATGTGTGACCAGGCTGTCGGACCAGCACTGTGTATGAGTGCAGTTGCTGCGGGAGGGCTGTGCTGAAAGTGGTGCAAGGGCTGAGCTGAAAGAGTGCTGCAGGTGATCCCAACGCAGCGACGTACTGTATGTCCATGGCCAATTGCCAAGGCAGGGGATGCTGGGTGGTGGCGGTCGCTGTGCTCCTTCTGGACACATGGCTTGCTCATTGCAAGCCGTATTGTGTGAAGTTTTCAATTCAATTTCATTTCCGCATGTTGTGCTGTGTGTTAGTCAGCTTGGTTTGTTGCAGCGTGCCTGTTGTTGTTCTGCATATCGTCAAGTAGTTTCATTCAGCTGACCCTACAATTCTGCATATTTAATGAACTCAACCCTGACCACCGCTTGGGTAGCGCCCAGCACCTGCAGGGCACCCTGACAATGACGTTGTTTTTCAGTACTGTTTTGCAGCCTGCAGTAGTGTACCTTCAGCCTGTGCCCATAAGCTGTACTGGCAGTAGTGGCCTGCAGGCCTCTGCTGGCCTATGTCATGTTGGTTTTGGGCTCATTCCAGCAGGATTGCTGTGGACTGTTGCGTTTGTTGTGATTGGTTTCCGGTCACTGCAGCTGGAGGTGCTTTGCTGCAACATAGCCCCAGGGCTCCAATTAGTCCCCAAGTGCGAGTGTAACAAGTGAGCTTGTGTACCTGTGTGCTGCAGTACATACAGCTCTGCCCTACACAATGCAGTTGCCTTGACTGTGCAGCCCGTGTTGATCGGGCCACTGGCACCAGCGCCGTGCAAACGATGGCGGCCACCCCTGGCAGCGACTGAATGCTTCACCGACATTCTATTTCCGAATGGTGATATGATGATGCAAGCCTTGCGCTGCCTGGCATGCTGTGGTGGCTGCCATGCCATGGCTGCAACATGAACATGGACAATTTGGCAGCCCAGACTTGTACCACAGAAGGGCTGGCAAAACCTGATGTAAGTCATGACAGAAACGTACCTACAGGCTTGTAGTCGGTCCAGGGGCAAAAACGTGATGTTTTCGTGACGCAGATCGCTGATCTTGTCGTTGTGCAGCTGTGTGTCCTGCACCCAAAGTCTTGGACCTGAACTTATATACACTCCTGTGCTGAAACTCACTTAGTTGGGAGCCGGACAGTGCTGAGCAGCAGACAGCAGACGGCCACCCTCAGCAGTAGCTACTGCACACCAAGCAGGACACCTAGGCAGCAGGCCGGATGTCCAGTGAAGAGGAAGAGGATGAGGCGATGGGGGATGCAGAGTCAGATGAGTACCCTCCTTGGCTCCAAATTGTGCTGGATGAGGACGCAAACTATTGGGATGAGGTGGTGATACTGCAGGAAGCAGGTGAGCAGTTTCCTGCAAGGCTGTTGGCCACCATTGGGTCTTGGTGCTGCTGCAGCATGATGTTCAAGGCGGTGACTAAATTTTGTCCTTAACTGTATGGTCATGCCCTCGTGTGTGCCTTCAGCTGGCGGTGTCAAGTACAAGGAGTGGGTAGAAGTCAAGGTGCGTTGACAGCTGCCATGTCAACTGACATACCGCCTCACGCAGCTTTCTGGGTCGACGTGTTACCTTTGAGGGCTGCTTTAGTTCCACCAGCATCCCCATGTATGCTTGTCTTGTGTGGTGTTTTATCGCAGCACATACTTGCGCCTGACACCACAGAAGCGGCCACACAGGCTCTGGCAGGCAAGCGCGGTCAGTGCAGGACATACCACGTCAAGCGTTTCAGCACGATCCTGATAGCATGTGAGTGTCACTTTGACAGCCACAGCAGACTGTCCATGAGCACCTGCAGGTTGTCACGATTTTCTTGCTTCCATTGATCACAGCAAGGAAACCCCTTCCATGCCACTCAGCACAATCCAGGATTGCACGCTGCTCCTTGGCAGAGCTTACGCCATCTGGATGCAAGCAAACTGCACACGCAACTTCACTGCACACTGCGACTGTTGAGGTGTTGTTGCTGGGTGTGCATGCTGCAGCTGAGCCCACCAGCGCACCCTACATCGGCCTGGTTGACAAGGTTGGTCCTGCACACGCTTGAGGGGACATGCAAGGCAATGTGCGCGGTTACCTTGTGAAACGGGAGCAGCAAGCATGGCACTGTGACCAGCTGCAAGGGTCTCAGTGCTGTGTCCTCCCCCCTTCATGGAGGGGGCTTGGTGTCAAGAGTGATCAGCATCGCCAACAACCCAAGGCTGTGTTTTGGCTGCAGGTGTTCTTGCAGCGAGGGGCCAAGAAGGTGCGGGAGGTCAACGGCAAGCCCGTCTACAAGCTCTCTGACTTTGGGGTCCAGGTGAGGCCCAGCGTCTGTACCCTTGTCGTCCCCAGCCTATAAACATGCAGCTGTGCAGCCCAGCCTCAATTGACATCCGTGCATGGCAGCTGTTTGTAAGCGACACGGGTACTGTTTTGACTTGTCACTGACATAAGTCATATCTGCACGTCAGGTGTGTGGTTGTGGCGTGCATGCTGCAGGCTTACTGGTTCTACAGGCCCTCAGAGGTCCCTGAGGGTGCCTGGCGCAAGCACCGCAAACTGGAGCAGTACACGGAGGGCTCAGCCCTGTTCAGGCTGCCTGACAGCAAAAAGCAGCAGAAGGAGAAACACTCAGAGCGACAGGTCCGCACGCACAGCTGGAGCATGATTGCACCAGACAGGGACGCATGTTGCATGGCTGTCTGTTGAGGACCTGTCAACAGCTCCCAGCTGAACCTGTCCAGTGGCTGGGTGTTGTGAGTGCCAGCAGCCAGGCATGAGCACGTAGTAGTGCACACGGCAGCCTGGCTGTCACAACTGTCACCCAGCTTGCCACCAATTTACACCAGTATAACATGCACTCTTACAATTGGCAAAACACGGCAATGGCAGCCCTGCAGCCAAATTTGTGCATCCATTACTTGCCATGAGCCTCGTGCTTGCCCACCAGCATGTGTATGTGTGTTGCTGTGTCTCAGGTGCTGTTCAGCAGCCACCACACCCTGCATGACTACCCTGACACCAATGGCATTCTGGCCCTAGATGGCTTCCTGCAGGCCTGCAAGGTGTGTGAGCCCGGACAAATGAATTCAACACAGTGGCCCATGCCTCAGCACATGTTGGGTAGGGCCACATGTGCTGCCTCAACAGCCACCACCAAGCAGCACAGCTGTGGCTGCTGCTCCATATTGCAACGACCTCGTAAGAGGAAGTTGCTTAGGAGGCGTATAGGCTCCCCCCTCCCCCCCGCAGGGGGGGAGGGGCAGGTCAATACGGGGTAGGAAACGGCCGTTAGCAGGCCAGGTGTGGTTCATGCCAACGTTGATATGTTGACAAACATCAAAACGCTTTGCTATTACGGCTGCGTGGCTTGCAGCGCTGGATTGAACTTGAACCCAGCAGCTCCGAGGGGCAAACGCAAATCTGCTCATGATTTAGCGATAACGTTAGTTCTGCATCCTGTATCAGCTCTCCGTGAAACCTGAGCTGGGCTAGATGCGTTTATATAGAAACACCGATATATCTCTGCAGCTACTGTGACTTTCGTCATGGGGGCGCCTCAATAAGGTGTGTCGCTATGGGCGGAAGGCATTGGTACCAATTGCGTGTGCGTTCGTGTACATGGGGGCAGCGACAGTTGCTGGTCCCCGAACAGGTGACTAACCTGCAGGTGCCAGCAGCTGCAAACGCGTAGTCCCAAGCATTGATGTGAGAGTTCCATATTGCTGTCGGATGCGTGTCTCATGCTGGGACCCATGCTACTCCGCATGCCACCGCGATCATTGCATCAGGAGAGGTCATCTGCTCCTAAGGAAGCCAGACGACCCGACAACTGCAACGTAGACACCTAGCATCAGTGCCGCATCGATGCAACACAGCCAGCGTAGGCAGCATGCGGCAGCCTGCCTACAGACGCCTGTTGCCCATGCAGCAGCATGCTTGGTGTGACTGCAAACTGCTGCAGGTATGCAGCAAGTTAAACGTTGCTGCACCATCAAGAGCACTCAGCAACAGGGACACCAGCAGCAGCAGCAACAAGCACACTCGGAAGACAGCGTTAGCAGGACAGTCTGTATGCAGAGGGGGGGGGGGGGGCGCAGCCACCCCCCCTGGGCAGTCAAACATTGCTGCACCAGCAAAAACACTCAGCGACAGCGACACCAGCAGCAGCAGCAACAAGCACACTCGGAAGACAGCGATAGCAGGACAGTCCGTATGCAGGGGGGGGGGGGCGCAGCCACCCCCCCTGGGCAGTTAAACATTGCTGCACCAGCAAGAACACTCAGCGACAGCGACACCAGCAGCAGCAGCAGCAACAAGCACACTCGGAAGACAGCGACAGAAGGACAGTCTGTATGCAGGGGGGGGGGGGGGGCAGCCACCCCCCCCCCCCCCCTGGGCAGTTGAATGTTGCTACACAAGCAAGCACACTCAGCGGGATGTGCAAAACAGCAGCAACACCAGTCACTACATACTACAACAGTGCCGAAGTCAACTTCAACATAGTGTGCTTGTCATGATATGGCGCAAGGCGTTTTGCACAGCCACGGTACAGGGGTGCCACATACCCATAAAAAGCCGAGGTCGTTGCAGTACTGACGCCAGCCGGGCGTTAGACGTTCTATTGTGGGGTTGAATTGCAAACAGCCTTGCACGGCGCGAATGCGGGCTTGCTTGACTGGCTTGTCAGCAAGTGGATTGTACTTAGTGCTTGGCTGGCTGTGGTGTCCTACTTATCCTGCATGGCTTGCACAACTTCAACTGTGCAACTTTGCAACGGCTTCTCCACCTCTTGTGTGTGCAGATCCACTGGCTGGGCAGCAACACACCGGAGCTGCCGCGCTACGAGATACACGACAACACCCTGATAGCGGTGCAGGAGCCGGGCTTTGTGGTGCGCGGCTTCCTGTGGTGTGCGCCCAAGGATGAGCCACAGCTGGACGGGCGCTATAAGGAGGTTCACAAGCTGGAGAGCTGCAAGTGGCCCGACAAGGAGACGGTTGGCATTGTGAGTGCAGGGCAAGCCTACCTGGGCAGCACAGCACGTGCAGCAGACCTGTGCTGTACTGGCAAGGATGTACACCTCTGAGCATGTGCAGCCAGTCAGCAGATACCTGGCCAGGCTGGTTTTGCCCACCCAGCATAAAAGAACGTATTTTAGGGGTAGCACTGGATGCTATCATGTGCAAGAACGACTAGAAGGTTTGTATTTGAGGAGCTGTGGTGTGTTTGTCTGACAATTGTGTCAGGGGCACCGCCTGCGAGCAAGCAGGACACTGGGCAGTTGCAAGCAAGCAGGACACTAGGCGGCAGGGCAGCCATGCAGAACATTCCCAAATCCACACCATGTTTGTCGTATGCTTTTGTCACTGACTGTCATGTGCGTGTGTGTCTCTTCAGGTCCAGTCCTGCATGAGGGAGTATCAGGAGAAGACCCGCAAGGCCCTGCTGGCACGCAACAAGGCTGTGGTGACGCGCCTGCATGCAGCACAGGCAGCCAAGCAGCAGAACATCCCCTCAGATGACGATGACGCAGAGGCTGACCCAACAACAGGTGACTGCATGGGGAGCGTCCGGGTGCAAGGGGTGTCTTGGCTGGTACCTTGGTAGTGGTGCCTCATGAGCATGCAGTGGGGCTGTTGGGCGTAGATGAATTGTCAAGGCAGTATTGCTGCCAATCGGCATTGGTATGCAGCCATGCGCAAAGGTTGGTGCTAAAAAGGACAAACCAGCCACGTGAAATTGCACGGTGTGTTGTGCACATTGAAAAGCAAGGGCAAGGGTCAATGTTCCCAATCCTATGCTTGTATGATGATGTCAAGGCTGATGTTGTCGTAATGAGGTGTGTTCTGACATGCTGACTTGATTGTGTCTTGGCATTTTCCTGGTGCTGCTGTCCTGCAGGTTCCGTTGGAGGGGCTGTTGGCCCTGGCCGGCCTTCATCTACAGCCAAGTCCCCAGCAGGCAAGGCCGGCGCTGCAAGTGCGGCGGCGCGAGCAGGGCCTGTGGCTGTGTCCTCACCACGCCTGGATGGTGTAGATGATCTGAATGAGTTGGAAGATGATGATGACGATCTGGGCATCATGTATGACCCAGCACTGGACGAGAGTGACTAAGTGGGGACGGTGTGGTCTGGGCGCTGGACACCTCCTGGATAAGGGGTGTTCGGCGTCCCTTATCGGTGTGAGGGTCTGCCTCGGGCTTCTGGCAGTCGGCTTCCCTCGGCTGTTGTGTGTTAAACACGAGTTGTGTATGTGTGGCCAGCCGGCGGGGTTCCGGCCCCTCTGTACCATCCCAAAAAAACCGCCTCAGGCCAACCGTCAAAGTTGCACGGCTGCTGCAGCGGGTTGGTTGAGGGGCGGCTGTATGTGTTTGTGCGTGCGTTGGTCGACGATTTGTTGCACATGGGTATAGTTGTACTGCTACGGTCGCGCATGTATGGTGTTCTCTGTTGCAGTGGGCCGCACATTTTTGTCCCTACCTCCAATTTACCTTCAACTTGAAGGGTTGAACTTGGCCCCTCCATGCTGTGTTGGGGGCCTTTCCAGGTTTTGAGAGGAGCCAGCAGCCCAGGTCTGTGCTTGGTTCCCTACCCAGGCCAGCTACAAGCTACAGTTGCACACAGCAAGCTACAGCTGCACATGCCCAGGCAGAGGGTTTTGCAGCGTGGCTGACCTTGGGTCAGGGGCTGTATGGCATGTAAGTTATATCTGCTGCAGCAAACTCTGCAGCTGCAGCCAGCTACATGGCTGCCGGGGTGGGTGGGCCCCATGTAGCTGGCACGTAGCTGGCCAAGTGTTCAGCCTCTTGTGGGTGGGCATCACCGCTGGGCAAGTGGGTGATGATGTGCCCCGCAGACTCTGCAGCGGCTGTCACTTCACACAGTTGAACCCATCACTGCCCAAGGGCAGGATGCGCACTGTCATTGAGTTGGTTGCTTTGGGATGATGCCGGTTGACTCAACTGCTGAGCACACACATCACCACAACATGCTCAGCTCGCAGGGCAACAATTGTGGGTGAAGCAGCAGCAAGGCAAGACCAGGGTCAACGCGCCGACTGGCTGGTAGTGCTCTGCAAAGCGTCAAAGGTCCTGCAAAGATTTGTTCTGCTATTGACACTGGCAAAAGGAATGGCTCAATTAACCCCTTCAAGGCTTGGGCAGCAGCTTGCAGATTGGACATTCCACCCTTCCATCTGACAATCGGTTCCCCTAAGCCATTTTGTGAGGCTGTGAGTGTTGCATGGCTATGCTTAGTCACTGGCACTGAGTGGCTGACGCAAGCTTAGGGACGCAATAATCAGCACGCCTTGTGTGGAGATCAGCGCTATGGAGGCAGGGTGGGCTTGGCTGCTACAGCAGGGCAGCATCGCCCCAACATAATGTCTTGCATTGGAGCAGACACTAAAGGACGCCTGGAATTCAAAGCAGGCGCAAGAAGCATGCACTGCGAAGTCAGGGCTGCTGCTTCAAGCAGTTGTGGTGTCAACACTTGGCCACCCCCTTGCCAGCTGAGTTGAAGTGGTTCGGACCCCCTGGCGTGCACTATGTATGCTGCTGGTGCAGGCGGGCCTCGTGAAGCACTCTGAAGTCTGCGTGTGCGTGCGTGCAGGCTGCGCCAGCTGTGTGCCTCTGCCGTTTGAAGCATCTGCCTGCACCTGATCGTCAAACGCACAATGCATGCGTCAGCATTGTGACGATCATCAGCAACACAGCTGCAGCCTGTCAACGTGCACTGCCTCACATTCATAACAGCGCCAGCCCCCCCTCCCTGTGGAGCAAAATGTGCAGAGGGCATGTATGCAGCACCGTCGAGCCTGTGACCAAAAATCAGGGCCATCATGAGGGCGCTGACTGATCAGTCAGGGGGCAGCCCCCATGTAGCTCTTGTACCTCTTGTGAGCCTGCCACTGCAGTGCCGCATCAGATTCAGCACCAGTGGGGCAGAGGAGGTATTCTCGAGCACTACTGTGCACACAGGATGCCAGCAGGCTTCAGTGCCAGCAGTGTCATGCCAAAAACTGTCAAGCAAGGCTGACGCAACTGCGCCAAAGAAGGCCCCGCGACTATTTTACAGCCACAACCCAGAAACCAAAGGCAGGTGACGATTTTCATGCTGTGATAGCATCCATGCAGCAAACAGATAGTATGCATGCGAGTGTCCATGTCCATGTGTCAGCAAGCACTTCTCCAGGGCCCAGGATTAGCACATGCAGTGACTGACGCGCTGCCAGTGGGAAAGCTGTGACAGCCATACATCTTTGCCTTTCGTTCACACGAGTGCTTCAAGCACCGAAGCTCCCCACCCCAGACAGTACTTGTACCTTGATTCACACCCCCAACGCCACCATCGGCGTCTGCAGGCTAATGAATGTACTTGTGAACGCAAGTCGTACGCCCAGTGCGATTTGATGCTCACCAGAAGCCTGGGGGAACTCCGGTGCAAAAACCGACCTGAACCTCACGCGTTTCGACAGGCCATGTCCGCGGCCCGTGTCACGATAGGCTATTCTTCATTCTTCTGACGACTCACCAAATACCTATATTTCAACCTAGTTGACCCTCGATCGGCCTAGACAAGCAAACTTTTCGTTCACTGCTCTTCTTCGCCAAATTAAGCATCCGTTACGCTAAGAAGCTCTGATAAGCTACACAGCGTAGTCTTCCAGCCGAGATCCCAGCACAGGAAGTCACTTCACTTGCCTGCTATCGGAGGCCCGACAAGCCTGTGAGCAGAGCTAGAGGACCGTCTACAAGGTACGCTGTGTATGTTCTTAGACTATGGCAGGCTCTGTGGCTGTAATGCATGCAGAGTCAGCGGCGCTCCCAGCGAAGCAATCACACAGTTCGGCAGAAGTAAGCCAGGTGGAAGGTCACCGCTGCTGTCTTGGGTCGACAAGTGCAGAGAAATGCTTTTCCGTAACAAAGAATCCCTATGGGGCCCTGCTAGGGCGCAACTGGGCCCTTTTGCCCCATGGCAGTTCGGACGACATTATGGCCGTTGAATGAGAAAGTGAGGTTTGCGTTCAAAGCTCCAGAGCAGCTTACAGCTGGATAGAGCAATCAAGATTTGAATCCCAGGGGCATATGTGCCTGTGTGTTGCCTGATCAGCGCTGGGTTGTGAGCTGCTGCTGTTGCCTTGTTGTGAGACAGTTTGTTGGAGACTGAGACAGCCTGGCCTCGCTGCTGCTGTTGGCGTTCAAAAAGCTGCTTGAGAGTCAGCTCCCTGCTGGTGCGTGGGTGGGTGCACAAGCCATGCAGCTGCTGTTACAGCATGTTGTTGAGGCAGCAGCTGCTGGTCCCCTCCTGGCCATTTTCAGCTGACAGACCCCATTTTTCACATGCAGCTGCTGTGCAGACACTCAAGGCAAGCACTGCAGCTGCCTGTACGATCTGGTAGGTACTTGTTAGCCCTAGCCAGCTGTGTGCAGACCCCTCCCATCTGTCCCTGCATTTCAAGCCTGTGGTCCCAGTGACGGTCTGACTACTTGCTGCCAAAGCGAAGGTTGGTTGACTTTCGCCGTTGGTGCAGCTGCTCGCCCGCAAGCTGTGCCAGGCTGCAGTGCTACCTGGGCAGATCTGATCGCACTCACTTGTCACTCGCTCTGCTGCGCTTGTTTTTGCCCATCTTGCTGCAGCGTTCCAGGCAGGCTGGTGTCGCGGACCTGCATAATCCGCAGCGGTGCGTGTACCAAAATGTGTGTTTTTGTGCATTGTGAGAGTCTATCTGGTGCAGCGGGGCCATAGACGCCTCAGCTGACTTCAGACTTGAGCAGATGCTAGTGATGTCTGGCGCGAAACTTCCAAAGGGCTTGCGTGCAGCTCTCGAAAGCAAAATGAATGACTTATGAATGCTTTAAGAGGACCTGTCAAGCACGTCACACTGGCACTGGCCTTATCGCGACAAGCCCGCCACACCTGGAAAGCTGGCAGTCTCTGCAGATTGCTTGCTGTTCCTGCTGTGGGCACCGGCTGCTCTCTAGACGCCTGCTGTTCGTTGAATGCTTGATTTACTACAAACTGACGTTGCTACAGAGGGTGATGTTGATGTAAGCGCGGACCATTGGCCTTTGAACAGGGGTGAAGTTGGCTTGGATGCTTCCAGGTTGCTTTCCTTGCGCAGCAAATGAACTCGTTTCGTACTCAATATTATAGCATTCGGCCTCGAGCATGCCTGGTTGCACAGCTGTGAAAGCACAGCTGCTAACAGTGCAATACCAGGCACAGTTGACATGACATAACTCCCAGTAGTGCCTGTCTCAAGCACAATGAGGTAAAGATGGGGCATCTAAGCTGCAAACTCTCTCCACACATACCAGTTTATGTGACAGAATCAATGATTGGACAGCTGCTATGTGTGCTGCCTGCCCAACAGTACACCTGGGTGGGGGCCAGTGGCACTTCCAACACCCTCTCTCACACACAACCCTGATAACTACATTGATCAAACTTGCAACAACTACATTGAGGGCTGTGCTTTGAATAAACACAGGCTGCACTACATCTTGTTAGCTCAGCGGATGCACTGGCCACAGATCATGAAGACACTGATGCTCACCACAGCAGTGGCTGCAGCTGAACCCTAAACCCTATAGGTGGCATACCCTGGGAACACACACCCCATGCGCAGCCATGTGCAGGCTTGGACAGCAAACTGCTGCCATGCTGCTGCTGCATCTGCTGCATGCGCTGACGCCTTAGCGGTCGCCTGCATTCGGCCAGTCGCCGTTGCTGCCATGGTGCTGCTTGCCATCTGGATCTGTGAACCACTCATCCTCTCCGGATGCGATAATCCTCAACACAGTGGGCAGCTTGCGCATGTTGCGCTCCACCCCCCGGTGGTACAGCTCCCCTTCTCAAACCTCTTAAACACACCCTTGAAGATGCGCCGCAGGGACTCACCCGAGAACACAACCCCATGGCAGCATTCATCAAACACCTTGTCTGTTGCTGCTCCCTTGACTGCACCAATGGAGTGCTCCACCAGCTGATCAATGTCTGAGCTGTGGGGGGGGAAGCGAAGGCGGCAGCCTTCAGGCAGGGTGATGGTGCCGTAGCGGGACTCGATGATCTTATCCGGGATGTTGGCCTGTATGCGGACGTTGTCCATCATGATGATGGGGTCCTCACCAGTCACATTCCTAAACTTCTCCACCATCTTGTACAGGTTGTCAGCTACCTCATCAGTAACAGTGCTTGCTGCGTCTGCTCCATCCTTCCTCTGCAGGTCACGGCATGGCGGAGCAACAGCACGGCAACAGCAAAGGGAGGGAGGCATTGATGAGGAAGGCCTTGGCAGCACATCAACTGGGGGGGATCAGGGTGAAGAAGCCACACAACAGAGCAGTGACGTGGGTGGACCGTGCTGGCAATGAGTATAAGTTGCTCAAGTCAGAGAAGAAGCAGCAGTTCATGTGGTGCACTACGGAGTGTCGGGACAAGGTGCAACACTTCAAGTTGTGCACCCCTGACGCTGTGCGCAAGCCTGTCGCACTCATGTGCTGCTTCTGCACTTATGAAAGTGGGGCATGGGAGGCTGCTGGCCGTCCTGTTATCCCCCCTGCAGAGTGGAAGTTCATGCAGCTAGTTGCGCAGCAGCAGCAGTCACAGGAGTGGTGTTGGCAGGTGCACTTGACCGATTGCCATGGTCGCATTGATTTCTACAACTGGAAGCGCGACGTGTATCTACAAGTTGACGATTCTTATCACTTCAGGGATGGTTGCAAGAATAAGGCATTTGAGCGTGATTTCAAGTGCAGCAAGGTATGCTGCGAGCGCCGCCTGGCGCTCGTACGCGCGCATCATGCAGACCTCGCGGCACCAGATATTGTTATGGCAGCTGTTGAATATGCATCGCAGCATAAGGGTGTTGTTTTTACTGCCAGCTACGAGCTTTCTGGCAAGCCTCACATTGAGAAGCTGTGTGCTGGGGTGGGAGCAGCAGCAGCAACTGCTGCTGATGCCTTTGGAAACCAGCTGGTCAATTTGTAACTGTGCTCACCTGGTAGACAAAGGGCTCTTTGCCTTCTTGCCCAAGCTTGTTGAACCAGCGGAGGATGTGGGTGGTGCCTGTGGTGAGTTCATAGTACACCAAGCCGTTCTTGTCGCTGAAGCTGGGGTGTGCTGACACGCATATGAAGAAGTGAACTGTCTGCTGCTTGTCCCCCTTGATCGTTGGCAGCGACACGTAGTCGTGCAGGGGGAGGTGCTGCAGGTCCACATATGCCCTGACATGCGCATGGGTGTAGGTGTTGTATGTCCAGCGGCCCTCGTCGCACTGCACAATCCTAGCTAGGATTGCATTCAGCAACGCCTGTGCGACGTTCCACTCTGCCAGCAGCTGCTTGCAGAAGCTTTTCCGGGCAGCTTTCTCCTTTTCTGTCAGCCGGTACTTCAACGCAAAACTGCGCCGCCCGAGGTTGGGATCCTCCCTCATCATGGCGTTGTACAGCTGGTGGGGGGTGCAGTTGTATTTCTGCATGACACCCTTGACAGCATCAGACTCCACCGTCGCCTGCCGCACTGTGGTGAAGTAGGATATCAGGGTGATGGTGTGTCCTTTGCGGGTCTTTGTGTGCAGCCTTCCTGCCTTGATGGCTGTACTAGCTGTTAGGGCATCTTCTCTGCTGATAAGGACAGGGCGGCCTGTGCGGAGGTTGTCCTCGACGTCACCGTACTCCACAAAGTGGTCCCATCTGCCCTTCAATACAGGCTTGGGATCCTCTGCCAGCTTGTCACCACCAAGCTGCTTGCGCACCTTCTTATATAGTCTGCCGGCAAGGCCATAATCGACCTTGCCGTCGACGAGAGCCTGGGCGCAAGCCACGACGCATGACTTCCTGGTGGCCGGGGTGTGGCGGTTGTGACCGCTGTGCACAGGCTCCTCCTTAGCTGGTGCCCTGCGCGTGGTTGAAAACAGCAACAGGGTGCATTTGAAAGCACTGAAGCAGCAGTGCCCAATGGGCTGGGGCTAGGGTTCAAATGGGGTTTAATCAGGGGGGTGGTCACACATGTGAGACCTTCAGTTCGGCAGAAGTAAGCCAGGTGGAAGGTCACCGCTGCTGTCTTGGGTCGACAAGTGCAGAGAAATGCTTTTCCGTAACAAAGAATCCCTATGGGGCCCTGCTAGGGCGCAACTGGGCCCTTTTGCCCCATGGCAGTTCGGACGACATTATGGCCGTTGAATGAGAAAGTGAGGTTTGCGTTCAAAGCTCCAGAGCAGCTTACAGCTGGATAGAGCAATCAAGATTTGAATCCCAGGGGCATATGTGCCTGTGTGTTGCCTGATCAGCGCTGGGTTGTGAGCTGCTGCTGTTGCCTTGTTGTGAGACAGTTTGTTGGAGACTGAGACAGCCTGGCCTCGCTGCTGCTGTTGGCGTTCAAAAAGCTGCTTGAGAGTCAGCTCCCTGCTGGTGCGTGGGTGGGTGCACAAGCCATGCAGCTGCTGTTACAGCATGTTGTTGAGGCAGCAGCTGCTGGTCCCCTCCTGGCCATTTTCAGCTGACAGACCCCATTTTTCACATGCAGCTGCTGTGCAGACACTCAAGGCAAGCACTGCAGCTGCCTGTACGATCTGGTAGGTACTTGTTAGCCCTAGCCAGCTGTGTGCAGACCCCTCCCATCTGTCCCTGCATTTCAAGCCTGTGGTCCCAGTGACGGTCTGACTACTTGCTGCCAAAGCGACAGTGCGATAGCTGCCGACCAGCAGCAACGGAGCAACGGTGCAGCACAACAGCAAAGTTACAGCAAGCTTTGCATTAGCTTCACCCTCTTCACGTGCGGGGCCGGTGGAGCCTCACGTTGCTCACCATCGCTGAGACCGCCGATACTGCTCCGCACCACACAGGCCAGCGGCGCAGGTGCATCAACATGCCAGAGCTCTCCTGTATGGCATTCATGACTGGCCAGCTGGCTCGGCATGCTGGGGGCCCTTGGCCTGTAGCAGTCGGTGTTGTGGTACAGACCAAAGGGGGACCCAAAGTGCACCCCTCACACCGCTCCAGTACTCACCAAACAGCTGCTGCTGTCCTCCGTCTGCAATTGTGACACACACAGGCACTGAGCTTGATGCAGTGTGGTGGTTCTGCAATCAGCAAGGCTGCCCTATGCGTGGGGCTGCTGCTGCTTGCCCTGCAAGTGCTGGAAGTCAGCGCGTGCGGGGAGCATGGCAGCACACCAGCATGGCAGAAAACAGTTGAGGTGCATGGCAGACGTCGCTCATTGCTATCCTTCAAGGGTCGCAGGTGAGAATTCGCAGCGACTAGCTGGACGGGGCTGGGCTCAGCACAGCAATGGCCTGGGCAGGAAGATGAGCGGAACCTTCATCCAGCCCTGAAAATGTTGTCCATACAACCTGCGCTGCTTCTTTTTGAGTGCGTGTGCTGCTGTAGCGTGCCAAGACTGTATGCTGCCCTCCCATGTCATTGTACCTCGCGTTATCTGACCACCTGTGCACTTGCCCGCCCGCCCGCCCGTGCCGTCCCCCTGCCACCGCCATCTCCGCCCTTTGCCACTGCCGCCGTCGCTGCTACCAGGTGTGGCACTTTGGACCCCGAGCCCGCCCGCATCGCGCGCCTGGAGTACAAGCACGCAGTGTTTGCAGCCAAGGAGTCTGCGCAGGTTGCCACCGGGGGTGTGAAGCAGTACATCATCCCCACCCACGTGTTCATCGTGGTCGCTGACGACGGCACAAAGGTTGCCGACGTACCAAAGTCCACTGTTGAGAAGCAGCTGAACGCCCTGAACGAGGCCTACTCAACTGCCTCCGACCAGGCAGGCATGCAGTGGGTGTTCCAGGTCAAGGAGATCACACGAGTGACCGGGCCAGACATGTGTGACCAGGGCAATGAGGCCAAGATGAAGCAGAAGCTGCGCAAGGGTGCCTCCAACGCGCTCAACCTGTACATCACCGACCTGTCTGCCTGTGGTCTGCTGGGCTACAGCAGCTGGCCCTGGGACCTGAGCAAGAAGGGTCTGGTGATGGACGGCGTGGTCATTCACTACGACACACTGCCAGGAGGCAACTACAAGCCATACAACATGGGCCGCACCACAGTGCACGAGATCGGCCACTGGTGAGCATGACACCACTGCGCAGTCACCCACCTCACACAGAGACTGTTCGTAGTGGTAGAGTGTGTGTCTCGGGGGGTGGCTTTGAGCTCAGTTACATACTCATGCAGTCTGGCTGCACCTTACCTCAATATATCAGCACCTGCTGGAGAGATGTGTCTGACTGACCAACTGCTGCTTCTTGATGCTGCCCTGTATCACTCTGCAGGCTGGGTCTTTACCACACATTCCAGAACGGCTGCACTGGTGGTGGCGATGCTGTTGAGGACACACCTTTCTGTGCTGCACCCACCGAGGGCTGCCCGGCCACTAAGGACACATGCCCGCAGCCCGGCAACGACCCCGTGCGTAACTTCATGGACTACTCAGATGACAGCTGTATGCGCTCCTTCACTGTGGGACAGCACCAGCGCGTGGAGAACATGTGGAAGCAGTACCGCATGCAGTGAGCACTGCCGGTACCGCTGCTGCCTCAGCAAGTGTGACCTTGCGTGTGCTCACTGCCGGACAGCAGCTGCACCGCAGGCATTGGTTGCTCCAGGCAGAATCAGCTGGTGGGCTGGCGGCAGCATCCCTGCCGCTGATAGCCCCATATGGCCCTAGTCCAAGTAGTAGCACACTCTCTCATCCTTGGGTTGTGGTTCAGCGTGTTCTGACCCCCCTTCGCATCTTCACCGTGCAGCCGTTTCTGGTGTGTTGGGCAGCCAGCTTTATGGGCCCTGTTGATCAAGTTGTTGATCTGGGGTGTGTGTATCAGTAGTACCTTGCAAGCATGCCGAGGCTTGTGCTGACGTTTGTTTGTGACCTTGCTTGCTTGCCCAGTGGGCTCTACTTGGATTTAGCAGTTTTGCTACAAGATTCTCGCAGGTGGTGATGGAGTTGACTGGTGTGGGGCGCAAATACAGCAGCAGGTTTGGCATGATCGCTCACGTGTCCCTTCTGTCACCAGGCTGTCTCCTCGTGCCCTTAGCATGGGAGCAGCGCTGGGGGTTGGGGCCATGTGTGGTGGATATGACAGCAGCATGAGGCAGCAGCCTGCCTGTCTGCTTCGCGCTGCTTTGCTATGACCCCCTGCGCTGCCGCTTTGTGTACAACATAGACTGCATGGGCCTTGCGGATTGATTTACGTCATTGCACCTTTGTCATTTTACCTTCCATGCACGTCAATTCTTGCCCCACTGGCTGTGCCCCGCTCCTCCTCTTGAGGTGCAGGCCGGCCAGTGGTTGGCTCCCACGCATGCAGGGCACACACACTCAAATAGCCGCAGGTGCTGCTTACTGGCAGCCCAGCTGTTGAGACGCAGGGAGGTGTTTTGTGTCGCAGCCTCCTTGTGGATAAGTGCCCTGCTGCACACCCACAGCTCCCCTGTTGAATGGATGCAGCGCTCTGGTTGGCCCTGTGCTGTGCTGGCCTCTGGCACAGCAGCAGCAAGCCCCAGATGCGTCAGGTTGAGAGCCATCTAGTGGCATGGATGGCATGCAGCGAGGTTGGATGTTCCTGCATGTGTGGTCCAGTATGTGTTGTGGTGGAGCATAAGCAAAGGATGGTGGATGGGTGGTGCCACGTGCTGGGCTGACCAGCACGCAGCCTGTTTGATCTTGATGCCTGTTTGATCTTAGGGTGTGAGGGTCAAGGGCCCATCGCTGCCGATAGGCACAAAACAAGGCACTATACAACCCTCCGCCCTATCTACTTTGGCTGTACAGGCATACAGCCATGCAGAGCTGTGGCAAGACTGTGTCGGCACCAGTCCAGTGACCCACCTTGCTGTTGTGGTTTTGGTGGTGGTGGTAGTCCCCACCTGCATGTGTGTGGGAGGTGGTGTGAGTTGTGATGGTGACGGTTACAACGCAACGCGACAGTGTCCCCAGAGTGGGTTGGCTGCGTGCGGGCGGCCTCTGTGGTGTATGCTCAGCAATGAGCACTGGTGCTTCCGCCTGGCAGCCATGGCTATGACTGCACTGAGGTCAGGGTCCCTCGTCGACGGGGCGGCAACGCCTCTCGGGTGGTGGTGTTTTTTGGGCGCGTGTACAGGGTTTAGGGTTCCCTAAACCCTACCTTTGGGCGCATCTGACTGCATGTCTGCGGCTGCGCCTACATACATACACACATGTATGGATGCTTTGTTGGGTGTGCACAACGATATGTGAAGCCTGAGCGTGGTGGGCGTTGGGTGGGCACATGTGCAGTCCGCACGTGCTGCCAAAGAGCGCTTTTTGTTGGCCACTGCTGCTGCAGGCAGCGTGGCAGGCAGCTTGCAGTGCTGCACCCCAGCTTCACGGCAGCAGCTGCTGCTCGTGTGGTGTGGGTGCAGCCAGGCTGTCCCACCTGCTCAGCTTGCTGTGGCTTGTAGTCTGTTGATCAACGCTGTGTGCCTGTGTCTGATGGGTTGCCACTGCTGCTGTGTTCATCCTCCTGTTCAGACCTGCCTCTCGCGTGATGCTGCTGTTGCCGGGGACCTGCTTCAATTCTTGCTCCCACCTTGATCGGTGGTTGAGTGCTCCCAACATTCTTCCTCCTCCTCCTATTCATTTATCTCTACCCCCCCGCTGCAGCAGTGTGATCGTGCATGAGGTTCATATGGGTGTGCTGACAGTGTGTGCAGAGTGTGCAGTGGTGCCCGGACAGACCAGATTGCTTTGTATAGGTGTTGAGAAAGCAGAACTGCTGTAAGGTGGTGGGTGGGTGTCCAGTCCAAACTGCTGCATGCGGCTTTTTGAGTGGCGCTTGAAGAGTGACCTTAGTAATCACGCAACCGCGTCGGTTGTTCAAGTTGATGTTTGTTTGCTGTTCCTGCATTGGGTTACATGCCCTTGCATACCTTGAAGAGTCGAAGCATGGTTGGTGCTGTTGGTTGTTGTTGACTGGCATGTAACGTGAAAGGCAACGGTGATGAAGAGACCTAAGGACCAGCAGCATCAGCTGGATGCAGCACCATAAACCTGAACAGGCTTAGCGCTCACAAGCAGCCTGTAGGGATGCCAGATGCAAAAACATTACTGGCCAGAAAGTGTGCGCAGCAGCAACACGGCTGCCATGACAGCAAGACATGCACTATATGGTGGGGTCTAAGGGGGTCCAACCCAACAACAGCAGCCATGGAAGCCTTGGGATGGCATGGAGCGTGTGCTTATGAAGCCCACACATGAGTCAACCTGCGGCTGCGCCGCACAACACATAGCAGGCTGTCCTGTAATGGCTCATCGAGTGAAGTCAGCCAACACAACACAATAAGCATGGGCATGTATACTTGCACCGCACGATGACAGGCTGTCTTGGGCAGCCCAGCAGCCTGGCTGCGTCATAAGGGCAGGCAAGCACCTTTGTAGCTGGGTGTAGCTACACGTAGCTGTGCTGCCAGCAGGATGCACTGCCTGGCGTGTAGCCAGCTTCACACAGCTGGCCAGGTACAAGGTGCTGGCTACACGCCCCCACACAGCAGCTCCGCATCCTGTAGCTTGTAGCCAGTTCCCTGGGCAGCCACGATCTTGGGCCGTAGATTGTTGCTGCATGTAGCTGTATGTAACTGCCTTGCGCTTTAGAGCCTTCGAATCATGTCCAAGCTGCTGGTGCAGGCTCCTCGGCAAGCTACTAGCAGTAGTACAGCCAGCTACATGCCCGCCCCGGTGGGTGGGGCATGTAGTTGGCCCAGTGGTCAGCCCGTTCACCACTTGATGCCATCGTGTTGATGCAGCTTTTGTATGGTCGCAGACCAACCTCTCAGCAATATCCAATCCCACTGTGATTCAAAGTCAACACTCAATGCACACAAGATGCTTGGTCTCTTCGGTTGCAAGCCTTCCTGAGAAAAGCACACATGCATATGCCCCCAATGTTCAGCCTCCCGACCGCTGGCCCACACCACAGACAATTGGGCCAGGTAACCTTAGTCATGACCAACATCAATCCCTGCAAAGTACACATTGCCACCAGGTGCAACATTTCTTGGTGCTTGTTGGCACCCTACTTGAGAGCAAGGATTGGTCGCGTGTGTGTGAGGGCCAGGCCCTGAGGGTGACTGCAAGGTGGAGGGGAAGAAGAGGCTAGCAGCGGCCACAGGAGGCGATACAGACTGTTATTAGATGCCATAAAGGAAGCTGAACAGCCAATGAGCACCTCTGTCAAGAATCCCGCTTGATTTTCTAGTTCTGCTCTTGTGTCCCTTGGTATTCTGCTTCTGTGCTCGTTGTCTACGATCAAGCACAAGATCCCTACAGTCTTAATCAATCAACAAGCAACCCTTAAGGCAAAAGGAAGCCTTCTGGGAAGAAGCTGTGTTCAACTGGTTTGCTTGCAGCTTCCTTGCCGATCCAAGCGAGCTAAGATTGTTGCATCTTTGTACACAACTGGTTGAGGCCGCAGCATATTCTGACCCGTAGGCAGCTCAGCACTTCGGCTCGGAACAAGGACAAGGAGCAACATGGCGCTGGCGCAGCACAGCGCTCGTCCTGGAGCCTCACGATGCGTGAGGGTAGGTGCTTATAGGTATCTGGAGCTTTCTTGAGCTGTGCTGTGCTGGGTCCTCATATTTTGCAGCCATCATCGCAGGCACGAGCCCAAACCAACGCAGGGATCACCCTTGCCCGCCCGGTGCCTCACATCCAAAAGGCATCAGACTTGCCTCGCAGAACTGTTTCATCACCAGCTCCTCCCACGCCCTTGGTGAGTCAATGCGTGTGGGTAACGCCATCCACAGCACATGCAGCAGAAAGGCAGGATTTCGTAAGGGCTGCTCCTCTAGAGCCTGCAATCGTATGGTAGTGTGAGTCTAATACCTTGATTGTGAGCTGCAGTCCTGATCACACCACATAAGTCAGGTGCTCATGCTGCCGTTGATGCCTACTGTTGATGCCTGCTGTTTGTTCCTGCTGCCTGCTGCTGTCACAGGCGTATGAGCTCCTGCAGGGGAACCTGGTTCGGTTCTCTTCGGATGCCCCAACCAAGGATGTGCCCACAGCAGTGCTGGTACACGGCATCTTGGGGTCAAAGCGCAACCTCAACAGCTTTGCACGCATGTTGGTTGAGGTGCGTTGCTGAGTGTGTTCTGGCTGCAGGAGTGTGCAGAGCGCTTATGTTTCAGTGGACTGGCAGCGTATGAGTTTGTGGCAACACAAGCAGCATCTGCCTGGTTGAGAAAGGGGTTGCAGTTTGCTGGCACTCCTGCTTTGACCGATCCTACTTCGCCAGTAATCAAGCGTGTGCAAGCCAAGCTGCCGCTGCTTGCCTGTCCGCCTAACCCTTTCCTCCACCCCACAGGGCTTCCCCACCTGGCAGGTGGTTGTGGTGGATCTGCGGTGCCATGGGGAGTCAGCAGCAGCAGCTGGTGGCCACACAGCAGTTGGTCCACACACAGTTGACTCATCAGCACGGGATGTGCTGAACCTGCTGCGGGAGCTGCGCATGTTCCCCCACATGCTGGTGGGGCACTCCTTTGGGGGCAAGGTGGTGATGAGCATGGCTCACCAGTTTGGTGCAAGCCTGCCTCGCCCGGTGCAGGTGCGTGGACACAATGCAGAGGAGCAGTAGTGCATAAGTGGTGTGATAAAGCACGTCTGTGTGCAGCAACCAGGACCGGATCTCTTGATCAGTGTTTAAGTATGGCTGATGCAGCTGCTGATTCCATTGCCGAACACGAGGTGTGAACCTTGTTTCGCTCAGTTTTGGTGGTGCCTGGTGACTGCAGGCGTGGGTGCTTGACACAGTGCCTGCCGAGGTGCCATCAGGCCACGGGGGTGGCCCAGCAGGTGCAGCGCTGGACCACCCTCGTGCGCTCATCGAGGCACTGCGGGAGATCCCAGAGCCTATTGACACCAGGAACCAAGTGCTGGACACGTTGCTGCACCAAGGTGTGCATTGAAGCTGGTGGTAGCAGCAGCGGCAGCAATATGACAGCAGGGGCAGGGGCTGCAGGCAACAGCAGTTGAAAGCTGCATGTACGGACACCTGCAATGCCAGCCACTCACAGCCGTCTGCAGCACCAGCACATGCTGCTGGTGTACTGTTGTTCCTCCACACCAGCTGCCCGCTGTCCCTGCCAGGCTTCGCACACTTGGAGGTTTCAACACTGCTGCTCCCCTGCTGGTGCTGTTGCGTGCAGGCTTCACCAAGCCTGTGGCTCAGTGGGTGACCACCAACTTGCGGCCAATGCCCGGCAGCCGTCAGCTGCGCTGGACGTTTGATTTGGACGGTATTGCTGAGATGTATGACAGTTACGAGGACAGCAGCATGTGGGAGCTGCTGCAGCAGCCGCCCCAGGGCCTCAGCGTGGACTTTGTGCGGGCAGAGCGCAGCAGCTTCCGGTGGGAGGGCGGCGTGGTGGAGAACCTGCAGGCCATGGGCCACAGGGTGCACCTGTTGAGGGACGCGGGGCATGTGGTGCACCAGGACAACCCAGGTGAGCCACAGAGGGGCAGGGACGGCGCAAGAAAGCCTTAGATGCAGCGGCAGCAGCAGGTGGTCAATCTGTCTTTGCTCAGGCTTGCGAACAACATAGCCTGGAGTTATAGGGGTGTCTCCATGGCAGCAGCCAGCAGCAGCCAGCAGCAGCCAGCACTCTGCGTCCTCCTCAGCAGCAGCAGGAACGCCCAAATCAGCTCCCCTGGAGCCCAGCCCAGCAGCAGCAGCAGCCGCCGCTGTTTCCTGCTACGACTGGCCAGCAGAGAGCGCCAACTCGCTGTTCGACACTGCTGCCGATGCTGTGTCTGTTCCTGTGTGTGGCTGCTGCAGGTGGCCTGTTTGACATCATGGCGCCCAGCTTTGGGACGGTTGACCTGCACCTTGAGCGGGCAAAGGCAGGCACCCGGCGGCGCTGAAGCAGCAGCAGCAGTGGTCAGTGGTGAGCAGTGCAGTGACCTGATACCGCAGGTGCACGGCTGTGCGCTGTTGCAGGCTGCTGCCAGCTGCAGCGGCCATGGGCTGCCTTTGCAGCCCAGCACAGCCTGCTGCCCTGCCTGCTAGGCGGCTTGCCTATCTTGGGAGGCCGCAGTCGGCTTGTTTTGCTTCTTTTGCATAGTTGCATTGGTTTGTTCATCCTGTGCAGGCAGGTTAGTAGTTGACCTGCCAACACTCCTGAAGAGTAGAGAGCCTTTGAAGCGCATGCTGCGCCTGTGTGGCGCACTGCACATGTGACACAGCTGCAGCTTGCTCTGGGGCTACTGCAGCGGGCACTGCTGCACATGTCGTGCACACCCACACACATACACCACTCCAGTGTGCACAGCACTCCTGGCTGTCCCGAACAGTGGTCATGGACGTGTGAGCTGCAGAGGTGGGGTCTAGTGCCGACTTGTGCTGACGCATGACGCTGATCTGTATCATAGGCCGAGCACCTCTGGCCATGCAACCCTTGTGCATGGACATACTGGGGAGGTGCTCGTGCATCCTGTCGCTTGTGGGTCGGGGAAGGGTGACTGAGCATTGCTGTATTCGTTCAATATGTTGGTGGGTACTGGTTGGATACAGGGGCCCCAGGGGGGGGGGGGGTGAGATGTTTGTGAAGCTTGATGCCCGAAGCACATGTTGGTTTGGTCTGGGTTCTGGTTTGGCAAGCAGTTTGTGGGCCAGAGTCATTCAAGACATTCAGAAGGCGCTGGCGGTGGTTGGGCATTGCCTGCTAGTGCTGCCTCTTTTGGTGCCCACAACCAGCCGCAAGGTTGGTTCCTATTCATGTGGTGGGCATGATGTTCTGGTTGCCTGAGCAGCGGACAGTCAGCTGCCTGTGCATGGCTTGTCGTGATAGGTGTGGTTCTGGCAGGGGAGCAGTTGGGCATTGCTGCTGCCATCATGGGTTTGGGAGCAGGCAGCACGATTGATAAGGCAGTGTGCCTGCGTGCTGTTAGTGCTGCTCTGTGCAGACAGGGTGCAGTACATTCAGCACGGGCTGTTGTGTTGAGCGGTACAACATGATGCTTGGCATTATAACCAATTGCTTGGCTACCGCACGACACGCAGTGGTTCAGGCAGTTGGGCATTGCCTGGACACATCGCATGACACTGCTGTGTTAGTGGACGTAGTCGGCTGCCGCTTCGACAGGCAGGCCCTGCAGCTTCCTTCCTTCGAAACGGGGCTGAGGGCTGCTGGCACAGCTGCATATTGGTGCAGGTCTGTGAGAATGCTGGAAGCTGTGCAGCATGCCTGGCACTCTGCAAAGTCTTAGCTCAGCTTGTTGCTGTGCAGGACCTGCAGGACTCCCCTGGTGTGCATGTGCTCAGCCTGAGTCTGGCGTTGGTTATCGGCTTGCCCAGCGTGAGTGTTTGGCCGTTCCTGATGCTTCCTGCTTCTTTGATATTGATGCAGCTAGCCTGGTCGACTGGATGTGAGAGGCGAGTTGTTGTGGCGTGTTGCCGCCTGGCACTGCCAGGCTGGCAGGTCAGACTGTCAAGCGTCCCATACCGAAGGGTGGTATGCGGTTACAACGTCACTGTGTGTGGTATGCCTCATGCTCGTTTGTAAACGATGCTTGAGGCTCAACCTGCCCTTCCTACATACACAGCCAGCTGACTCAACCTGGACCGCTTGAACTCATGACCTGAACCGTGTTGCAGCTTTGCGCTATACTGCTCAGAATGTTCCGGAAAGATGTTGTAGTGCTATCTACACGCAGTGGATCATTCAAGCAGCCACTCGTCTGCTGTTTCATTTCGTCCAGCCTGATCAAAGCTCGGAAGCGACATACGTATCAGCTAGCGAAGCAAGCATCCACCTCTCCCTGTCATCATGTCTGAAGGAGCGCCTGACAGTCCGCAAGGCAAGCAGCCCAGGGAGAGGGGCAGGTAGGGCAGCCAGATCACTACAGCTGTTTGTCAGCCGAGCCTGTTGGTTGCTGCACTGTAGGGGATGCTATGCGTAAACTGTCAGGAGCAGCCATAAGTGTCTGTTGAGAAGGTTTGCCTGCTGAGGCTGCTGTCCATGGTTGTGCTGTGCAGCAACCGTATCCAGGTGTCAAGCTCAAAGAAGCCGCTGTTCTTCTATGTCAACTTAGCAAAGGTATGCTGCGTGTTGTGTTTGAACCTCCTGAAGATCCCTTGCTTTGCAACCTGGCAAGTTGCAGACGGATGGTCCACACCCTGTGTCAACACAAATGTCAGTTCAGCAATCAATGGCTGGTGGTCCTTGTTGAGTCTTCCCTTCTCACAACTCAGATGTGTTGCAACGTCGTTCCCCCATGGCTGCAGCGCTTGTTGGGTGAGCATGAAGAGGTGCACCTGTCTGCCCTGGGCATGGCAGTGTCAACCATGGTGTCCATTGTGGAGATCCTGAAGAAGGATGGACTGGCGGTGGAAACACGTAAGCACACTGAAGGGGCATCCACAGCAGCTGTGCTGCAGGACATTCAGCATGTTCAGGCAGTGGAGGCGGGGCTGTTGTTGGTGCTGCGCAGAGGTGTGGGGCTGCAGTATGCTTGCGCATGACTGATTGCAGCCAGCTCACCAAGGACTTTAGTCACAAGGCACCAGGCCACAGGCCTTTTGCAAGTGAGGCAGTGTGACTAACCACTGCTGTGCTCCTTGCACACCTGTTATGTGTCTGCAGGTCTGTCCACCACGATGGAGGTGCTGGGTGAGGACAGGCAGCGGCCAGTGCAGAAAGCAAAGATGGAGATAGCACTGAAAAAGTCCCCCGACTTTGATGCCATCATTGCAGCAGAGGCTGATGCTGCAGCAGCGGAGAAGGAGCGGGAAGGCTGAATAGGAGACAGGGGTAAATGTTGCAGCAGCTTGCGGGTGACAGCAGCAGGCATTGTGTGGGTGAAGGAGCCTGGTAATGCCCAGGTGGGGTGTAGGCCTGTGTGTGTGTGGGGGGGGGGGGGGGGGGCACCGTTGCAGCTCCGATGCTGCACGACGGAAGGCCTTCACCTGCAAGGAAGGCATGGGTGCCACCATATGTGCTGCATGGTCAGAGCAGCGTTAGCGGCGATCGGTAGGCATGGTGGCGGGTGAGGCCCTCCTGACCCGCCAGGTGTCTAGAAGTAGATGGGGATGGGACCAGCAGCCAGACTGAGAAAGAGTGTGTCACTGGGTTCATCCGTGACTGACTATGGATGCGGTTTGTAACACCAGGTTCTGTTGTCAACCATGTGCATTGTATGGTGTCCCGACCAGCAACACCGGTGAATTTGGCTTCCTGTAGTACATGTCAAGCAGCGCTTGACCATTCAACTGTACTGGTATACTGGAAATACTGGGTCATGAGGCGATTCACCCCTCCCTGGCGATGCGCAAGGCAGTTGCTGTGCATCTGTGTAGCAGAGCAGAAAGGGCCCCAGAAGGTGTACAGCAAGAGTTGCTGTGGGACACATGACTGCCATCGCAAGCAGCGGTACAAGCAGCTGAAGGGCATTGTGCTGCTGCTACTGCAGGAAATCGCTTGGCTTTCACAGCCACAAGAAACTACACCTGCTGGCCATGTCATACAAGAGACACATGCTACATTACATGGCTTTCGCAGCCACAGGATACTCCACTTGCTGGCCCCGTCACTTGTCTCTGCCAGCACACTGTAGCGAGTCACCAGACCCATTGGGGCTAGCTGTACCAGCAAATCCTTTGCAGTGACGCGTGCTGAACAGAGAGGTCTGGATTCACAGCTAGTCAGGAACAACAGGAGATTGTGTTTTCACTCCAGCACTTTGCCCAAGATGGGTGTTGCAGTGCCGCTGATACGTGGGTTCCTTCCAGTCATGGACATGATGCTGCATCAGCTGTTTGTTGGTAACCACTGCTGGCAAAGCAATGCAGGGTTGTGGCAGAAACAGAAGGTACGCAACAAGTTACAAAACCCCGCACATGACGTAATCACATTGATAACAACTTGCAAGGAGTGGGCTAGTACCGCCTGCGCAACTCAGCCCTTGCAAGGTACCCGGTGACGGGCTGGCATAAGAAAACAAGCAACAATGGCGGTGCATGAGATGCGCACAGAACAGGATGATACCATGGCCTGCACAGCCACATTTCAGTGGCTTGCTGTGTTTGGACAGATGCAGCACTGTTTCTGCCAAATAGGCACTTTGTGAACACTCGAACAGTATAGAAACCAAACAGGCTGTACATGGTGTGCTTCTCTCCTGTAGCACCAGAAGAGCAGCTGCAGGTGGTGACAGTTTTTGCCCACCTGCAGCACAGGGACTTGCAGTGAGCAGCGCCTCGCCTGCCAAGGCTGCGCCTCACAGCGACTCGTGCTGAAGCCAAACAACCAGTGGGCTGCCACAGGGTGCACCACTGCAATGCAGCTCAACCACACACTGCTGTACAGCGCCGCACAGCGACATCAGAACATGGCAACCGCTGGCAGCAACACACTGCTGACATCACAGAAACGGAGTCAGTGCTCCCGCAGCATAACTTCAGGACCATCACCCAGGGTGGTGACTGGCTCAGCTGCTACATGCCTGGCAAGCGGCTGGTGCTGCAGCCAGGTGGTGAGCGCTGTGTAGGGGTCAGCACAGGGCTCAGCATCCTCCCAGGACGTGCTGCTGGGTGATGCAGTGCACGTTGCCTGCAGGTGCAGGTGGAGAAGGGCGGCAGCAGCAAGGCGCAAGCACGGTCAGGGCCCTTGTACAGTCTGCAACCGTGCATTGTGTGTTGTTTGGCATGCCGGTGGATGCTGACATTGCCAGGAGCCGGAGTGACACCACATGCACATGTGTCACATATCCCCTCTGACCCATTGGCCACCCTGGCAAGTATATGCAAAAGGGGTGGCCATATGCCACTCCTGCTGCTGACCGTCACTGGCCACTGGCTGGCTGGGGGTTACAGGCATGAGGGCCCAGAGTGCAGGGAGCACAGGCTGACACCAGCGCTGTCTACTGCAAATATTCACCACCAACTCTCTCCTAAATATTCACCACCATCTCACCTGCATTGAGCAGGACCTCACGCGTGCCGCCTGGCACACCCACGACCTTGTAGCCAGGGCCGTAGGCTTTCTGCAGCGCGTCAATGGCTTGCTGGTCTGTGGGGTAGCCAAACTGGGGCACCACCACGCCGCCATTGGCACAGTAGTGGTTGATGTAGGAGCCGGGCAGGCGGGCGTTGGCCAGGCGTGGCACGTAACCCTTGGTGATGTGCTCGGGCTGCAGCAGACATGGGGGACAGGGACACACATGGCAGCTGTCAGCCGACGGTCTCAACTGTCGCTGTGGCTGACCAGATCTGCTGCAAACCAATTGCAAAAAGTGCAAGGTACCTATGACGGCAACGCTAGGCATGTGCAATAGACAGTCAGACGACTTCAGAAGACTTCCAAGGTGACCAGCAGAAAGCCTGATAAGTGGTCGGCCTTTTGCCACTGCATGGAGCAGCTTGCCATGTTCTGTGCAGCAACCAAACCTTGCTGCAAGGGGTGCCATGGCCACTTCACAGACAAAGCTTTTGACTGTGCGACTGACACACAATGCTAGAGCATGCAAGCCTTCTTCAGGCGCACCAAACGTCCACAGCTTCAACACTCACGTCAACAGTGTCTGCCTCATGGTGTGTCCTGAACATGGGTGGTGGGCAAGGCACCTTGATGACCTCTAGCTTGCGGCCCTTAGCGTCAGTGGTGGACTCAAGGATCTCAACATTGCGGGAGGAGCACTCATACTGCAGCAACAGGGAGGGACAGCATACAGCAAGAACGGCAGTGCAGGTGTCAGTGTGAGCCCAATAATCAAAACTGACATGTCCAGGGTATCATACGGCATGCACCTGCAGCCGTGACATGTGCGCATCATTGGCGCCAGGTGCCTGTTGATGCTACTGTGCATGGCTGAATGCTGAGTTTGCTGCAACAATACTGCTGCCAGCAGTGCCACAGTGCAACAAGCTGTACCCTGCGCCAGCTGACCTGTGGGTCAGTCTTGTCCTCTGTCCAGCTGATGGCGATCACTCCTGGGCGGATGAAGCAGGCCATGTTGTCAACATGACCGTTGACCACCTCGGTGTCACCTGCAGTGATACAAGCAGCAACACATTGTGTCAACTGGTTCTTCCATGTCTGGCGCAATGGCTGAAGAATGGCCAGCTCACCATTTGGCAAGTAGCCCTCAAATGGTAACAACAGCAACATGCATGGAAGCTGGACAACATGCAGGATGCAGCATGCATAAGCAAGTGTACACTGTGTGCACCGGCTCACCTGCCATGCCCTTCCACAGCCAGATGACCTTGTCAATGCCCAAGTAGTCCTTGAGCAGCTTCTCAATGCCCTCCTTGCCCAGGTGGGGGTTGCGGCTGGGGTCAAGCAGACACTCCTCAGTCACAATTAGGGTGCTGCAGCAGCAGGGAGGGAGGGACGGAAAGCAACACTCAGCGCAGGGGCCAGAGGGATCTACAGCAGCTTCAGCAGCCAACAACCCACAGAGGCAGCCTGGTAGATTGACCAAAACCCCCAAATGCAGTCTCGTATCAAGTTATCGTATCAACCTAGAGACCTGCCCCTCAGAAGCAGCCTTAGCCATGTCTGCATGCTTCCAGCGCAGGCTGGCTGTTATGTGGGTGCACACACTCACCCTTCGCCGTCGCTGTGGATGGAGCCTCCCTCCAGGTGCAGGGGGCACTCAAACACTGGCAGGTCATTGACCTTCAGGATGGCCCTGCCAGCCTCATAGTCCTTCTCCCAGTCAGGCATCATGGCGGGGCGGCCCTGGGCAATCTTGCCAGGAGCACCATCTACAAGACAGCAGAACAAAGGAGAGCAGGACGCAGGAAGGGAGGTTTCAGCCATGCAGCGCGCATTGAACAAGGCCGCTCCACACACTAACACATAGCTGTTGCCTCTGAAAGACTGTTTTGTTGCTTACTGACGGGTTAACATAGCTCATGGTGCTGCTATGCATGCTGGATCCAGGCTGCAGGCCTGTGCAGCCACCAGCCCCAGCGCAGCACAAGCAAGCTCTAGTACTTCAGCTGGCTGTGCTGTTAGTACTCACAGCAGTCATAGTCCCAGTGCACGCCTGCCACCTGGCGCTTGCCGGTCACAGGGTCGGCCCTTGCAATGCAGGTGGGTCCCCAGTCACGCAGCCAGCCATCGTTGATGGGCATCGCCTGCAGAATAACGCAGGTCAGCAGCACTCACGGTCAACTTCAAACCAAGGTGCAGAAGCAAGCATACTACAGGGACAAGCTGACCGCAGGAAACCAGCTCCATCCGTTGAGCACCTCTGTGTGCTGAACCCCGTGGATATTTGCTGAATCAGAGAGGTCAGTTTGATGGCAGTCCCATCCCTATAGGGATGTCTCCAGCGTTGCTCACCTGCACAGTCACGTTGGGTGCGTCTGCCAGGTACTGCTTTGCCTCATCAGCCACTGAAGGGTCGGCCCACATTGTCACAGGCTCAAACTGGCTGATAGCCTTGGCCACAGCAGCATACTGGCGCTTGGCGGGCTTGGCCTGTGGAGGGGCAGGTGTAGGACAGTGCAGGGAAGGTCATGCAGAGATGCATGATGCATGCTGGGCAAGGCCATGAGCTACTGGTTGTTGTTGAAAGAGCTAGTAGAAGAAACCAGGACATATGTGAGATGAGGGGATGAAGTGTATGCACAGCTGGTGCTACGTGTAGCAACAGGGCCGTCACAGCCGTCAGCAGGTTGCTCACATCCTCACGCCACAGGTACTTGTCATAGGGCCAGCCCATCCAGCAGCCAGCGTGCTTCTCAAACTCGCCTGCAAGTCAGCACCACCACACACAGTATCAGCACTGGATGGACTACCTCCTGGGGAGGCTGTCTGTACATGGCCATCACCAAAGGTAGGGCAGGCGGACACACATGCCCAGGTTGACTGCACAGATTCACATGCAAGCAATGAGTGCAGGAGCCATGTGCCAGGCTTGCTGCTGTAGTGCTGTGTATGCAGCCCCTCCACATGGGACACCATGGTGCAACGGCAAATTGTCTCCAGCAACGCACCTGGCATTGTGAACCCAAGCTGCTTGGGTGTGAGCGAGGTGTCGACTTCAGCAGTTGCTGGTGTAGCTGGCCTTGCTGGAGCAGCAGTAGCCCGCACCAGTAGTGCCACATTGCGCCCCCTTGCAGGAAGGGGCACACCTGCACACACAGCCAGCGGCAAGACAGCAGAGCCAGTCAATGACCATGCGTTGCCAGAAAGTGGCAGGATCAACATTATAACTAGATGTGGACTGCCAGACAGAACTGCATTGGGAAAGTCGGGTGGTGGCACAAATATTTTTGTCACCACAGTCAACAGCTACAACTTGCGGTTGCAGTGCGCACTTGGGCGAGCCGCTGCCCTCCTGGAGCCACCGGCAACGTTGCAAGAGGTTGAAGCGCGCAGAGCCATGATGATGGGTGGTTTGGTTTGCGGAGTGCGCAGGAGCAGAAGCTGTACAGCTAGGGTTGCTTGCACTGTTGGGGAGTTTGCGATGGCTGTGGTCTGGAATGTGATTCAGCAAGCCTTATAAGTCTGTGGTTAACCCTCTGGTAGTGTGACATGTGATGTTTCTGTGAAGCGCGTACTTTACGTTATTGGCGTCAGCTGCGTGGGAGGGTGAATTGAGTTGGGGCGAAGGGGTCTACAGTTAGTTTGAAGGCGTATAGTTGCTTGAAGCTTCCAACTCGAACTTCATCGTGTGCGTCGCTGTTTCAATTTGCCCCTTGGACCCTCAAGCCACAGCTGCAAACCCTTGTGCGTCCATCCGCAGGTGAATGTATTATACTTGCAGCCTGACCATCAAAAGTATGCATTCTTTGCGACTATCATAGTCACGTGGGCTGTAGCAGTCATGTGACCCTGACTGATCATGTACCCCCCATCTTGCATTGCTTGGTTGCTTACCTGACGCATGCAGTTCGGGCCATCGTTCAGTACCATGGCCTTCTGCACAGAAGCAAACTTCGAGATTTCGCCGGGCGTTTGGACCCACAACTTCACAAAAGATGTGCTGCAAAGCATGGAGGAGTATGGCTGCTGTCAGAAGTTTGTCTGCGGCATCGATTGTCCAAAGGTGGGTGCTTGGAAGTAAAAAGGGAGACGTTCTAGCCATCGAGGCAATGCTCTGCATGCATGGTAGTGACAAACAAGGCAACTCTGGGTGAGCCCAGTGTTGATTGCCTGCAGCACACGGCCTGACAATATGTTGGACTTGAAGGCACACACTGCCTCCCAACTGGCTGCTCTCTGGTCTGCAGGAGGTCGACAAGTCTGGGCTGAATGTCTCTTGGGGTGTTCCATTTGTGCTGGCTGCTGTGGCCATGATCGTGGCCGGCATCATCATAGGCTTCAAGACAGTCAAGGGTGAGTGCAGGCTGCTGTCCAGCACAGCCTCTGATACCTTGCACAACCTGTCAGTTCTTACTTGGCGTGATGTATCTGCAGCATCTTGGCGAAAAAGTATAACGTGTTACCCCTTGTCAGCACGAGCTGATTCTGGAGAGTCCGGTGTTCTCATATGTTGTACGGAGTGCAACCGACCTAATTGCTGCTGCCGCTGCTGTTTCTTGTGCTTGTTGCAGGCGAATACAAGGTGAGAGTGCCAATATGCATACTATATCAGACCCGGCAAAATCTCTTGCCTCTGTGAGACTGGGCCTCACAACACGACCGTTGCCAGATTGGCACAGGCTGTGGATTTACCACACTTCAACTGCTATACCCATGCCATGCCATGTTGAGTGTTTGTCAGCTTCACACTTTGACGGCACAGCTCACTGCACCGACCCAGTCCAACAGTTTACTTGCACTTCAAGGCTGGGAACCTGCACACACGTGCTGTCCCTGTTTGCTGCTGATGCACAGCTCACATGTTGTTGGTGGCTACTGACCTCCTGCTGTGTGGTGACCTGCCTTGCAGAACTTCTTTGTTTGCGCAAGATCGCTGCCGCTGTGGATTGTGACGTTTGCTCTGCTGGCCCAAGGCCTTGACTCCAACGCTACACTGGGCAATGTGGCCCTGTCATACAAGTAAGCCACCTGCATCACGTGTGCCAGTCTGGCGCCCAGCACCAGGCTGGCATCATTTGCGAACCTGTTGCGCAGGGTCACCCAATGACTGTTTTTACTTGAGTGTTTGTTGGCTTGTTAGGAAGTCTGCCTCCTGAGGGCGGCCACTGCCTGCAACTTTCGGCCTTGCACAATGCCTGCACTTGGAAGGGCTCCCAATAGGGTCTGCAGCCACATGTTACGCTGTTGTTTCAGCCATCCCTACCAACGACAGCTGAGTGTCCTGACTGCTGCTGCATGCAGGTATGCCTTCTGGGACGGAGCCATGCTGCCGCTGGGCCTTGGCATCTCCCTCATCATCGTGAGTATGATCACAGCAGCACAGCCGCTTCTGTGTAGACCTGTCTTTGCTGCTCCTGTTTGCACATGGCAGAATTTCAGCATGTGGTAGCAAACAGCTGTCACTAGTCTAGGAAGCGGCTTGCAGCCGCGTGTTTGTTGATGTTTCAACCCCAGGCATCTGCACACATGAGCCTGGCCTGTCTGTGGTGCCTGCCCCTGCTTTGTGCCACTCCTGTCCTTGCAGAATGGGTTGACCCTCTCAGGTCACCTCAATCGCATGGGCCTGCTGACCCTCCCAGACCTGTTCCGCCGCAAGTATGGGGCTCTGATGGAGGTCATTGTGTCCCTCATCGAGGTGGTGTCCTTCACATGCCTCCTTGCCGGCAACTTGGTGGGAACAAGCCTGATGCTGCAATTCTTATTCGGGGTGCAGCAGTGGGTTGGCGTGCTGGTGTCTGGCATCCTGATGGCTGTCTTCACCATCGCCGGTGGACTGTTTTCGATTGCATATGTGGACATCCCGCAGGTAGGTGTGGGGCTGAGGTCAAGGTGTAGGGCTGCTGGCTGCAGGAGCTCAGCCCAGGGTTCTTCCTGTAACCCCTGACTGAGGCTCAGTCAGGGGTCACAGGAGGAAGAGAGTGAGGGAGTTGTCAATTGCTTTGTGCGTAACACAGTGACTTGGTGGGCCATGCATTTGCAAGAGGCTCTGATGCACATATGTTTCCAGCTGGGCAACTTCAGTGCTGCAACGCATGCATGCAGACCTTGCAAGCCACTGAGGGAGTTGTGTAAGGCTTGGAGCATGTCACGTTGGCACCCACAACAGCTGTGCCTGTTTAGTTTGAATGATGAAAGCAAGGTGCCAACTGACCTTCATTTCTTGCAGCCAACAAACCCACATCAACCCTACTCCTACTCGTGCTGCTGCTGCTGCACCCAGGCCGCCCTAGGCTTAACAGGTTTGATGGTCGTCACCATCTATGCATTGGCGACAGACCACCCTTCGCATGCCCTCCCCTCCAAGGGCTTTGCCCTAGACCTTGGAGATGGCCTGGTGGCCAGGACACCAGGGTTTACCGGTCCCATTGACTGCGTAGACCCTGTGACAGGAGCCCGCGCCTGCGACAACTTTGCCTTTGCTGCTGGGGACATGACTGTCAACCCCAAGGGCATGACTGATGTGGATGCCTACGCACCTTTCCCAAATGCCATCATCATGAACTGTGAGTACTGCTGGTGGTGGCTTCACCTGGTTTTGCTTGCCTGTAGCATTACAGTCCCTGTCAAACCACCATGTTGGTCGCGTGCTCCCTTCACGTACCACCCCAGGTGGCAGTGTACACCTCACCATGTTGTGTGGGCACTTGACTGCACACGTCAATAAGTTACAGTTACAGTAAGGTTGGTTGAAACTGGCAACCACATGTGCGTCACACAGACACTGACAGTCCAGCCTGTGTATGTGTTTGTGTGTTTTGTGCAGGGGCTACCCTGATTGTGCTGAGCCTGGGCAACCTGTGTGCACTGGACTTCCAGAACCGCAGCATGGCAGCCAAGACCCCCCGCACTGCTCGGTGGGGCAACATCATCGCAGGCATTGTCCTCATCGGATTTTGTGTGCCCTTCGGCCTGTTGGGTGGCTATGCGCGCAAGTACCATGGGCCCGACTCGCCGTACGCTGCTTTTGAGGCGGATACGTGTTCGGCCCCCTTGGGCTTGCCGTCGTGTGCGCAATGGGTCCCTGATGACAAGTTTGTGCTGTTCAAGTACCTGTGGGAGCGCGTGCTAAGGGTGAGCAAGGCCCTAGGCATGTTACTTTTTGAGTCGGGCGTCAGCTAGCGCGCAAGGTGGTACCAGCTACTGGCGTTTCAAACTTGCATCGTGGACTCCTGCTGTGATGACAAATTCTGCGAGAAACGTGTCACTAGGCTCTCAACGGTGACCCACCTGTGCTTGCCTGTGCAGATCCTGGGAGGATGGGCAGTCCTTGCCATTCTGTGTGCCTCTATGTCAACGGCAACTGGAGCTATCCTCGCTACGTCCACGGTCATGGCACACAACATCTTCAGGAAGGCGAGTGATTACTGCTGGCAGCATGGTCATGTTGTGCGTACATGAACACATGCAGCAAGTACATCTGCGTCACAGGCCCACACAAGAGTTGAGACTCACGGCGGGATGACAATGAACACCGTCAACTAACAGCAACTCACAATAGCTTTTCTGTCTGATCGCTGATGCTGCAAGCACGGTGCTACATAGCGCCAAGGCTGACAGCTACCTAGGGTGTTGAAGTTCCTTGTGTGGCTATATGTCCTTGAAGAGACTGAAGAAGAGGAGAAGGAGGCACAGCAGGAGAGCCGGTGGTCTAGGCTCAGGGCTTTAGATGATGAAGGTGATGCGGCCGGTGCCATTGACTGACACACTGCTGTGTTGCTGGCGATGCTGACCTCTGCAGGTGCCCAAGGTCGGCACCCAGGACAAGAACCTGCTGATGGTAGCCCGTATCTTTGCCGTCCCCATGACTGGCCTGGCCTGCATGGTTGCTGCACTGGCCTACAACCCAGGCTACCTGCTGGTGGTGGCCTTTGACGTTGTGCTGGCAGGATGCTTGGTGCCACTGCTGGCCGCTGTCTACTGGCCCAGCATGACACCCAATGCAGGCAAGCAAGGCTCAGTTTGTGGGGTTGGGTTCACTGGGGGCTTGATGGGGTCACTGAAGGTCTTGTAGGCTTTCATGTGGGCCAGACACTGCATTGTGCGGCAGAGGTCACGCGGTGGGGCTCGCCCATGACAATGTTCCTTAGACAAGCCGCCGTCCGTTTTGGGTGCAGCCATCTTTTGTAGTAAGCTCAGCCTCTTGCGCTCGCAAAGCATTGCTGCGCTCTTAGGGGATATCAAACACAGGCCAGCTGCAAGACATCACAAAATGCATACTCTGCCAGACACAGTGTGCAAGAAGATGTTCCATCTCTCCTTCCCTGCAGGTTTGATCTCCTGCGTGTGTGGCTCCACCCTGAGGATCTTGCTAGAGTTCCTGCTACCCAAGGACGGGTCACTGGTGGCTTTTGGAACCTATGCCCTTCAGTTTGGCAAGGCTGTCGCTGGGCTGCCCACGTTCATGGAAGTCACTCCTGAGGGCAACAGCAACCTGTTGTGGAACCCAGACAAGGACACCTGCCAGCAAGGTGAGCAGCGCATGAATTCATTACGGCTAGGGCAGGGCAGCACATGAGTTCAGCCCTGGCTAAGGAGGCTAAGCAAAAAAGCACTGGCTTGTGGGGTGGCCTGCACCCCTGCAAGAAGAACACAGGGGGCGTACTGTGAAGCAAGCTGGCGTACTGGGAAGCGATCCATCGTTTTGACCTGTCATGAAGACACAAACACAACTCGACTACGTCATGAGCTCAGCACTGACTGTATCCTTGCATCTCCTGCGTCCTCTGCTGTCTTCTTTCGCGCAGCCCCCATGCGGGACTACACAGGCTTTGACTCACTGCTCAGCCCGCTCTTCTGCCTGGCTGTGATGGTCTCTGTGTGGGCCCTGGAGCGCTGCATGCCTGGCCGTGACATCCTCTTCTTCATCCCTAAGTCCTGGCGGGATACCCAGCCCATCTACCAGCTAGCTGATGAGCAAGCCCTGCTTGAGACGCAGGCTGGCATGATGATGCCTGATGTCGACAGCAAGGATCCAGCTGCTGCACCAGCAGGGTTTGAGGTTGACGGCAGTTTTGTGGAGGATGTTGACGGGCTGAAGAAGGGCGGCAGTGCTGCTGCGGGCAAGAGGCCCCATTTGGCAGATGACTCTGCTCATGCAGGCCGGCAGATGTTTGCTAGCAAGGCACCACTGTAGATTGCACTTGCACAGTAGTGTGCAGAGAGAGTGCTGCCGCTGGCAGACTGCAGATGCAGTACTGGTATGTATGCACTGGTGTGCAGTACTGGTATGTATGCACTGGCGTGCAGTACTGGTATGTATGCATTGCTGGCTTGAGTGCATTGAGAGGTTTCGCCACAGTGTACGTTTTGGGAGGGCAGCTTTGCTGAAAGGGTTTACTAGATCTGTTTGCACGGGCCACTGCCTGTGAGATGTGGCTCACATGTTGATAGGTTTCGTTTGTATCTCAACAAGGCCACCCTTATCTTAGGTGGATCCAGACCAGCCGTGTACACTCCCTTGAGCTTCCGGGGCCTGTTCGTGACTTGCCATGCGCCCTGCGAGCCTGTGTTGCATAAGCAAGGCAGGTCCTGCAACTGTGAATTGTTGCAGAGGCCTTATACAGTGGCATGATGCTTGTTGTTGATGTGAGGCCTGCTCTCATGCACCACCACCCTGTGCCTGACAATGTGTTGTTTTGCCATGCACGCATGCCGTACGGCACAAGGGTGGTGTTCAGTGTTGTTGTGTGCTGCCAGAGGGATCACATTCACACCAAACCTGGTGGCTGTGTGGGTCCCCTGGAGCGTTGTAAATATACCACACCAGGAAGACGTAGTCAGCCGGTTGACGCCAACACCTATTACTTGTGTGTTGCGGGTTGTGCGTGGACATCGCGATTAGGGATGCAAGATTACGTCAGCGGCTATTCTGCTGAGGGCAATTTTGTATATGTGTGCTGTTGCAGTTGTGTTGCTGTTGCGTTGCCGGCTTCGATAATTGTACACTCATGGATGCAGCTGGTTGTACCAATGGTCATCCGTGGTTCAGCTGCCGCTATGTGTGCTCCAGCTTTTCTGGTAAGGGTGTGCTTGTCAGTCAGGGCCTGAGTGAAGGTCTGGCCTGGTCGAGGTAACACAATGAACCCAATCTGTGATCATGAAGAGGCATCTCCAGCAATTTGCAGCAGTGTACCAACAAAAGCGCGCCAACAGTACTGCTGAAGAATCCAGTACTGTATTGACGCATGACACTGCAACAGTATCGGCAAGTGACCACCACAAATGTCCAAAAGGCCTATCGTGTGCTGGTGACCACGCCGTTCACACATAACAAAACTGCCTCTACTGTCTCTGCCTCATGGCTGTAAAGCATCCATGATGCTCTGGTAAGCTGCTGCCAGCTGCTTGAAACGCTCCTCTGCCTCAGCCTGCTGCTCTGCTGCTGCATGCACCCATTTGTCAGGGTGTAGCTGTGTGGCACGCTGCTTGTACGCCTGACGCACAGCCTGCAAGCCGGCACCAGGCTGCAGGCCCAGCACAGCGTAAGCCTGCTGCTGTGCTGAGGGTCCTTGGCATATGCCAGAGCTGCTGCCAGCGTCCCGGCGTGTGGTGTGTGTATATGTCCTGCGGGGTGGGGCCTTGGCTGTCACGTGTGAAGCACGCTCCTGCGCTAGTGCTGTCGCTGCTGTCTGCAGTGCCTCTCTTAGGCCCGGGTAGGTGGGTTGCTGTGTTTCCAGGCTGCGCAGGTCCATGAAGCTGGCTGTGTGGTGCCCGCAGGCTGCATGTACTGCTGCTCGCAGCCACAGGGCTTCTGTGCACATGGGCGTCAACTGCAGGGCAAGGTCAAGGTTCTGGCAGCACGCAAACAACAAAGGTGCAGACAGGTAGTTGAAGTAAACGTTGGGGAGACAACCACTTGCGGCACGTGTCAAAGTTTGCAAGGAAGAGTTGTGGGTTGAGCACAAGAGCCCGGATGTCGAAAAGGAGCGGTCACCAACCTTGAGAGCCTCATGCAACTGGTTCAGGTGGCGGTGAGCCTGAGACTGCAACAGGAGTAGCTTGACAGCAAGTTCTGGATTGCTTGCTGTAGAAGGCATGGCTTGGAGTGCTGCAGCAGCTGCATGCTGGACGGCTGTCCAGTCAGCCTGCAAAGCGGCCTGCTGCGCTGCAGTGAGCAAATGTGCAAACTCTGCACAGGCCGGGCTCATCCAGGTTGATGCTGAATGATGGGGACAATTGCAGTTAAAGTATACTTTGTAGATGCAACAGAATGTGCATCATCACACTGAAAAGTAGCCATTGTGTCCCCTGTGCAGGACTTATCCCTCGTTGTGATCGAACCGACAGCAGACTGGCTGAGGAAGCAGTTTTTGAGTGCAAGGCTTGAAGCCAACCATTGTGGCAAGTTGGTGGGTTCGTGACGCTGATCTGACGATCTACAGAAACCTCAACTGCTGGGTACTGCTTTGTTCAGGGCCCAGTCCTTTGAATTGTTTGTGAATTCGTGCTGGTGCCAATCATCTGCATTATTGCCCCTTCTGCCACCCAGTTGCCACGAGCAGCAGCAGCAACCCACCAACAATGAAGAAGATTTCGTCATTCTGCATCTGAATACCTGTGAGGCCAGTTAATCAATAGCACAGATATGAGTATGTCGCTGGCAGAGGCTAGAGCGACCGTAGAACTGGCATGTGAACAGTTTCAGGTACTGTTGGCACCTGCTGTCTGCGGTACGACTTCGTCCTTCAGCAACAGACATTGCTGCAACACAAAACCTTCCTTCTTGCTTCCCTGCAGCACCCAGCAACGCAAGCACATGCAGAGCAGGTGCTGCTGCAGTTCAGGCGCAGTCCTGGTGTGTTGCCAGCATGCCGGCACATTCTGGAGCAGTCTGCCAGCGCAGAGGCGCGCTTCCATGCAGCTTGCGCCCTGCGCGAGGCCGTGCTGAGGGAGTGGGCGTCCCTGCCTGCTGAGGAGCGCACAGCACTGCGCACGTATGTGCTGCAGTACGTGCTACACCACGCAGCCGAGCCGCAGCTGCAGGTGGTGCGCTCCATCCTGCAGGGCACGCTGGCAGTAATGCTGAAGCGTGGCTGGATGGATGCAGATGAGCAGGCCAGGGCAGCTTTCTTCCAGGTGTGTATGCTGTCAGCAGTGGTGAGGCGCACATGCAGTGACAGTGGGTCCTCTGTACGCAGTTGTGTGGAGGATCCGCCCAGCGTTGAAAGTCCTTTGTGCCTCCTGGCTGGAAGCTGAACTATGTGTGCTGGCCCCTTGACCGCCCTGCAGGAGCTTAGCGCATCCAGCCAGGCGGTTGGCAGTGCGTCAGCGCAAGTAGTAGGGCTGCAGGTGATGGAGGCAGCGGTCAGTGAGTTCAGCCTGGTGACAGCATCACCCATCGGCCTGTCCTGGGAGTACCATGAGAGCTGCAGGAACGTGTTTGAGGTGAGAAGCGACAGCTGTGCTGACAAGGCGGAGCAAAATCAACGGCAGCAACAGAGTCCACAGCCACAGTGTATTGTGACAGCAGCTGAGACTTCCTGCAGCTGTGTGCCGAATGTAGCAAAGGAATGCTACAGATCAGGCTGGTTTTGCGCCCAGCTGCGCTTTGTGCGGCGTCAACAGACACAGCAGTGCTCGCATACTCTCCGCCACAGCTATGGCATCCAGCTTGCTTGAACCTGCATGCCTGCTGCCTGCGGCCATTGTTTTTTGTGCAGGAGCAATTCCTCCAGCAGATCTTTAAGCATGCGCTGCACTGTGCGCGGCAGTACGCCTCAGAGGCAGCTGCAGCAGGGCCAGGCTCAGATGCAGCTGCTGCCAGTGGTGCTGCAGCAGCTGCAGCCATGAAGCTGATGACGGCTGTGCTGTCCTGGGACTTCAGGGCCACCAACAGCAGCCTGGGCTTCATGTCAGCAACACTTGCCGGGCTGACTGCTGCAATGGTGAGCAGGCTGGACAGCTGCTGTTGTGAGTGTGCTCACACACTCACCGTTGCTGCAACTGCTTTCACAGCCAGTGCATCGTGAAAGGATGCATGCCAGCACACGTGCTCCAAGTGACGCCCAGCACACCTCACAACCAGCGCCACCGTGGCGCAAGAACGGTTCTTGCACATCACAGTATTACGTTCATACACGCCCCCGCCTGCAAAACTCGGCATTCTGGAATGCCAGCTTTGTTCAAACCGTCATGCAACCCCCTCCTGCAACCCTTGCTGCTGCTCAGGCCACCCGTAAAGGCCTGCCCGACACCACCCAAGTCAAGCCTGGCTCCCAATGGGCCGAGCTGCTGCTGGCGCCCGACACCACAGACTGGCTGCTGGCCCTCATTCCCGCCTTTGCAACACCCGCAGCAGCCTCCACCCCACTCGCAAAGGCGCTCCAGCAGCTTGTCGTGGCCTTCTGCTCCCTGGCTGGTGACATCTTTCCCAAGCCCCCCACAGCGCCAACTGCAGGGGCGCCAGAGAACGTGCCAGCAGCTCCAGTGCGTGTGGCGTATGTGGCCCAGATGCTGCGGCTGGTGCTGCCGTTGGTGACACCGGCTCAGCAGGTCCTGCAGCAGGCGCTGGCAGGGGATGAGGGCCAACTTATCGATGCCCTCGGAGCGCTGTCCGCCCTCTGTGCAGGTGCGTTTGCTGGCGAGTCTTACATAGCGGGTTCTGCTGGATCACTGGTACTTTGTGCTTGTGCTGCCCCGTACCTTCGCTGCAGTTGGTGTTCTGGGTAGCTGTTTGAATGCTGTTTGACAAACACTCCTTGCGATTCTCTGTGCAGGGCACAAGCCGGGAGTGCTTGAAGCAGCCAGCGCAGCAGCGCTCAGCCAGCACCCGCAGCAGCATGCCGTGAGCATCTTCACAGCGCTCGAGGAGCTGAGCAAGTGCTTCCTAGCAGCGGGCGGCGTGTCCGCAACCAGCAGCCCTGAGCTGTGGGTTTACGAGGGCACTGAGATGCTGCTGGAGTGTTGGAGCGGGCTGCTGGCGCCGCAGTGTGGCTACAACATGGTCAGTGTGCCGCCGCCACAGCAGGCTGTGGAGAGTGCAGGGTGCACCTCTGCGGTGCTGGTGGAGGCGGCACTGGCAGACGCAGCAGCTGGAGCCCTGGAGGTGGGTGGGGGTATGGGTGTGGCCTTGTGAGGCATGGTGGGGTGTGTGCCAGCACGTCACTGCTGTAGTAGCTCACAAGTCGTACAGCTAGGGTGTGCAGGATCGCAGCAGGTTCGGGTTTGCAAGCAACAGTGGAGTTGGTAGCCAGCCTCATGTTGATAAAATTTGCGGTGTCCTGCACAACTTTAACTTCATTGGAGACTCCATACAGGAATAACCACCATCCAGCACTTACGACCTTGTCGGATGTACTATCTGCTGTGCTGGCCCCTGCAGGACGCTGATGATGATGAAGACACAGGTGCTGGTGCAGTGCACCAGGAGGAGTGGATGGCACGTGTAGCTGTGCTGCTGCGCGCCAATCCCGTCCAGTCCTTCAACCAGCTCGCTGACCTACTTGCCAGCAAACAGCAGGCGCTGGCAGCAGCAGCAGGCGCAGGAGCAGACCCCAGTCAGCTTTTGGAGCAGCTGTACTGGCTGGCACGCATGGCTGCCCATGCACTAGCAGACAGCAATGTCGGCGAGGTGCCGTTGCCCCCCGAAGCAGTGCTGATCGCTGTCGGCGAGAACAGCGCACACTGTATGCACATGACGCCAGGCACTGGGGCTGCAACACACCGCTTGCAGCAACAGACGCCGGAGCAGCAGCGGGCAGCAGCCTCGGCTGGTGCTGCTGCAGTGGATCGGCTGTCACGCGGGCTGCTGGAGCTGACTGCCCTGTGCCTCAACCCTGCTGCAGCGCCCGTGTTCAGCCCGCGGTTGTTGGAGGCATGCATGTGGGCGGCCGCCCGCTGGGCTGACACGTACCTGTTTCCAGGTAATACAGCAGTGGGTATGGCTGTCTGGGGCAAGGTGATGCAGCCTGTTGCAGTTTGTGTGGGCAATGACGGGCCCATCTATGGACATACAGATGAACTGTTCACAAGTGGTGCAGTTGTGCTTTGTATAATTACGCAAAGATGACTTGTCACACCAAGTGCTAGGAGTTCGCGAGCCCCTGGCTCTCTGGCAAGTGCCTAATGGTAACTGAGTCATGCCTTTCAATATCTATACTGTGTACTGTGCTGCCTGCATACCTTGTTCAGAGGAGGAGGAGCCGCTGCCTGAGCCGCTGCAGGCGGCGTTTGGTGGTGTGAATGGGCGCAACATTCTGGACATGCTGGTGACTGTGTGCCAGCACTCCTTGGTGTCTTTCCAGGGCGAGACTGAGCTGCACCGGCAGGTGGGTGGCTTGGAATGCTGTGTGTCGGTGGCAAGGTATCTGGAGTTTGTTACTCAAGGCACCTTCTCTTGCCTGATGGCTGCAGCTCAGGACCATGAAATACACAGTGGCATGACTACGAGGCGCAGAGTCCGCAGCCACACAGTATATACTGCTTGCTTTTGGATATAGAAGGAGTTGAGGATGACGCTGTAAGCTGTGTTGACCCAACACCCAAAATAATTTTAGTCGCCTCCTGTACAACATGTTGACACACATGTCTGCCGCCACCATGTGTGCAGGTGTGCCATAGCCTGCTGCCGGTCCTCGCCCGCCGTAAGCCGCTCACGCGCCGCCTGCTGGAGCTGCCTAGCTGGCAGAAGCTGGCAGACGCCTTTGCCACACGGCAGGCGGCCCTCAGCCTGCAGCTCTCTCAGAAGCTGCAGCGAGCCCTCAGCAGGAGCCTGTGCCTGGCTGCCAGCGGCTTTGCTGAGCAGGGCCAGGCGCAGCAGTATGTGAGCCACCTGCTGCTGCAGACTGCCAAGGACATCACGGGGCTGGCAGGGCAGGAGCAGCGGCAGCTGGCTGCTGCAGCCCAGCGAGCGGATGTGCAGCTGCAGGTAAGCCCTGCAGGATTGTCAAGCTATTTCCTGCACTGCTCTGGCAGCTGCCCACGCTGCTGACATCGCCCTGCATCTACCATATTCGTTTAATACTGTCAAAGCAGGGTACTATCACCCCATCGTTGCTATCTCTGTCAGCCTTCGTTCAAAACATGGCAATCCTAGCGAGCAATTCCTGAGACTGTTGTTGTGTGGTCCTGCTTCCTCCCTGCCTGCAGGTGTGCATGATGCTGGAGGTCTTGCGGGGTGCTGCTGCTGCAACCATGCCCAACACGTTTGAGGCCCTGCTGGGCCTGTTCAGTGGGCTGCTGGGCCCGTTGCTGACCCTACACCATGCCTTCAAGCACACGGCACCAGTGGTAGCGCTGCTGCTGAAGCTGGCTGACGACATAGTTGAGGCCATGACTGGCTACATGGAGTCACCCCAGCAGAAGGAGCAGCTGCTCAACTGGGTCCTGCAGCTGCTGGCACAGTACAGGGACAGCAACCTGTGGCAGGTGAGCGCGCCAGTAACACACACTTGATGCATGTATTCCACCGCCCTTGTTTCCTGACGATATGAACTGCCCCTTCCTCTATGTACATGTAGCCTGCAATTGCTGCCGACGGCTGGCACTGTTCTTTGAAATGAACACCCACCGTAGTGGCACTGAGCACCTCCTGTGTGCCAGTCGCAGCTTGACGGTGTGTCACTGCCTTGCCTTCTTTGTTTCTGACAGCAGTTGCTGTGTTGGCTGTACTTTTTCAACAACACACGTTCAACCTGCAGGTGTCGCTGCAGACAGCCAAATCCCTGCAGGCGGAGCGTGCTGCTGACCAGTGCAGGGACCTGCGCGCCGTGCTCAACCTGCTCATACACATCACACAGTCGGACTTGTCGGGTGGCGATGAGGATGACAACGGACTGGGCCAGTCGGTGGCGATGGTGGCACCAGCAGGTGCGGGGGCGCCCCCTGCTGTTTGTGAGCATGTTTGTCGCCATCGTGTGACGCTTGGCTGTGAATTTTAGTGATCACTGTCTGTAGTGCACATGATCATGCGACTGGGTGTGTTGCAAGTAGAGCTTTTTAGTGTGAAACCTGATTGGAAGCCATAGAAGCTGCCTGCAGGCATTGCGGCTGCTGCTGACCCAACCTGCATGACGCTGCCACCCGGGCATGGCTCTCTGCCACATGTGCATGCTGATTGCCATCAAGCGACTGCCAGCGTCACTGCCCCAGCCCCCAACAACCTGCCGTTGCTGCTGCCTCCTGCTGCACAACCTGCCATCAGGCCACACCCCGGGTCCCACTGCCCCGCCAGCAGCCCCCTCGCCCCCCGCCAAGTGTGACAGCCCCATCAGCCGAGTGGTGCTGGTGGGGCTCAACATCGTGCTGCCCCTCATCAATGCTGAGCTGCTCAAGTTTCCCAAGCTGGCCCAGCTGTACTACAGCCTGCTGAGCTACATGCTGGAGGTGTACCCCAAGGCAGTGGCGGAGCTGCCGCCGCAGCACTTTGCCAGCCTCATGGCCAGCCTGGAGTGGGGCCTGCTGGGGTCTGACACTGTGGCAGTGCACTGCAGCTTGGAGGGGCTGGCGGGCCTGGCCAAGTATCAGTACCAGGCAGTGCAGACAGGAGCCCCAGGGCTGGCGGGACAGTCGGCAGGTGAGCAAGTAGGGGGAACAAGTGAGACCCTTGGACTTGAATAACTTGCATCTAGCCCTGTGGGCAGGCATCACCTATGCAGGGCAGGTCGATAAGCATAGGTTGAGTGGTGTTATGCCTGCTGGCAGCCAGCTTTCAAGCTACGGCTGTATGCTGCTCAGCTTGACCATTGTGAGTCATTTTTTACCCCTTCCTGCGCAAATGCTGCACCCGCGCAGGCAACCGCAGTGTGGTCAGTCACTTCCAGGAGCTGCTGCTGCGCCGTCTGCTGCTGGAGGATACCCCACAAGACCTCGTTGAGCTGTCAGCTGTGGCACTGCTGCCACTGCTGCTGTCGGAACCCTCTGCCTTTGGGCCTCTGTCGGGGTCCATCGCGCAAGCAGCAGGGGCGCAGGGTGACGCACGTGCGTCGCAAGCAGTGGGGACAGCTCTGTCGCAGTTGGGTCAGGGACTGGAGGCGCATGCGGCCGCGCTGGTTGGCAGTAGGGACACTGCAGCCAGCAGCAACAGCATGCGCGCTGCAACACGGCAGTTCAGGCAGCAGCTGTGTCAGCTTGTGGCAGACGTCCGAGGGTTGATACGCATGCGGTAGTGGATGCTGAAGCTCGGTGCTGTGCCTGTTGTGGGTGTTGCTGTGTTGCTGTCTGGGTCAACCTGCACGCAGCACTATAGCAGACTGCAGCCAGTGTGCACAGGCCCTCAGGGCTGACTCCAGGTGGCACTCCAAGGTGTTGTGGCTCCGCATCCTTTGTCGTTGGTTGTGTGTTGGTAACTGGTAATTCTGCCGGGGAGTAGGCAACCACTGACGGTGATGGTGACGGGGGTTGTCCCCATGCTGGGGCATGCTGTGCTGAACCCTAGCGGTTGCCAACCATCACAGCATGCAGCACATGCCACCCTCAGACACTTCCATCAATGCTTCGTGTTCAGCAAGACATTACGTCGACGTATCGTGTTCTGTACCTGTCCCTGACTGACGGCGACAGCATCAATTCGAATTCCTCAAAGATATGCCACCAGCAGCCATGTCAAGCTTCACAACGCCTCCCACGCGTGACAACATCAAGAGTAGAGAGATCAGTGCCACAGCACGGGCGAAGGTGCGGATCTATCCTGCGAGACTTCAACTCAACAACAGCAGCAGATCAGAATCACTGGCCTCTCTGCAGCTCTGCAAGTCTCACCTTCTGCCCCGTGTTGCATTGCTTCACACAACTATCAGTGTGCTGTCAACACAGTCGCACGCCGCTCTAGCATTTACCCATTCTGCAAACACATGGCCAGCAGTAGTCACAAGGACACACCAGTAGTCACACGCACACAACCTGGTTTCTGCCTGCCTGCCTGCCTGCGGCGGATGACAATGTGTGTTGCAGCGCAAGGAGGCCCTCAAGGAGTTTGGTAGGCGGCAGCGGCATGCCATCCTGCAACAGCACAGACACAGCCTGTCTCCCCTGGACTTGAAGGTGAGATGCAACTCAGGCTCTGCAGTGGCTGCTGGAGCTTCTTTTTTGGGTATAGGCAGCTAGGATGCACCTAGCTCAACTTGATCTCTGTTGCAACTGCAGGGCAAGCTCCATGCAGACACCATGGCTGCCATCAGGGCGCAGCTGCAGGTGCCGGAGGTCGATGGTGAGTGTGCTTTGAATCCAACGACGAGGGTTGTTGCTGCTGCCATTTGTGCACAGTCACCAGCTTGACCTTCATAGTGACAGCCGCTGCCCTGGCCTGATGAACATCACAGCTACCTCTTGTCACCTGCTGTGCTCGTTCTGGATTGAAGGTTTTGCCTCTGACCGCTGCTTGCATCTTCAGCAGACCTGTCTTACAACTAGAAGGCTGCAACACAAGCACTTGACCAGAGACTGTACAGATGAGGCGTGATGCGTGCTTGCTTGCTTGCTGCAGGAGGCATCCTGACTGATGCTGACATTGATGCGTTGCTGCAAGACATGGAGGCCCAGATCATGGAGGAGATACAGGCAGAGCTGGCGGAGCTGGAGCGGCAGGAGCAGGAGCAGCTACAGCATGCAGCCGACATGGTGGAGCAGCACATGCAGTACCTGCAGCAGCAGCAGCAGCACACAGGTCAAGGTAAGCATCTGGACCACACCAGCAGCAGTAGCCACCGCAGTGTGTACATGTCGGCGCAGCTGTAGCGCCAGCCTACCCTTTTGTGCACAACCCAGGCATCTACTCAGTCTGGCCTGATTCTGGTCTGTGTGCACCTGCTGGTGTGCAGTACAGCACAAGCATCATGTCCAGCTCGTGTTGTGTGTTGGTGCCGCAGGATCTGGCAGTGTGCTGTGCCCAGTGTGCAAGTCCTGCCAGCTGGTGCAGCGTCAGGGCCTGCTGGTGTGTCCTAGTGAAGGCTGGCGGCTCAACCTGGCAAAGGAGGGTGTCACCATGGACAGCATCATGGCCAACCTGGCAGGAGCATACGAGGTGTGTTGACATTGTGTGCTGTTTTGATAGGGGGGGCTGTCTGACATGTCGACAGTGTTCAACACCAGCTGTCTCCTGGCAGTGAGAGTGCTGCCAATGGGCTGCCCCCAACCCCAGGCAGTTGCTGTTTTGCACACCTTCCTGCGAGCTGGCGCGCGGAGGCAGTCGTGCTGCCGTGTGTGCTGAGGCCCTTGCTGGCTCGTACGACACTGTGCAGGGACACCACTATTTTGTGCATGCTGTGTGGCTGCCGTGCAGGAACATGCTGCCTCAGGTTGCCCAGGCCAGCTGTCTTTCCGGATAGAGGACATCTTTGGCAGTGGTGACGCGCTTACTTGCAGCTGTGCCACCTGCAGCGGCCTGTCCGTGGTGGTCTGATGCTGCGCCTGGCTTGTTTTGTCAGCATGTGACTAAGACGCAGCTTGCTCTGGAGTGCCCAGCCTTACATTCTTTTGACAGTGGTGGGCAGTAACCTGTTGCCAGTTTGACCTGACAGCAACTGGCAACCCAGCTGCATGCAACAGCAGCTCCCCAATAGCTTGGCGTGACTACCCTGACCATCAACAACCTACATCACAAGTCGCAGCTACGCTGCAGCTGGTGGCATAGGCTGCGCCCCGCCGTCAACCCCGCCGCACCGCTCCCATGACTGTCCTGTCATGCTTGGAGGCTGTGTCATCACCTGCACCCCACCAACATCATGGAGACGGCGGCGACAGGTGTGCTCATTGGTTCAGGGATTGCAGATGTGGGTTGACTGACACGTCATCATGCCTTTGGCCAGTTTGTGATCCATACCTTTTGGCATGACGCGTGCTGCCTGCCGCCTCACACTCCGTTGTCCTGCTGTTGTCCTGTTCCTGCAGACACATCCACCCTGGAACACTGACCACCACTTTATTACAATGCAGAGCAGACCTGGCGCACAGAGGAACACCCCATGACGTTACAGCTATCTCTGTCAGTGTTTTGAATTTATTGGCAAGCACTCTGCAGTGGTGTCTGCTGCTACATTCCGCCTGGGCAGCAGTCGTCAGCATAGCTGCATGCTTGGCAAGCACATTGTGCGTGGCTGGCAATCCACCAATTGCAAGGTTGGCAATGCACCAAGGTCAACGTGTTGACAGGCATGTGCGTTTGTTGGTTTCTGCTCAGGCAGGATGGTTTCCTGGTTATGGGGGATGCATTGTTGTCACCGCAGCTGTTGGTCCCTTTTTTTGTGTTGTAGCTTACCAGGGGGCAGACTCCCGCCGCACTTATACTTGCAGTGTCATCCAACCACAGCAGGGGTTGGCAACCATGTGGAGATTGCACTGTGACACACATTTGTGATGTAACCATCATAGTAGATGACGTGATGGTCCCTGCCAGTGGCGCTGCATAGTGCAGCATTCAACCTACCATCCACCCTAGCGCCTGTGATACTTTTACATGTGGTGTAAACGCTTGTTTCTACTACTACTACTACTACTACTACTACTACTACTACTACTACTACTAAACTGGGTCAGGGCCACGCCTGACCGCCCTTTCTGGAGCCAAACTAGGCTCATAGGGCATAATCCACAAGCAAGGGCCACAGAGCAAAACAAAGCCACCTGGAGACCTGCAAGTCTGCAAAGCAACGCGCTGCACTTGCAAGCCAAAAACCTGCTGCACCACATTTGTCCACACCGGCTGTACTGCTAGCACACATAGCCTCACCACTGGCATCACACGGGCCATCTCGTCACCCGGAAAGCAACAAGACCGTCTCACACAAAACACCACACAGGTTCATGCACCACGGCACCTACTCAGGCTGACCAACAAAACCACAGGTGACTTCTGAGGGCACCATGGGACACACCTGCTGCTGTTGCGGCCAGCGTTTCATTGCTCAACAATCCTCAACAGAACAACTCTGATCACCCAATCAGAATTGTGACAATGCATCTGCTTCCAAACTCAACAACAGAGGTGCCACAGTGCCGCTGCTCAGTGGCAATCAGCCGCCAATCCAAGGACTGCTTCTCTTCACAAGGCGTACAGCCAGCACCACAGTGCAAGGTGCTCAGAAGCACGCTGCAGGTTTGATGGTTGCCAACCACAGTGCAAGGTGCTCAGAAGCACGGACAGTAAATACTGTGTCCATTAGTATTGCTTGGATGCCAATAACTGCAGCCACCTTGCTCTACATTGCACCGCCACAGCCACACACTAACCAAAGCTTCAAGGCCGAATGCAGGTCGCTGCAAAACGACACTAGCTGCTGAAAGCAGCCCCCTCCACTGGCTTGGAAAGCCAAAACCGCAAACACCAACAAGACAGCCTGCGTACATGACATGGTGTGATCCTACCCATGCCTGAGCCCCTGCATCAACCCATCGTGCTCGCACAGTCAGCCTAGACCTGGAAAGTCATCTCCCAATACCCAGACTTGCCGCGGTAGCATGGGCTGTGCAGCGTCAATGTCTGCCTGCATGTCTGCTTCCGCCTGTGCAGCTGGCAGTTGCTCACAGAAGTCCTGTACCTGCTGCCAAATGGGCCCCTGCAACAAAAAGTATGGGCATCACGCAAGGGCAGAGCACAAGCAACAAACAAAATGGTTGATGAACCAGCTGCTGTTGTCACATGCCAACCGCTGAGCCTGCAGGCTCAGCTGAGCTCCATTCAACGCTGATGTGCTGGCCAGAAAAGTTCCTCTTGCTAAGTTTTGCAATATTTGATCATCAACTATTGATCAAACTGGGCCAGTTAATGATCATAAACCCGGGCTACAAGTGGGTTGCAGTGGTGAGCTATGGTACCACTGGTAGTGGCACTACCGGTGTGTCAGCAAAGCTGGCTCCGCAATGAGCAGGTGAAGTGCAGAGTGCGACCTTTACACAGTGTTGCTTGCGTGCAAGTACTACTACGGCAATGCTTGCACCAGCTCCAGTCACAAGCTCACCTTCTCAATGGAGAGCTGCATGTCCCTCGTCTGCAGGACGGGGATGTGCTCACCAAAGAATGCATTCTCCCACCCACAGGCGTCACCACGGTGGTGTAGCCTCGTCAGGCCAATCAGAGCTGTCAGGCCTTCGAAACCCACTGCCGTGAACTCAGGTGCATGGTCAACAGACAGGGACTGCAGCTGCACGAGTTGCGCAACCTCAGCAGCTGCAGCATCATCAAATGCGGGGCCCCCAATTGTCAAGCTGGTCAAGCTGTCAGGCATCTGCTGCAACCCATCAAATGTGGCACCCGGCCTCACAACACGCATGAGCTCAAGCTCTCGCAGCCCTGGGCAAGCAGAGGCAATGTCAGCAATGTCTCTGCCACCCACACACCAAGCGTTCCGCTCGCCCCTTTTATAGTACTGGTCCCTGATGCGCAGCACCTGCAGCTGCGGCATGCTGCGCCCCAGTGGGAACATGCGCTGCACTGCACCCCGAGTCAGCGGCTGGACGTCTTCATAGCAAATTTCCAGGCTGGTGAGCTGTGGCGATGCTGTGAGGGCTGCAAACAGCTCAAGCGGGACCACGTCTGCCTCGTAGGAGCACTGGCACTTTGCAGAAAGGTGGATAGCCTCCAGCTGGGTGAGTCCCTGCAAGGCGCTCAGCAGAGCGCGCGTGCCGGCTCGCTCGCCTGGCAGCAGCACGCAGCTGGCTAGGTGCAGCTTGCGCAGACCTGTGATGCTGGACAACAGGCTGGGGTCAAAGTCACACAACTGCAGCTTCAGCTCTTGCAGGCGCTGCATGTGCTGGACGTTCTTGAGGCATGCTTGGATGTGGGGCTGGTGCATCAAGCCACCCCCGTACACCATGCCGCGAACACCCATCTCAAAGCGTGTGAGCCCATGGGGCAGTGCAGTGGGCCATTCATCCTGCGCATCCATGGACCCGAAGGACAGGCTGAGGTCCTGCAAGCCGGACATGGCTGTGGTGCTGCTTAGGGCTGTTGGCTGCAGCAGATTGGGGTCCGACCCCAGTGCTCTCAGTGCAGGCAGCTGAGCTGCCTGCACTGAGAGCACCTGCAGGCCTGGCAGCCCCTCAAGCAAGCTGGCAATGGCTGAGCTGAAATGGGCAGAGTAATCAGCCCGCCAAGGTGACCAAGTGGTAACCACAGGTGTGTCCCTCGACTTGATCCCCAGAAGCTGCAGGCTGGTGAGGGCTGGTGACTGTGCCAGCAGGACAAGGTTTGATACTTTGTCCAGGGTGCAATGCTGCAGGTCCAGGTGCTTCAGGGCTGGCAGCAGAGAGAGGGCACCGCTCGCATTTGGCTGTGTGCTGGCATTGCTGCGTGCTGCGCCCCTCTGAGGAGGCCTGCTGTCTAAGGCCCCTGCCCTGCTGACAGCAGCACTGGGAGCAAGCTTGATCTCAAGACGCTCTAGGCTGAGCTCCTGTAGCTGTGCAAGCTTGGCGTGCGGCAGCTGCAGCATGCCCAAGAGGCCGGTGTTGGGCCTGTAGGGGTCCACCGGCCCATCGTCTTGTGGTGCGATGCGCAGGCTTGTTAGCTGCTGCTCTGGGTTGGACAACCAGCTCTGTAGGTGTGGCAGCATGTGTTCAGGATCCCACTGCTGCCCCCCGCACTGCACGCTGCTAGTGACCCTGACAGCAGCAGCAGCCCAGGCCTTGCATACGGTAGCGCAGGTGGTCAGGCGGCTGGACATTGGCATGTAGCGCAGGATGCGCTCGATGACTGCATCTGGAAGCTGTGGGTCTTGTGGACTAAGGGAACCACCCTCCTGCATGCAGAAGAAGCAGGGCAGGCTCATGAGGCAGCAAATTCGGCATCAGCAGATGCCATGATCATGACTGGTACAGCGTGAAAGCAGCCGGGCAGCCCTGACCGTAAGACAACAAGAAGTCAACGTGGTTGGTCCCACAGTTGACTCTGCCTCACCTGTAAAGACGGTGAAGAAGACATAGCTTGTCAACAGGTGATCTGACAGGAGACACGTCGATCTCGCGGATGGATAAAGCGGGATCGGCTCAACGTACAGAACATCAACATCTAAGATTGAATATGGCTGCTCTTCTCTTGCGTCGCAGCGGGCTCGTGAGTCATCGCAGGTTTCAAACGTCGGACAGACCCGAGCGACGGCACTCGGCAAGGCAGGTTGAAGCACTTGCTTGCACCTTGCACAGTGCACCACGTGGTGATGAGTGTGCATGACATCTGTGGTGCTGGTTGGTGATGCACTAACCAGGCTTTTGTATGTGGCTGTGTGTGGTGCAACTCTTCCAACTTGACCAGTCATATTTGCCTCCTGCATGCTGTCTGTGACTGCACCTTCTCCAGTGCGGCATGACCCTACAGAAGGGGAGCAAAGGGACAAGAAAATGGTGGCTCCTGGATGCCGTGTACAGCCAGGTCTGTGAAATGACGCGCTCAACAGCTGCTGTGGCTTTGCCGGCTACTGATCTTTACCGTACACCCATGCGCTTGGTTCTGTCTGCTGTTGGATACAGCCATACCACAATTGCTTGCCGCTGCTCTTCATAGTGGACTGGGGAGCCTTTTGCACTAAGTCCACTATCCTTCGCTCACCTGGCATGCGACAGTTGAAGCAACGCATGACGCATTAAGTCAAAGTATCTTGACAGCCATCGTCGAGGCAACATGGCCACTGTGCTGGCCCTACTGGTCTGCAAGGCACAAAACTCAGGCGTTTCCCCACACCATGCACCATAGAAAAGCGCACTGCCAGATTGCGGACGTTGAAACTGTCCCAGTTGCAGTTGTCCACATATTTTTATTAGGGTGCTTATTGACGGATGAATAAAAAAAATAAAAACACAGTTTTCTGACAATTGTAGCATGAGCTTGCAGTGCCGTCTGTACCAATATTTTTACAAAAAATGCTGGAAACGATGGTGCAAAGTTGTATTTTAGGCCCAGGTGCCCCCCGGGGGCGCCCCCCCCCACCTCCGTTATAACATGTTACAATGGACCTCCACACTGTGTTGGGCGCACTGTGGGCCGATCAGCGGGGCTTTCAGCAGTCACCGGAGCTGCAATAGGTTGGCTGGATGCCATGTGATGCAGAGCCTGTGCTGTTGCACGGCTGCACCCTACATCAGAGCAGCGCGCAGCTGCGTGTGCATGCATGCTGCTGGGGTTTGCTGGACTGCATCCCAGCTGCCTTAATACATGCTTTGCTGCATCTGTGTCTGTTCTTTCGTGTTGGTAGTCTCCTCGATGCTTCGCTTGGCAGGCACTTGCAAGGGGACAGCAACAGCATCCCACCATGCAAGCCCTCCTGCCAAGCTGGCAAACAAGCACGCACGAAATCGCTTCACAAGAAACAAAGCATAGCTTCCCTATGCGTGACGAGCTTGCTGCATCGCACATGATGCAGCTGGTGTGCCGTGCAAGAGGCGGACAACGGACGACGTCGAACCCCACCGTCGACGAACAGACTGTTTGGTTTGTATTACTGGAACGCTTTCAAGGAATCAATGTGGCCTGGGAGGCTGCGTGTCGCTGCTTCTAGCACAATCGCAGGCCACCCGAGGGTCAGTTCCAAGGTTGACTTGCCAAGTCGGAGGAAGGCCAGTGTAAAATGCTTGCGATCGCGTTTTCCAGGCTTCTTCCTATCTTGAGTACTTTCACATGATGTGGCTAGTGGATGTGGCCAGCTGCAGCCACACTATCAGCTGGACTCATGCGCAGCAACTGCTGTCATGTCCACTCTTCCATCAGTGCAGTATGCCCAGTACAAGTGTGTGTCGGCGGACATGTCTGCACTTGAACACACGATCACACGAATAGGAGGTTATCCATAAAGTGATGCCATGCCCCTGGCCGCCCTGATACCTAAATGCAACACCATCAACCAGATATCGTGCCTGTGTACATTGCTCACTGCTGCTGAGGGGTACTCAATATGCATGTTCTTGCACAAACCAGCGACGGCATCTGCAGCATGTGATACTGCTATCTGTGATTCCACGTGGGGGCGAAAGCGGTACGATGCAGATTCCCACAGAATTTAATTTGTGTCCGTGCCACCGTGCTTATTGATCCCGGGACAAGCAAGCACTTTGAGAAAGTCCCTCCCTCCTCCCAGCCCCCTCCATGTGTCGTCCTGCCTTTGCCAAGTCTCTCCAGTGACAATGTTTTCGAAACGGAATTCCTACCAAATTTTTTTCCACCACAGCAGGGGTTCACAACCATCTGTTGGTTGTAATGTTCTCCGCCTGCTGAAGATGTATAATTTAAAAATGCGAATGGATTGCACCACCATGATGGTCCCTCCCTGCCAGTGGCGCTGCATCAGAGTGCAGGCACCAACAACCTTTCCATCCTAGCCCACGCGGTGCTTTTGCATGTGGTGTAAACACCTCTCTGAGAGCTCAACAATCCTGAACTCAACAACTTGACCACCCAATCACAATTGTGACAATGCATCTGCTTCCAAGCTCAACAACAGATATCATACCATGATGACACCGTGCCTCACAGGCTCTGTAATTGCACAAAAACTGCACTGCCAGCCACTGCTCAGTGGCGACCACACAAGACTTGATCCTCTTCACAGGGCGTACAGCCAGCGCCACAGGACGCTGCAGGTTGATGGTTGCCAAACCATAGTACAAGGTGCTCAGCAGCACGGACAGCAACACTCCCGGAGTACCTGCAATGCTTGGATGCCAACAATTGCAGCCACCTTGCTCTGCATCGCACCGCCACCGTTTGGCGGCCAAACGCTGATCAGAACTCAGAAGGACGGATGCAGGCCGCTGCAAAACGACACTGGCAGCTGAAAGGAGCCCCCACCACTGGCTTGGCAAGCGCAAGCCAAACTTGACAACCAGACAGCATGCGTACATGACATGGTGTGATCTGGGCTACTTCGGCCACCACCAAATTGGTGTGACACCAACAGGGGGCATGCGTTGGAGACCCATGCCTAAGCACCTGAATTCAGCACATAGTGCTCGCACAATCCCCCTAGAAATCTTGTCCTGTCCCATTCTGTCTTGAGGACCGTCCTGGCATTACCTGGCATCCACTAAAAGGGGTCTGTCACCAAGACTCGCCTTGGTTGCCTGCGCTGCGCAGCGTCAATGTCTGCCTGCATGTCTGCTTCCGCCTGTGCAGCTGGCAGTTGCTCACAGAAGTCCTGTACCTGCTGCCAAATGGGCCCCTGCAACAAAAAGTATGGGCATCACGCAAGGGCAGAGCACAAGCAACAAACACAGTGGTTGAGCGAGCAGCAATTGTAATTGTCCCAAGCTTCAGTCAAGCCAATCGCTGAGCCTGAGGCTCATTCACATCTGTCGTGCTGGCCAGAAAAGTCGCTCTGCCACCTTGCTGATTACTGCGACAATTGCCCGAAGGCACTTCTTCATCGATCATTATCAACCTGGGCCAGTTATGGGATCATCAACCCGGGCTAGGGATCAGCTACACGCCAGCGGCATTGGTAAGCCATGTTACCAAACCGGTATGTCAGCAAAGCTGGCTCATGGATGAGCTGGTGAGAGGCAGTGTGATTTTTTGCACAGTGTTGCTTGCGGCATGTTGGGTGTGCACGTATCAATGCTTGCACCAGCTTCAAACACACGCTCACCTTCTCAATGGAAAGCTGCATATCCCTCTTCTGCAGGATGGGGATGTGATGACCACGGGAAGTCCCATTACCCCACCCACATCGGTCGCCACGGTGATGTAGTCTTGTCAGACCGGTCAGAGCTGTCAGGCACTCGAACCCCACTGCCGTGAATTCAGGTGCGTGCTCTACTGACAGGGACTGCAGCTGCACGAGTTGCGCAACCTCAGCAGCTGCGGCATCGTCAAATGCCGGGCCCCCAACTGTCAAGCTGCTCAAACTGTCCGGCATCCGCTGCAGCCCATCAAACGTGGCACCTGGCCTCACAACACGCATGAGCTCAAGCTCCTGCAGCCCTGGGCAAGCTGAGGCAATGGCAGCGATGTCTCTGCCACCCACGCACCAACCACTCCGATCACTACCTTTGTAGAATTGTTCCCTGATGTGCAGCACCTGCAGCTGCGGCATGCTGCGCCCCATTGGGAACATGCGCTGCAGTGCACCTGGAGTAAGCGACTGGACATCATAGTCGCAAAGCTCTAGCCTCGTGAGCTGTGCTGATGCGGTGAGGGCTGCAAACAGCTCAAGCGGAATCGCTCTTGCCTCATAAGAGCAGCGGTGGTTTGAAGCCAGGTGAATTGCCTGCAACTGAGTGAGGCCCTGCAAGGAGCTCAGCAGAGCGCGCATGCCTGCTTGCTGGCCTGGAAGCAAATCACAGCCGACTTGTGCAGGCCTGTGATGTTGCACAACAGGCCAGGGTCAAAGTCACACAGGTGCAGCTTCAGCTCCTGTAGCCGCTGCATGTGCTGGACGTTCTTGAGGCATGCTTGAATGTGGGGCTGGTGCCTTAAGCCGCCTCCGTAGACCATGCACCCAAGTCCAACATCAAAGCGTGTGAGCCCATGGGGCAGTGCAGCGGGCCATTCATCTTGTGCATCCAGGTCCCCGAACCACATGCTGAGGTCTTGCAAGCCGGACATGGCTGCGATGCTGCTGAGGGCTGTTGGCTGCAGCAGACTGGGGGCAGCTGCCTGCACTGAAAGCACCTGCAGGCCTGGCAGCCCCTCAAGCAAGCTGGCAATGGCTGAGCTGAACTTAGCAGACATGCGGGGCAGATAAGGCGAGCAAATGCTATCCACGTCTGTGTCCCTGGACTTGATCCCCAAAAGCTGCAGGCTGGTGAGGGCTGGTGACTGTGCCAGCGAGACAAGATCTGATATCTTGTCCAGGGTGCAATGCTGCAGGTCCACGCGCTTCAGGGCCGGCAGCAGAGAGAGGGCACCGCTCGCATTTGGCTGTGCATTGGCATAGCTGGGTGCTGCAGCAGCGCCCATTTGAGGAGGGATGCTGTCAGAGGGCTCTGCCAGAGGCAGCGCCATGCTGGGCAGCGGCTGCCGCTGCACCATGCTAACAGCAGTAACAGGAGCAAGCTTGATCTCAAGACGCTCCAGGCTGAGCTCCTGTAGCTGTGCCAGCTTGGAGTGCGGCAGCTGCAGCATGCCCAAGAGGCTGGTGTTGGGCTTGCCAAAGACGTCCACCCGCCCGTCATCTTGTGGTGCGATGCGCAGGCTTGTCAACTGTTGCTCTGGGTTGTGCAACCAGCTCTGTAGGTGTGGCAGCATGTGTGCAGGGTCCCACTGCTGCCCTGCGCACTGCACGGTGCTAGTGACCCTGACAGCAGCAGCGGCCCAGGCCTTGCATACAGTAGAGCAGGTGGTCAAGCGGCTGGACAGGGGCATGTAGCGCAGGATGCGCTCAACCACTGCATCTTGAAGCTGTGGGTCTTGTGGACTATGGGCACCGCCTTCCTGCAAGTAGAAGAAGCAGGGAAGGCTCATGAGACAGCAGCAGATCTAGATGCCATGACGGGTGCAGAGTAAGAGCATCCGGGCTGCGCTAACCGTAAGACAACATTCAGTGAAAATGGTTGAAGGTGAGTGACCCCGCTTGACTCTGCCTCACCTGTACAGACGGCGACGAAGACATAGCTTGTCCACAGGTGATCTGACAGCAGACACGTCGAACTCGCAGCTGGATAAAGCGGGGTCGGCAGACACGTACGTACAGGATATCAAAATGATGAAACAAATGACTGCTCCTCACGTTTTGTCGCAGCGAGGTCGTGAGTCATCGCCGGTTTCAAACGTCGGACAGACCCGAGCGACGGCACTCGGCAAGGCTGGTTTGTAGCAAAGTGGAATTTGGTGTGCATGACGACTTTCAGTACGTGTGTGTTGCTTGGGAATGCATGAACCAGGCTTTTGTATGGTGGCTGTGTGTTGCGCAACTCTTCAACTTGACCAGTCTCTCTGCGTTTGCCGCCTAGGCAGACAGGCCTGTACAGGACATGTCTGCGACTGCAGCCTTCTCCTGTGCAGCATAACCCCGTGAAAGGGGCAGCAGAGGGACAAGACTATGGTGGTTATGGAGCGCCTCGTCAAAGAGGTCTGTGCAATGATTGCACCCAACAGTCGCTGAGGCTTTGCCGTCGCCTTAATGTTCAAACACACAGGGCATGTGCATGGTGTCATCTGCTGGTTGAAAGACCATACCAATATGGCTTGCAGCTGCAGAGAGCACGATGGTCGCCAATTTCATCCAGATTTGCTCACCTGCAACAGATGCAGCAATGCATGGCGCGTGTGGTTGATAGTCTTCCATTGACAGCCATTGTCGAGTCCACATGGCCACTGTGCTGGCCCTACTGGCTTGAATGTCAACAATAGCACAACTCAGACGCTTCCCCACAGCATACTATGAGGCAGTGCCCGGAACCGGGGAGGTAGCAAGGTTTCCTGTGGAGACACTGGGAACACACAAAGATGGGAACACAGAACACAATGTAACTAGCACTGGGTCCCCCACCGCCACCCCAGGCACCGAAAGCCTAACAAAGCAACCTCACAGTACAATAGAAGGCGTCCAGACCAAAGCTGCGACACAGCATACTATGAATAGGCATCCTCATTGCCAGATTGCATACAACACGTTGACACAGTCCCGGTGGCAGTGTTCTGCAATGATTTGGCAAAAACCTTTGCATTTCCCTCTCTCTTCAAGTGTTGTTGTAGTTCTGCTTTGTGCTCTGCTTCGCAAACTTCAAATTGCACAAATGCAATTTGCAATGTCATGCACCACTGACAAGAAACATGCGTAACTGCACAGCGGTGCTGACAGTTGCACTGGTCAGCCACCTGCCCGAAACCCGCAGCAGGCAAGGCCCATTGTGACGGGTATGCGATTGCATAATTTGTTGGTCATATTGCTGCTCCTAGCATCACTAGGTTGTGCAGCCATGCGAAGGCCACACTCACTGCTGAGGGCTTCCCCCTCCCCCCTCTCTGGCTGGCAATCCCAATCTCTCCACTGCCTAGGTTACACCATGGCTAGGACAACGCTGAGGCCTGACAGCAGCACACTGCAACTGCAGCTTACAATTGCAACTCCTGTACTGCTGTCAGCAGCAGCAGCAACTGCTGCTGCTCCACTGCTGCCTGCTTATGCATCAGCAACAGTCACCTCCACCTCAACTCCGGGCTCAATGCTGCAAGGACACACAGCAGCAGCGGCAGTGGCAGCAACATGCGCAGCACACATAACAAGTTGAAGTTGCTTCAGCGATGCCTCAGCATCAATGAACATACTTGCACTCCCAAAACATCACACAGCACCCTCAACTGTGCATGTCAGACTGCTTCTCAGGCATGTGTGCGAGCCTAAAAAAAACACATGCAAAGAGGCAACATGTCAGGCACACTCCTTACAGCGCCAGCAGACGCTGTGGGACCCAGTCAGCACGACCGAATCCCCAAACCCGAATCCTCAGAATCCTTCCAACCACCTCACCTGATGGAGGTGATCTGCTTCACCACATCAGCAGGGGAGTGCAGGTCGATGAGGCGCTTGTGGATCCTAAGGGCACACAACAGCGGCAGAACCAAACTTTGCTGTGAGCAGTTGGCCACCTGGGCACATCAAGCGCATGCCGTCACACTTGCCGGTGCTGCGCAAGGAACATGCCGCGTGTGGGGCAGCAACGCTGCCTTCAACACCAACACCAACGCAGCTGCGTACCCTTGTGCCTTGTCCATCTTTTGACGCCAGCTGCGGGCTGCTGCCAGTAGCGCCTTGCCCTCTCACAATCCCCCCAGGTGCTGTCCTCAGCACTCACCTCATCTCGAAGCGGTCCCAGGTGTTGGTACCCTCGCCGCAAGGGGACTTGCGGGTGGTAATGCGCAGCACCTTGGTGGGCAGGCGCACGGGGCCCTTCACCTTGAGCTGCTTGTCCTTGGCACCCTTCACCAGGTCAGCAGACACTGCAGGGAAGGGACAGCGAGGCAGGGGCAAGCACATGCACCGCAGTCATGGAACCATCCGCAGAGGCTACAGCTGTTGCCCGCTGCCGTGTAGACTGCCGTGGCGTCTGGCAACGTACACAGCTGCTGGGACCGCTGATAGCTGCCAGAGCAACTGCTGATGAGCATGCGCTGGTGAAGCACTCCAGAAGTTGCTTGGAGTGAGAGTGAGTGAAGCTCCTCTTCAGCAACAGCTTGCCACCACTGGCTCCAATACGGCTGCTGGAAGGGCCCCCCCTCCCTCACACAGGTGCTCACCCTTCTCCAGGTTCTTCACGTTCCTGGAGGTCAGGGTGATCCTGATGCGGTGCACCTGAGGCAGGTCCTCCTCCACTCCAGGCTTTCCAGCGGGCTTGGTTGCCATCTGCACAGCAGCACACCAGCGGCAGCAGTCAGCAGCCAGTTCATGTCGCCTGCACGTGCTGCGGCTGAAGCGATCCATGCAGGCTTCTTTGGAACAATAGTAATGAGACGTCGTAGCTTTGCCTTGATTAGCAAAACCAGCATCGCACCCACCTTGTCCCCGAGTCAGGCACTTCGAGAAGAAGCGAAGTCTGTCACTGAGGGACGTAAATGAGAGCGAAAAGGGCGAGGGAAGCGCGTGCAGGCTGCTTTGGGTGTTTGGGGGTGAGGTGGTTTAGGTGTTTCCTTGTGGGGGTCTTCCCTCTTTCAGACAGGTATGCACTATAATCATCTTGTCATAGCTGGGGGATACTCTGGGTGCCAACCTGTCTGATCAGCAGAGTCAGTCGATAATCACTTCAACAGCCCTGATCAGCTCTCAACCCAGGTCAATGGCTATGCAGCAGATGCAACGCTCATGGACCACCAGACATCCAGCCAAAGGGTGTCTACCCCTCAGGTCTTCACAGCAACATAGGCCAGTCAAGCCTTTGAGAGCTGCACAGACAGACACAACGGCAGCAACCAACAGTGTAGAAGAGAATGTGAGTTTGGATGCTTGCTGAACACGAAGCAATGCCTCACAACAGTTTTTCTTCAGGCTGTTTGGGCCCATCTCAAAGCACACACAATGCCCCCCCCCCCCCCCAAGGCAGCGGAATGCAGCCAGAGGAGCCCTGTCTGTGCTACACCCTAGTTCCTGCACGCTGAGCAGGCTGGCCTGCCAACTATGATCATCATGCATCCACCCACCTACAGGCTGTTCCCCCGGGCTGTGCACGCTACAGCATATCCCTCAAGAAGCCGCTAGGGCTCGTGCTGGAGCAAAACAAGGACACAGGGGTGATCACCATCGCAGAGATTGCAGCTGAGGGCAATGCAGCAAAGACTGGGCTTGTAGCAGTGGTGAGCACTGCTCAGCCTTAGGGGCACGTGTAGCAAGTGGTTTGCCGGGTCACTAGCAAGAGTGGAGACATGTACAGCAGTGCATGGGCTGTGCATACATAGCTCACTCTTGCAAGGTACACATGCCGATGCACGTCATGTTTGGTCAAGTGCTGCAGCCTGAAAACCCTGGAGTCCCCACCTTACTGCTTCTCATGCCGTGGTGACAGGGTGACCAGTTGATTGCAACCAGTGGAGTTATCTACACCAAGACAGAGGAATACGGTGGGGCACAGGTCAAGATGGGGCAGCAACTGGTGCGCATGACTGTCATGGGAGAGGTGAGCGCAGTGTGACAGGCCCACTAGCATGTGTTGGTGCCTTGCAGATGGAAGCAACTTGCAACTGCACCTGCATATGGGTTGTGTTATGGAGCAGTCAGTTGCAGGCAGTGGAGGTACTGCTCTGTCTGCATGATGGAACATTTCGCAACGCACTGATGCTGCATAAGCCTGTGCCACCTTCAGGACACATATTGCAGCTTGCTGTTGGGGAGTGCAACTCTCGCTGGCAGTGCAGCAGTTGCTAATTGTTCCAGTTCATGGCAGACAGTCATGAGCACCATGGCATTCGGTTGACCGCGTGTGCTTGTTGCCACCAACCACCCTGGCCGCACGTTGTTGTTCAGCTTGTGGAGCACATCACCCCCTCCCTGCTTTTCGTTCTTGCATTCACTATGTGCTGTGTGCAGTCCTTCAAGACGGTGTCTGCAGCCATTGGCTCGCATCCTGGACACATGGAGGTTACGCTGGAGTTCCAGCGGTGTTAGGGGAGTGTGCCAGAAAGCAGGCAGGGCAGCACCATGTCCACTACCACTAGGAGGGCCAGCAGCTGGAGCAGTGCCACCCCAGCTGAGGGAGATGGACAGCTAGCACCAGCAGCCACAGCAACAGCGCTGGCAGCACCAGCAGATGGCAGAGCTGCTGGTTGCCTGGTTTAGAGGGAGGGGAAGGTGCCTGCACAAGCCAGGCAGCCGTTTTGCACTGGGTCCTCAGTTGCGCATCAGACCAGCCTTGCTGGTTCTGTCCCGTTGCTACCAGGTGTAGAGAGCGTGTGAGCGTGCAGACAAGGGTGAAGCCCAAGAGTCAACGAGGGGGCTGTTGCATGACACAGCGCAGTTGTCCGTGTTGTTGAGGCCCCGTCTGTGCGGAGGCGTGTTGCGGTCCACTGCTGTGCTGCAAGCGGTGTGTCGACACTGCAGGACAGCAGAGGCAGTTCATCAAGCAGTGCTGGTTGTGGGAAAGTGGATGAGAGGGTTGCTGTTTGTTGTTGTGAGTGTCCTGAGTGTGACGGTCTCGTAGCAGCATTTCGTTGCTGTTGTACATTACATCCTCTGCTGCATGGCACCAGCCTGGTGCGGTCAGCAGAGACGCAGGCATGTATGGAGGAGTTTCAAGACCCTGCCTCAAGGCATTGTTTGTGCGGCATGCTGGGGAAGCATGCCAAACGTGTTGGTGGCCAGTGCTGGTTGTCCCAACCAGCCAGGCCATGGCCGTGCATCAACTTGTCAGCCCCCTCCAGGCCATGGGTGGCAAGGGGCGGGGGTGGGCGCCAGGGTGGAGGGGCCCAGTGGCAGTGGGCCAGTGGCTTCAGAAGCTGGCAAGCAAGGTCTTGTTGTGAGCTTTTTGTTGAAGCAAGGAAGTCAAGGAGAAGGTGACCAGCAAACCCCCAAAACCGACAACCCCGGATGGCAAGACCCCGGATAATTGACTGAAGTATATTCTTGCATTTCAGTAGTTGAGATTGGCAGTCCCTATCACTCAAGCAGAAGGTTCATTAGTATCAACTAGACCATTGCCGGACTGTGGCTTGCCTTTGTGCCGGTCTTTGCTCGTGAGCCTGCAGCCGTGGCCGACGGATACAAGTAGTGTTTTGCATATCATTCCGTCGGCCCTTCCGAGGCTCGTTCGATTCTGCTTCTTGGGAAACTGCCCCACCCCATAAGGGCCATCTGCCATGGCCTCCCCTGAGGCATTGCGGGCGCTGCGGGAGCTCCAGTCGAGGCCAGAAAACAAGGTGAGGCTTTGTGCACCTATGTGACCCTGTCATGGGCCTGTCAGGTCTGCACCATATAAAGCAGACCTCCCTTCTGCTGGTCTGCAGGTCTGTGTGGACTGTGACACCAAGAATCCTCAGTGGGCAACTGTCTCTTATGGCACCTTCATGTGCCTGGAGTGTAGTGGCAAGCACAGGGGGCTGGGAGTGCACATCAGCTTTGTCAGGTGAGAGCTTGGTTGCCAAGGTCATGGGTGGCAGTCGACAGCTGGGGCCGCTTCTCTGTTTTTCGCCACCTGAACAGGCACCCTTGCTTTAACCTCGTAGTCACTTGCAAAAGCAAGAGCAGCAGTTATATGCTATGGTTTGGCAGCAATTGGCTTCATGGTGGATGCTGAACACACCCTCAGCTGAGGCTGTGTTGCTGTTACAGGTCTGTCACTATGGATGCATGGTCAGCTGACCAGCTGAAGAAGATGCAGGCTGGTGGCAATGGAGCCCTGAACGACTTTTTCAAGCAGTATGGCGTGGACAAATATACTGACATCAGGGACAAGTACAACAACAGGGTGGCAGAGGTGAGCTTGCCTGCCTGCCCCACTGTAGGATGCAGGATGGCACCGCAGCTGGTGCAGTACTCATCTGGCATTGTCTGGTCGGGCTGTGCTCAGCATTGTTCAAACCTCTTGCAGGGCCGGTTGGGACCATTATACGGCTGTTCCTGTAATTGCGGTGGCTGACCCATATGCTACTCTCCTGCGTGGTGCTGCTGCCACTGTGTATGTGCTGACCGCATTACAGATCTACCGTGAGAAGGTCAAGGCGCAGGCCGAGGGCCGGCCGTTCACCCCGCCACCCCCCTCAGCAGTGCAGGTCAGCCTCAGCAGCGGCAGCAGGAACAGCAGCAGCTCAGCCCTGGGCGGTGCAGCAGCCAGCACAGGCAGCAGCAGGCCAGCAGACGACTGGGGAGACTGGGGCAACAGCGGCGGTAGTGCCAAGCCAGCAGGCACCGGCAGCTTTGGCAGCAACAGCGAGTACAGCAAGTCCCAGTACATGGCATCAGCGGCAAACAAGGAGGAGTTCTTTGCACGCAAGATGCAGGAAAACCAAAGCAAGCCCGACCACCTGCCGCCCAACCAGGGTGGCAAGTACGTCGGCTTTGGCTCCACCCCGCCTCCCAGGCCTCAGGGCAGGGCTGGTGGTGCCGGTGGTGCAGCTGGTGTGGATGATGTGACACAGCTGTTGTCCAAGGGCCTGGCAGGGCTGGGCCAGGTGGCCGGCATTGCTGCTGCCACGGCCACCACAGCGCTGTCTAGTGGCACCCAGGGTGTGAACAAGCTGCTGCAGGAGAAGGAGATGGCACAGACACTGCAGCAGACCAAGCAGGTGGTGGCGGAGAAGGCCCAGGTGAGAGGGGCATGTCCACGCAGACAGCATGCATCAAGATGGTTGCCCAGCGCACAGGGTGGTGCTGGGTATAGCAGCTGTTGCAGGGTGCAGCATGCGTGTTCACGGCTGTGTCAGCTGTCTTTCAAAAACACGCATCATGCCTGCGTTCAGCATATTCCAGGCTTGGTCAGGTTCAGTCGGCCGCTGTGTGTCCTTGTCTGACTGTCTAAATTGGACTGTCTGGATGAAAGAAATTCGTCATTGGTTGTCATTGCAGGTTGGTTGGGTTGGCCTGAAGAGCCTGTATGCCAACGTGGCCTCCACAGTTGAGTCTGTCGCCAAAGATTCTGGCTACAAGATTGACCTGGGCAGCAAGGCAGTGGCCAGCAGCTTGGAGCAGCAGCGGTTTGAGCAGCAGCTGCGTGCGAGCGGTGGCTACCCAGGCTATGGCAGCAATGCCGACACAGGCGGCTATGGCAGCCAGGGCCAGGGTGGGGGCTACGGCAGCAGCGGCCATGGCGTGCACAAGAGTGCCTCGGAGGGCGCAGGCCTGGGTGGTGGTCAGCACGGCTACAGCAGTGGGGCACAGCAGCAGGGCGCAGGAGGCTACGGCGGCAGTGCCGCCAAGGGCAATGGCAATGGGTTTGGTGGTTTTGATGATGGCGAGGAAGGTGAGTAGCCTCGTATCAACTTGGGCAGGACAGGGCGAAGGAAGGGAGGCGTGTCTGCAGTACCAGGGAGGGCAGCTGCATCGTGTCTGTAACTTACTTGCTCTCAGACTTCGCTTGACGGGGGGCAGCAATGCAACAGCCACATGCGCTTGGCTTGTGAGGCTATATAGCACAGCAGGGTTGGCCAGGCCTTCTCTCTCCCAAGAAATTGGCGTACTACGTCGTTGACTGCGTCGTGCTGATGACAAGTTGCACATGGCGTGTTGTGCTGGCTGCAGGTTGGGACAGCTGGGGTGCCACCGTCAAGCCTGTGCCCGCAGGTGGTGGCAGCGGCAGCAAGATGGCCGGCGCTGGTAGCAGGCCGGCAACAGCCCCCAATGCGGCTGGCGGCCTCAACAAGCAGCACTCGCTCAGCTCGCCATCACTGCATCACAAGGACGATGATGACTGGGGCAAGTGGTAGTGAGCCATCGTGCTTGGGCCAACGGGCCGAAATTGGTCAGCTGAGCAGCAAGGGTGCTGTGTCAGCAGCGTCAGCCAGCAGGTGGTGGGCAGCGGGGTGTTTCAGTGCAGGGCTGTGCTGTGCTCTCAGTCTTGAAGCGTGCAGCTGCGCTGTACTGTGTTGTAAGACCTGCGCAGTTTACCAACCCCCACTTTGGTGCATTCACCAAAGTGGGCGAGCAGGAGTTTGTTCTCATTGGCTTGGCAGGCTGGGACTTAATTGTTGTATGGTTTGCTTTGGTGGTGTCACATATGGCTCAACCGCAACAGGGCACCAGCCTCCTGCAAAGGGGGTCACACCTTTGGGCATGTCACTTCAGACTTGTGAAGTGTGCCTGTGTTTGTGCCTCAAGATGCGATGCCTCAAGATGCGAGTTACTGTGGGGATCGCTCTGGCAGCAGTAATGTGTGCTGCTACAGGCGGTACCACCTGGTTTGGTTTGAAACACAACAGATCTGGCAGGCACCACCAGCAACCAGTCCAAGCTGACAGATCCCAGTGATAAGGCTGTTGAGGGCGTACCCAAGTGCACTGAGTGGACCTCCTCCCTGCGCTGGGCCCAGGCTGGCGCCCTGGCAAAAACCTGGCGTCCTCCAAACTCATCCTCTCGCTTGTGGGTACCACCTGGCTGCCGTCATACAAGTCCTGTGTTGTTCAAGGCGTTGTGCATGCTCAGGACGACAACGATACGCGTGTGAGCCTCAGCAGATACAGCACCACTGACACCTGGACAAACTGCACTCCAACTAAAACTCTAATTTGGCCAAACTTGCTTTGAAACGTCAGTGAAGGCATTGACGAAGGCTCTAGGTCGACTGGTGTTGCTGCTTGCCCGAACTGCACTGCTCACCATGGCAGAGTTCGCGAATCAACTACAGCGCGTGATTAACCTTTGCACAACCGAGGCAACCGAGTACGAGGTAAGACGAGCCAGCAGGCGTGCTCTCCAAGGCTTGCTGCCCCCAAGCATGCACAGCAGCAGAGGCTACTGCTGGGGACTGAACCACGGCTTCTGTGTTCGTGTGCAGAGGGCACAACGCTTGGGACTGCTCCAGCCGGCCTTGGATGCGCTGACGCAGTCTGCTACTGGCCAGCAGCATGCCCATTTTGGCACGCAGCGTGCGAATGTGCTGCTGCGCCCCCTCGCTGCCAATCAAACGGGTGAGGATGCAGCACAGGCGACTGCAGCCATGGCAGATGCAGCAAACGCAGCAGCACTGCAGCCCGGACCAGTAACAGCTGGCGTGCTGCCTAACCCCCTGCTGATGACGCCTGCCGGAGCCGCACTCCTGCAGACGCCTGGTGGCAACGCTGCTGCCTGGGCTGCACTCAGGGGCCCTGCGGATGCCTCAGCAGCCCTGGGTCTCACTCCTGCTGTGGCTCTGGCCGGCGCTGGGGTACGTCCAGTGGGTGCATACCCGCACTTCCTGGCAGGCATGATGGGGACCCCTATGATGCAGCCAGCAGGTCGGCCAGGCAGTCAAAACCAACAACAGGTGATCGAAACAGACGATGGCAAAACCAGCAAGAAGCGGCAAGGGTATCACATAGAGCCCGCAGCACTGCAGAAGCTGATTGAGAAGCAGCAGCTGGAAGCCCAGCGCAAGCAGCAGCAGGAGCAGCAGCAGCAGGCTGCCGCCGCTGCTGCTGCCGCTGCAGGCAGCAGCGCGGCAGCTTCCCACGCAGCAGCAGGGGGCAGCGCTGACGAGCCTCCACCCCGGCAGGCGCAGCAGCAGCACCGGCCCAGGGTGATGTCCCGCCTGCCACCTCAAGTGCGCGAGCAGGCGGAGCGGCAAGCAGCCGAGCGCGCACGCAAGCAGCAGGAGGAAGATGATGAGGACGAAGATGCGGACGCTGACCACGGCTCTGGCAGCAGCAGGCAGCACTCAACAGTGGGCGGCGGCAGCTCCGCCGCTGCTGCGCAGCCCGTGACAGCAGCAGACTGTCTGGAGTCCCCAAACGGCGCAGGCCTGGGGGCTTGGGCCTTCCTGTGGGGCCTGAGCTGGACCCCCAGGGTCAGGGCATTGAGCTCGACCTGGAGGCAGGGAAGCTGTTTGGCAGTGCCCAGAAGCGCCTCAGGCTCAGCCTGTGTGACGAACATGGTGCCCTGCTGCCTGGCGGTCAGACCCTGATCTCCCCTGTGGTGCTGCCCACCCCTTCACCAGCCATCGCAGGCTCGGGGCCCGTCCCCACGCTCGCAGGCGGGGGCTCGGCAGCCGCAGGTGGCAGCAGCACAGCAGCTGGCGCGCCCTCGCAGGAGGCGCCCACTCCCAGCAAGTTCTTCACCGGGAGTCCTGTCCCTCAGACCGAGCGGCGGGCCCTGGGTGAGCACAGGGCACCTGAGACCCCTGTAGCGCTGGTGGCAGGGCCCCAGCCTGCCCGCCAGCAGGACGTGCAGCAGGCACTGGGAACAGCAGTGAAGGCGCAGGCCGGTGGCAGCAGCAGCAGCTGGGTGCCAGTGCCGGGTCAGGCTCCTGCTGTGCTGGGCGCCACCCCCGTTCCTGCACCCCCTGCAGCATCGGGGGCTATGGATATGGACGACCTGTCGATGGACCCTGCGGCTGCTGCTGCCATGCCGGTGCCTGAGTCTCCTTTGAAGCAGGTGGTGGCTGTGGGGGGTGTAAAGCAGGGCAGTGGTGCTGGTGGGAGTGCTGGTGGGAGTGGGGATGGCGGCATGGTGTTGCAGACGCCTGACGGGCAGGAGCAGGCAGTGTCCGCCACACCTGTGTCAGGACTGTGAGGTTCTGCTCGGTCCTGGGATAGATGCAAGCACGGTCGTGTTGCTGATCGCTTGGTGGACTTCTGGAATTTGAGGAGGCGACCGCAGCTTTTGGCGTTGTGAGGGATTGGATTCAGAGTTGCTGTTGTCAGCGTACTTGCATGCTTGCTTGTTGCTGCATTTTGAGTTGATGCCGCCAGCGGTGTGTGCTGCTGCTTGTCTTTGCTGGCATGTGCTGGCAGGCTGTGTGAGTATAGGGTGCTGAGATCAGGCGCTCTTTGCAGGATGGACGACTAAGCATGGTGGATTGCACCCACTTGTGACAAGACCGGAATGAATCATTTCTGCATTGGAGGGCTGCTGACAGGGGCTGATATGTGGCACAAGCTGTCTGTGTGTGTGAGAGTGTTTGATTGTGTCTGTGTGTGGCTTCTGTCTGCTGCAATTTCTGCGGCGTGCCAACCACCATTTGGACATTGACTGACAGCAGCAGCTGCCTGACGGGGTCCAGCTGGCCTGGCCCCACATGTCATTACTAACATATCGGAACCATCTGCGTGCGTGTATGTACAGCTGACCAGACATGAGGGGCTGGCAGGAAGCTTCACCCAGGCTTCAGGCTCATGTGAATGATGCTGCGCAGCTATTGCTGTCCAGCAGCGCAGCCAGAGGTGGGGCTGAAACACGCCTACCAAGGTCAGCGCAACTTGAATGATCTTGTGGGGCTTGCGCTGTATGTTTGAGCTGTGGTGGGTCTCTTGCAGCCGGCATGGAGTGCTTTGCCTCGCTGTGCAAGAGGTTTAGGACCACTTGCGGACAGCTCCTGGCCTGTCGCTCCCCGCTTCCGCGAGTGAAAGACCTGTCATTGTCAGATGCTGGGTACAGCTGCTCGGCCGTGTGAGAAGATTGCATAGCAGCTTGCATAGGGATTGGTGGCTGCATGGCATGCTGATACCCTGGGGTTGGGCACACTAGCCTGCAGCTTTTCGGGGTACAATACGACACGCAGGGTGCCGTACGGAATGAAGTTGAAGGCAGTTGGGCTGGTAGCTTGGTAACGGGTGCCTGTGATCAGAGCGTGCATTGGAGGAGCCTGCTGAGGCCGCCAATAAATTTACTCCTTGGCTGCACAAGCACTACTGATGCCTAGTAAGCCATGACAGCCCATCAAGCTACCTGTTGGGGCTCAAGTTACAGGCATTGGTGTGTGCAGTATGACCCGGCGGGGTGCGACAATAAAACAACAGGACAACACAGACAACTGGGTGCATACAGGAGTAAAGCACTGCATGTGGCATATATGTAGCACAAATGCTTGGACCATGATGTCAAAAGCTCCTTTGCACTATGCAGCTGTAATTGATTGAACTCTGCATGTGAGGCAGCGCGCCTGTTGGTCCCGCTTCAAGCCCTGAAAACAACAACTGCCAAGGCAATGGAACAATGGCCCCACAATAAACAGAACACACCAGCAGACACCTTACAACCACGGAAACCAACACTACACAAGCTGGTCAATGCCATTGCTGTTGAGGGCACTGCCACTGGCAGTGGCCGGCTACAGCTACTGCTGCTGTGTCTGCTCCTGCTGTGTTTGATCTGGCTGCGGCTGCTGTGCGGGCGCAAACCCTGGCAGGTTGTAATTGATCGCTTCAGCATCTGCTGTGCTGATGTCCAGGCTGGCAGCAACCCAGGAGGGCGGGAAAACACCCAGGAAGTTGTTCAGATCCACGTTGGTGAACTCTCCGCTGTTGAATATCAGTACCACATGTGCCATTTCCTTGCCCAGGTTTTGCAGGTAGTGCCCACTGCCCTGTGGGGCAAAGCCGACATCACCAGCGTTCATGACCGCCCGTGCTGACTCCCCAGGGGAGAGGAAAACACCTACTTCCAAAGTGCCCTGCAGGTCAAGACATGTACAGACTTGTCTTGTGTGCTTTACTACACAAGCAGTGTGTGGTTGCTGCAGTTGGTGCAGCAGCTGTTTGCTGGTATCTGCTGACTCAGACTTGCTCATGTTTGACCCAGGACCCACAGCGTGCGCAGTGCTGCATTGCTTCAGCCCTGCGCTACTGCGCCTCAGCCATGCGCTGATACATCAACTGTACACAGTGCCAATGCAGCAGCTGTGTGTCTGTCTGCATGGTGTATGCGTGCTTAGTGAGTCAATCACGGGCCGTCTGTGTTGAGCAGAGGTGCATCACACTTACGTTGATCACATACTGCCACTCATCAAAGTTCAGGTGCCAGTGCAACTGACGCATGCCGCCTGTAGCAGGAGGCAAAATGGGCCAGCAACTGAGCAGTGGTGCAGTTGACTGCCATAAGCACTGCCACAGGCATGTCACGCGAGGTGCATTGACGACAGACTGCCAGTCTGTCTTTTTTTCTTTCTGCCAGTCTGTCGTCAATCCACCACGCGTGATGACCACACTGCAGCACTTGTGTGGAGTGCATGTCGACCTGTGGCTCAGTTAGGTCACACACTGGTCCGTAGCACCAGCCTTGATGTGCCAACCAGTCCAGTGCAGCCGCCGCTGCATTCTTCGCAATCACGCAACGGAAGCCTGTCCCAGCGGCAAGCTTGTCACCCAAACAGCACAGCTAGGCAGGTTGGGGTGCATACATGAGGGACCTACAAGCTTGTGGTAGTGGCAGATGCAGGCACAGCAGCAAGCTGAACAAGATCTTCTTCAGAGTGCGCGCAATCCAAATGCTAAGGCCCTCCCATGGCTTGTGACACAGCCGACACTGCTCAGCTCACCAGGGGCAATGCGCACAAGAGCACCTGACATTTCTTTGGAAACGGGAAACACTGACACATCAGCCTTGTTGATGTAGCTGCCATCAATGTTCGTCACCTGGAACACAGCGCAACAGTGCATCAAAAGGAGAGTTGAGCCAACAGTGCATCAAAAGGAGAGTTGAGCCTAACTATGCTCAGTCCATGTCAGCAGCTGTCCAACTGCTGTGGCGGCCCAGACTTGACAGCACTGCAAGCATCCCACAATGCATAGCTGTGCACATTGAAGTACCGCCGTTTGACAGTGTCAGAGCACAGCGCCTGTGCATGCAGCCCTGCACGCTGCCAGCCATGCAGAAAAAACAAGCAAAGCCCCCTGCTGTGACACATCTGGCACGTGATTACTGTCAGTAGCAACCTTATGAGGAGCACTCACAGCAAAGGTGTTCTGTGTCAGTGGGAAGCGGTGTATCAACTTCGGCCACTGCTGCGGCAGTGAGGGCTTCTGTGTCACCAACTCCTGCACTGAGCCCTGGCTGATGAAGGTGGGTGAGTGGCCCTGAGTCCTGTCAAGGATTTGTTGAGCTTTCTTCACAGAAATGCCCAGTGCCTGCAGAGGGGTTGGAGGAAGCGGGGGCAGTTATTTTGAGGGGGGGGGGGGGGAGGCAATGTCAAAGCTGCATCCCTGGAATGCTCGAATGGCAGCAGCTGTGGCCTGCAGCTGTGCGCGCATGATGCGTCAGCAAGACAACAACACACCCCGCTGACATCAACACACCCCGCAAACATTAGCTTTTGATGCTAGCTTTCAATGCCTTATCTGTAGCACCACAAACAATTGTGCAGCACCACAAACTGCCAGTGGCACCAGCACACAAGCAATCTCAACAGCCCAGCATGCAGCCCCCACAGGCCATATCCCGAGGTGCACCCCTTCACCTGTGCAAGAGTGTCGGCCGGCAGAGAGGCCAGCCAGCTAGATGCACTGAAAGCCTGACGCTCATCAAAGTCGGGGCTCTTGTAGCCTGACACGAACTGGCAGCCGTCCGGCTCTAAGCCAACAAAGCTGTGGGGCAAGTTGGCGGGAAAGTACCACACATCACCTGCAGTAGGCGCAACAAAAACAAGTCCGTGAGGTTGATGTGCAGACAAAACAGCAAGTAGTCCAGCCTAATCGCATGATGCGGGTGTCCAATTTTAGGTGTTGCTGCGCTGCAGCAGCATCAGCACGGCTGCAAGCACACACCAGAGGTAGCTATTGTGCACTGGCGCTGCATGGCAAGTATTCATCATGCAGCATGTTGTTGTCTCGTGGTCCTGTGTGTATGGCGCTCTGCCGGTGAGTGCGCGCCACACTGGTGTGCCAGTGATGTGATGTAATGTGATTGTCCCCATTCCGGGCTAGATGGAGAACGTTCTGAACCACACATGTTAACAGAGTGTGATAGAGTTGCCACTGGTGACAGAGACAGAGACCCAGTTCCCCACAACGTGCCTTACCAGCTGTGAAGTTCCAGGTGTCTGAAGGGTGCAGCTTGCTCTCATCCATCACGGTGCCTCTGCAAGCAGCAGCAAGGTGGGTAACACGCTGTTGGGAGCAAACACGAGGGCTTGTCTGTCATCAAGGCTGGGTGCAGCTGTGAGGTACAAGTGGCAGGACAACTCACAGGGTGCTGACAATTAGTGCTGGCTGACCAAGCAAATCCCTCAATGGACCTGAGCATTACAAAACTTGTAAGCAGAATACAACCAATCAAGGGTCACAGCCTGGTAGGCTGCCCTGCTTTGCCGCTCACACGTTTCACCCATGTGCTCTCACAAGCATGTGCCGCTGATGACCAACGCCCACTCTGCTGCATCGTGCCAATGGAGCTCCCGCACTCCGCCTGCCTTGAGCTCAGTCAGTGCACCGGCAATGGTAGTGGCTGTCAGTGTGTTGCTTGTGCTGACCTTGTAGCGGCCACCTGGGAACTCCTGCCAGGGCACTTTGCTGAATGCTTCAACATACTGCAACAACACCAGACATGCCAATGTGATGTCGCTAGAATCAAGAGTCATTAGTGAAGGGGTGGTAATGATGTCTGCTTGAAAGCCTGCATATATCTGATTTATTCCAACTCACCTTACGGTCTAATGCGTGTGCTAGAAGGGGTGTGATCACAACCAGGAAGACAGCCTGGCACACAAGTGCAGACCTGCCCATCTTCTGACTGACAAACGTCCTCAACACAATGGCAAAAATAAAACAAAGCAATGAACCTGTTGTATGTTCAAGCTATCGGCTGACTCTGGAAATTGAGTCTCGACTTGATCCCAGATCACCAGGTCCCACAGATGTTACTGACAAGAACACCAATGTCGCGAAACGCCTGCAGTCCACAACGTTTACTGCAAATGCACTCGTTGCGTTTAAATCTGCGTATCGTGGGTGCAGGAGTGTGGGTTGCTACTGCTGCTACTGCCCCCTGGGTTGCATCATGGCATGGTGGAAGGGGGATCTTTTTTGGTGAATAGATGTTCGGAGGCGTCTCAAAGCGCCTTTTCAATCTTACCAGGAGCATACGGGGAGCCAGTCACCCATCTGTACCGGTTGGTGAGCGATGGGACAGGCACAAGCATGCCAGTGTTGTGCAACCAGATTACACGCTTGTGCAAGCAGACTACACAGTGCTATGCTGACCGACAGCGATGGTGCTTTTTTGCAGGATTCAGCAGCTCTTATGGCATCATCCACCGTGCATACCTGCAGCCGGCATTCACAGCCCTACCCCGCCTCATTGCAGTGCATACTTACACTACCAGGCTGGTGGGGGTGCAATGGACACTGCAGCACGGAAATGCTCCCGGCCAGCTGCTCCTGCAGCAGCAGAAGCAGCACAGGCCCAATATCGTGGCAGCACATGCCCTTGTTGGCACCAGCAGCACTCAGCGCCGCAGCAGCGGAGGCGGCGGCGCTGCCAGGTCTGACAGCACCGACGGTGCCAGCACCACCACCAGCAGCAGCAGCTTGCGCGACCTTCTAGCAGCACAGCAGGTCAGCTACCGCGCCATCGCGTCTCTCCTCGAATGCAGCCGCAAGCAAGAGCTACACCCTGAGCGCACTGCAAGCAACATCCTGCAGCTTCAGCACTTTTTTGGCGCCTCTATGGTCAATAAGATGCTGCAGCGCCATCCACTGATAGCCGCACGGAAGCCGGAGCTTCTGCTGAAGCACTATGAGGGGTTGAAGCAGGTGTTGGGGGATGATGAGGCTGTTGTGCGCAAGGTTGTCAGCTATGCTCCTGAGCTGCTCAACCACTCGCCGGACACCATTGCCCGTAGGATGGCTCAGCTGCAGGAGTTACTACAGGTGAACACATACAAGGGGCTGTTGAAATGACCGTTTGGTGGGGCTAGCAGCAGGGCAGCAGCAGGTGTTGCACCGAGCCGCAAGTGGCTTGTAGCCAGCAGTTGACCCACCCCTGCAAGTTGGCAGCTTGTCGTGGCCATTGTGTAGTATATGTTTGCAGGCACAATGCTGCCACAACTACCAAACGGGAGCTGTTCTGTATGCAAGGTGCTGTGCCTGTCTGTCAAATTCTTCTTGCTGCAGGTCAGCCAGTCTGACATCCAGCGGTTGGTGCAGAGTTCACCTCCCCTGCTGAAGTGCCAGCCAGCTCGTGTGGCTGAGCGCGTGCGGTGCCTGCAACAGCTGACTGGCCTCAACTTACATCAGGTGCTCAAGGTGCTCTCAAGGACGTTTGTGCTGGCAACAACCAGCGTTGCTCAGCTGGTCAACAGGTGGGAAGTATAGGTCACACATGTGCAGCAAAGCCTGCACCATATGTATGCACACCGGGGTGCAGCAGTTCAGCACAGGGTTTGCGGCACCTCACCCAGTGGATGTTTCTCTCTCCGTCACTCTCAGTCACCCATGCACACACTGATGCAGATGCTGTCACTAAAAACCCATGTGGTCGTCCAACATCGTGTGCTGTGCTGTGCTGTGCTGTGCTGTGCTGTGCTGTGCTGGTCACATGTGTGCAGGCAACGTGTGCTGGGCGGCCTCCTGCAGGCATCCCCTGATGAGATGTTGAAGGTGTGCAGCATCTACCCTGAGCTGCTGACCCGTGACCCCACCTTTGTGTCCAGCACCATCGACAGCATCGCCCTGCACCTACAGATCTCCCAGGTAAGTGGTGCCTGCATGAGTTGGGTGTGTGTGGTGCTGAGCAGGGAGCTGTATAGCTGCAGGAAGCTGTGTTGGGTTTGAAAGTGGTGACATCACAGGTCAGCATGTCCAAGGGGCAAGGGTAGCAAGGCCAGCAACCCTGGGACCGGCCAGCTGCTCGACGTGTTCTTACCCCCCAATACGCCCCTGGTCGTAGGCCTGAGGCGCCTCTGTGTTGAGCCTACTTCTCAATGGCAGTATAATGACGGGACTCCCTGCGTTATTTTGGGCTGTAAATCCAATGCAGCGTGGGAGCTGCCTTGCACACTCCACTCCATTACCTGCAGCACTCACACTTCAAGCATTCAGTCCCTGCTGCAGCACACACCAACGCAATGTGGTCAAAAGCATGCATCCCAACCTGCTGCTGCTGCTGCTGCTGCTGCCAGGTCTTGCCCAATGACAGGCCAGCTTACTCACTCTCCAGTCATCCATCCGTGTTCTTTCCCTGCCTCCCGCCTGCAGGGTGATGCTGCAGCCCTGGTGCGGCTCAACCCTGCTGTGCCGAGCCGGAACACCTCCACCCTGCTCAATGACCGGTCAATCCACTTACAATCATCTTTGTCCCTGTTCCCACGCCTCCCCCGCCTCTCACCCGCAGGCTGATGCTGCAGCGCTGGTGCGCAGTGACCCCGCTGTGCTGAGCTGGAACACCTCCACACTGCTCAACCGCATCACAGTTGTGTGTCAGTCGCTGCGGCTGCCACCGGAGCTGAGGGAGGTCCTGCTGACAGGGCACCACCGGCGGCTGCTGGCACACAGTGCAGACATTCCACACAGGCTGGAGTTCCTCAAGGAGTATCTTGGCATGCCAGGTGTGTTGAGGATTGCAGGGGTAAAACACCTTGTCAACCAAAACCCTATGAAACTGCTGCAATGACCCCCTCCTAGAGGAACATGGTGTTGAACATTCCACCATGTTGAGAGAATCAAAGAGGGGGGGTGTTTGGCAAGACTGAGAAACTGGCAGATGTTGTGGAAGCAGCAGCGTGCACTTTGTGGCAGTGCTGTCAGCCCAGCATGTTGTGAGGAAAGCTCTTGAAGCGTGCACTCTGTGCAGTGCTGGCTTCACTGCAATGCTGGCATAGGGCTCTTGGCGCTTATCAGCATGCTGGAAGCATTTTGGCACGTGTCAAGAGCCCTGCACCAGCATCCCAGGGCAGGCAGCACTGCACAGAGTGCGCACTTCAGTTGAAATTGCAAGGAACCCCCCCATGGGATTCCACAAGGGAACCACACAAGGAACACAAGTTGGTTCCAATAGCTCTGGTCCTTTGTTGCTGCCGCCGCCTGTCACCTTTCCTGGTGCTGCTGCACACAGAGTCTGACATCCTTGACCTACTCAGCAGCAAGCTCACGGTCCTGCGGCTGACGCCAGAGCAGATGCAGAGCAAGGCCGCCTGCGCAACCAGCCTGGCCATGTTGCACCCTGCCTGGCAATCAGACCTGCAGGTAGGCTGTAGCTAGGATCACCCGCTCCATGCCCTCGGGCTGGAATAAATTTGCGGGAGGGGGGGGGGTGCACCATGCTAGACATGCACACCTCTCGAGAGGTGCCAAGCTTTGAAGCTATAATTTATGCCAGTGGTTCTCCACAGGCGTAGACACTTAATTGCCAGGTAGAACCAACCCCAGCTGTGAGCTTGCTGACACCTGCTCGTTGAGAGCGTGGGCTTTGTTTCTGGTGTGCTGATATGCCCTGACCAGTGCAAAACCAGAGACGCCAAGAGGTGATACAACTCGAGTTGCCAACAATGCACCAAAACCTGTGCATCAAGTGCTGTTCCATTACACGTGTTTATTGCCTCTGCTTTCACCAGCACAGGACGCATGACAGTCAAAGCCCTAGCTGTATTCCCGTTCCCTCACCCTGCCGTCCCGTTGTCTCGTGCTGCACCCACAGAACATGTCTGCTGGGCAGAAGCTGCGCATTTTGCAGCTGGGCCACATCCCCTTCTGGCGGCTGGCATACCTGGTGCAGACAGGGCAACAGGACGGCGGTACCTTCAAGCAGTACCTGAACGCATCCAATGCAGCCTTTGACAACATGCACCCAGACTTCAAGCACTGGTTGGACAGGTGTGCCAGCGGCTGGCAGATTAGTGGGCAGTACGGATTTTTGATGTTTCTGACACGTCTGCTGTACAGCTACAAGTAGGCGTGTTCAGCAAGGTGCGAAGCTTGTGTGACATGGGTGTCAGCGCGTGAGGCACGAAACGTAGTGTGGCCACAGCCTGCAACATGCTGTGCACCGTCAAAGAAGCGAGCGCCCACCAGCAACCACCTTGGAATTCAGGTGTGCCGCGCATGGTGCTGCTGCTGCCATTACTCTGCCTACAGGTACAACAGCATTGTCGCTGCCAAGGACATCCCTGTGGTGCCCTCCATCATCCCCCCTGGATCCTCCAGCCCTGCCTGCTACACCCCGGTCCTCCCTGCCAATGCCTCAGGCCGTGCCACTGCAGGGGCAACCTCTTTCAGCCAAGGCAGGTGGCAAGCAGTACAGCAGGCAGCACCAAACATCCATCAAGCAGTACGGCAGGCCGCACCAAAAAGCCCTACAGCCGTACAGCCCTGTGACCGCACCCCTGTTGCCTTTGCAGCCCTGCCTCCGACACCGGCTGCTGTGCTAGCAGCCTGGTGGGGTCTGGATGAGGGTGCCGTGGGTGAGGTGCTGTCGGTGCTGAGGGGGCCGAAGCAGCGCTACAGCCTGCGTCAATGGAGGGAGCGGCTGCAGAGCCTGCAGGCCGTGCTGGCTGTGCTGGAGCCTGAGGGGAGTCATAGCACAGCCCCTACAGGCCACAGCAGCAGCAGCACTGTCAGCAGCAGCATGAGAGGCTCTACCAGCATGAACAGTAGCAGTGGAGGTGCGGCTGCCGTTGATGCAGGCAGTTGCAGTGGGACAGCAGCTGGCAGCCCTCTGTTGCCGGCTGTTGCAGCAGCTTCTGTGGTATGGGAAGGACACACAACTGCAGAACTGCAGGACCCCGACAACAAGCAGCTTCCTCAAGCAGCACGTCGCCGTCGCAAGCAGCAGGAACAGCCACAAGCGCAGCAGCTGCCTCAACAATCCCAGCAGGAGCCAAGGCTGCAGCAACCTCAGGAGCAGCAGCAGCTCCAGCAGCAATTCCTGGACAGCTTCAACCTGCTGCCAGAAGCGCAAGCAGCTGTGCAGCATGCCTTGGCCAGCGGCTCTGCCAATGCCGTTGCGTGCCTGTCTGTAGCCTGCCACCTGGCCCCCTTCAGTCAGCACCTGCACCACCTACCACCCAAACCTCCCGACCGCGTGGTGCGGTTTGTGCTACAGTACCCTCACATCTTCGGCAGGACTGCCTTCCCTATCAACTGCAGTGCGCTTGCCAGCCTTGCAGCAGAAAGCGAGTTCCTGAGGTCAAAGCTCCAGCAGGCTAGTGAAGAGGTGCTGTGCAAGTGCCTGGGGAAGGATCCATTGAGGGTGAAGATGATGCAGTTTTTGGTGCTGACCAGGCAGCCTACTCCCTGGGCATTCACATTTGAGCAGCTGTTGGTGCATGAGGTGCTGGGGACACAGGGCAAGGGGGGCAGCAGGGCGGCGTTCATTGCTGCATACCCGGAGTATCAGCAGTGGGATGAAGCCATGTGCAGCATGTGATTGGACACTGTCTGTGCGGTGTGTGTCGAGCTCTGTGTACATGGAATGTGCTACCAATGGAATCTTGTCAATTGTGGCTGATGCACTGTAATGTTCTGATACGGCTACACTACCCAAGTAGCAACCATTGGTTTGCAACATCAATGCACAAGCCCTCCACTCACTCTACTATGCACAAAGGGAAGATCTGGAGCGCACCGCCCAGGGGTGAAGGTATCCGCTTGCAACAACCCCCCTCCCTCCAACAAGACCATATAGTTCTTCTCGTTCACGAATGCTGTCAGGTGGTTGCGCGGTTTCGCCCTTCTCGTCAGATGGCAGGAAGCTACCATGACCGCACCCTGCACGGCAGAGGGGGGAGGACACACACGCAATCCCTGCGTTAGTATGATAGAAGGCTCCAAAGAAGATTCTTCACGGTGTAGTAACTGCATAACCTACAGCATCATAAAAGCAGAAGAACATGCAAGCACACAACCCCACCATCGTAGGCTAGAAGGCTCCAAAGGAAATTCTTCACGGTGTAGTAGCCGCATCGCCTGCAGAAGCTTCAGTCCGCCAACATTCAGTCAGCGGAATTCAGTCCGCCAACAGGAAACAAGGAGCAGTTTACGGCCGAAGTACCGGACGCGACCCACCTGGGGCCACTGCCGTGCATTCCTAAGTAATCATAAAGAAACATGTTGAACTACTCTATGCACGTTGGGGCTGCTTGGGTTGCTGCCGGTTGCCAGTGGTGTACTTGAGCGGGAGGGTACAAGGTGGGGGTCCTCAAATTTGCCCACATGTTAGGATCTCACACTGTGAGTCCCGCACACCAGGTTTAAGGACGCAAAAATCACTTAATACTTTTGATAGTAAACAGTTTTCATTTTGACGGGCATCCGTTGGGTTTGGAGCGTGATATGGCGACAGCAGCAGCACTGCTGCTCGTCATCAGTGTCCCTCAAATTTGCCCACCCTGAATATGCAGCACAACGAGCTTTTGAAGGCTGGAATATTTCCCATATAATAATTGTAATACTTCTGACTCTTAATATCAACACCTGAGGGCCTCTGAAAGCCTCCCTGAAGGCCGCTGACGTACCTGTGCAGTACTGCACAGTAACAGCGGCAGCAGCTGCTGGTGCCCTGCCAAGCCCTGATGTTGCTTTGTTCCATCTGACAACACTTCCCTGCAGTTTGCCCCTGCTTTCAAATCACTCACAAGTGCCCAATTGCAGTTTGCAGGCTGCTGGGCAAGGCTGCGGCAGTGATTACTCACACATTTTGACCGGAGTGTGTGCCCCAAACTGTTGGAAAAAATCAATTGTTGATGTCAAAACGTTATCGTATCATTCTTTTCGCGCCTCGCGACTCTCCCTAACATAGCGGACCAAGTGTGTGATCACCAACTGCTGCTGCTCTTATGAACCTCGTGTCTGGTCAAATCTGATATTACAAATCATCTTCTACGTATACAGATACACACTCTCCAAAAGGGCAGGGCCTGTGGCTGCCTGTACTCGCCAAACAGCTGGGTGGGCAAATTGGTGGGGCGGGCAAATTTGAGGACCCCCACCTTGTACAGCTGTAGCAAGCCATAATCTCGCGAACCAAATGTACAGGCCCGCTTGTCTCTGCTCAAGGGACTTGATAGTTCTGTACCACAGCAGGGGTGCAGATCTGTCCCAATCCAGCCCTCAAGTGTTGCTGCCAATCATGCCAGTTCAGTCCAGGCCCAGCCAGCATGCCTGTCCTGTCTTGAGGGTTGCCAGGAAGCAATCTCATGACAGTGCCACTGTTTTGCTGCCACCCTCGAGGCTTTTTGAAAGGCCCTAGAGCCTGTCTGCATGGGGAAAGGTCAGACTGCTGTTACATGTGTCAGGTACGTAGGTTCAGTGCAGCAGCGCACAGTTGCACATTGACGAGCAATGGATGTGCGCTGCGACGGCTTATCTGGCTACAGTCCGCTGTCCTTGTTTCTGCTGCTGCTGCTGCTACAGCTGCTGCTGCCAATGCTGCCGCAGAAACAAACTGTACAGTGTCTGTACAGATGCTGTGTGTCATGTTGTTCGGGGGCTGGGAGGGCGAGCAGGGGCACACTGCGCTCACGTGGACAGCGCAGAAGAACCACCTCCATGTTTCCCATGTGGTATGTGGTGGTAAGTGGAAGTGGCTGGGTGCAAGCCGTGCAGTACACCAGCCTTTGGAATGGCTGACATGCTGGTTAAGTTAACGCATATCATGATCCAATCCAGCACATGCAGCTGATGGTCTTCAAGCAGCTTGTTCGAGCAGTGCCGTCTAGCGCCAGCACGACAGCGTGCGCATGCTGCATCTGCACAACTCCACCTGCATCATGCACTGGCAGCCCAACATCTTGGGAGGAGCGGTGCAGTGGGTGTGCACGTGGGGCTGGCAAGGACTGACAAAGCGAGTTCCTCAACAACCATTGCACAGCACAGTATGTGCATATGTACAACGCTGCCAAAGTCTCTGTTCGACACAGCACCCTCCAACCACCTTAGTGAGACAAGATGCAAGTGTGAAACCACTACACACTTGGCAAATGCTAAAAAGACTGGCCTTCAAGTACTATGCAAGGACGTGAGCTGTGTGACTGTGAGCTTCTGCCATAACTCAAACACTGCCTAATGCTCAACGCCAACCAGCAATAGTGCTACCTAGCAGCCAACTCACACAGCGAAGCACAACGACATATGGAAGCAGCGGCCAGCGAGCGCACGCCCTGTGGGACACATCCTGATCATCTGGCCAACAGTGGCAAGGCACCACCTCGCAAGTTCTGGTGTCCACTAACACTGTTCAACAAAACTTAATTGTGAAACACCGTGACAGCTAACAGTCAACACAAAGACACGAAGACACATAGAAATCAAGCCTGCCTACACTGTGTTACCCACTGGGGCAGCTATATATTGCTGGAGCAAACGAGCTTTGCGGCTGATGTTGACAATCCAGCAGGACGGCACCCACTAGGGGAGGGGTCTCTCAACCCTTCGATAGACATGGTGTGCATGCGGAAGGCTGCACTCCAGCCTGTCAACTGGCAGCCCTCATGCCAACCACCCAAAACATCAACATGAGGCCTACACACGCTCAGCAGGGCCCAGGGTGCTGGGGTCCTTAGATGACTCACCATGCTGCCCTGCACTGCTGCCCACACCACGCGCAGCAGGCTGTGCTGCAGTGATGGGGTGGCCCATGTATGAAAAGACACGCTGCACATCACGCGACACCCACTTGTTGGTTGTGGCAATGATTGCGCCCAGCATTGCCTTGAGTGCAGGTGCCAGTTTCAAGCAGCACCAACCCACAAACACCAGGTTGACCACAAAGACCAGCACCGTGATAGCGATGCGCAGCGCATATGCGGTGGACTCCTGGATGTCATAAGCGAACATTGCCAGCGCCCCCAGGGTGGTAGCTGCCAGGCAGGACGTTGACACCAGGTGCATGCGGTGCAGCGTGGGCTGAGCATATGGCTGGAACACAATCTGCAGCGCAGCGCTGGCCCAAAACACAAGTAGCAAGCTCAGCACCGAGTAGTAGCGCTGCATGGGGAGGGAGAAGACTGAGATGACAGTCAGCAGCACAGTGCGTGCAGCCCACACAGCCTCCCACCACATGCACTCAGGCCTGTAAGTGCGGTACAGGAAGCCAAACTGCTCCCTGAAACCGTCGCTGTCAGCCCTGCTGCGGCACAGGTACAGCCCCACGCCCGTGGCAACGGGCACAGCAACACACCACAGCAGAACGGAGGGCAGGCCAAGGCCCATAGCCCAGCGCAGGTGATACCCGGAGAAGCATTGCTGGTCGATTGCGCTGACCCAGTATCCCCAGCGGTGGGTGAGGGTGGCGGTGGCACCCATTGGCACATCAGTGAGGGCAGCCAGCGGCTCATCGATCGTTAGGCATGCAAAGAAGCTCAGAGACGCGCGAACCAGGGTGGGGAAGGCGTAAAACACCAGCACCAGCACAGTCACAGGCAGTTTGCGCAGCAGCACCCACGGGCTCTGCCTGCTAGACTGTGTGGCACTTGCGACCCACGTTGACTGCATGAACAGAGGCACTAGCCAACGCAGCAGGGCCCACCACGACCACTGCAGTACCACAACTGCCACCAGCACAAACGCTGGTGCCAGGAAGTACACCAATAAGCGCTGAATGGCGATGGGAAGTGTGGCCCACCATGCATAATAATACAACCAGCAATCGAGCGAAAGTGCCTGCCCTGTCCCCATGGTGACCGCAATGCCTATGGCCTGCAGCCACTGTTGCACATCAGACAGCGGCCACGGCACTGATACACTGCCTAGGATGACAAGGTACTGCAGGAACAGCACCAGCACCTTGATATAGTCAGTGACAACGACGCTGCTGTCCCCTCTCAGATTCTCCTGCCAGGTGGCATGCACCGTGTAGGTCACAAATGATGTAGTCATGGTGCTGAGGAACACGTACAACCCAAGCTGCACAGGGGGCCGCATGCACCTGCCACACCGCATAGGGCTCAACATGCCATACTCTGGCAGCTGGCAGTCACCACACAAGGTCCCGCGGTACCCAGGCTTGCACATGTGAGACTGATCAACATATTCACAGGCGGTCTTGAACAAAGGACATCTGTGCATCTGAACAGAGGTAGGCGCAGACGACCAATAACCAGGCAGCGGCCTCACAATGCTTGCCCCAGGACATGCAGCATTGGCTGGGCACAGTGTGCAGGTGGTGTTGGTGAAACTGAACGTGTGGGGAGGACAACACAGGCACACATCATGCTGTAGGGTCTCGCCAACACCACAAGGGGTTCTGCCCAGGTAGACACTGCTGCTGCACTTTGTGAGACTCCCGTGGGTGGGGAGTGAGATACTGGAGGTTTCAAAAGCAACAAGTGTGCTTCCAACAAAGCCAGGAGGCACGCTATTTCCTGACCAAAAAACCGTGTCATCTGCCTCAAAGGATGCCGAGCCCATGACACCCACCGCCCCACCTGAACTATTGGCTGTGTTGCCCACAATTTGGGTGCCATTTAACAAGGTAACAAGTGAATCTGCTCCAGCAGCCAAACCTCCACCAGCACCAATGTTGCTGGTGTTGTTGGTGATGCTGCTGCTGCTTATGGTGACTCTCGTGCCGGCTCGGCCACGGCCGTCAAGTTCTTCACAACGAACATTCTGATCCATACGGCCCTTTTGTCCAAAGCGGACATCACATGCCATGCCAACAGAAATACCTCCGCCCACACCCCCCGTGCAACTGTTGCCAGCAATGCTACAGTCGTCACTGATGTTCAACACAACCGCGCCAAACACGTCAATGCCCCCACCAGAGCCATGCAGGGCATGGTTGTTGTGGATGCGGCAACTATTGCAAAGTACCAATGACGAATTTGTGCCAAAGTATGCCGCAATGCCGCCACCTGCCCTGAACGCGGCGTTGCCATCAACTGTGCTGTTGGACATTGTCACCTTGGTGGTGCCTGAAGCAATTACACCACCACCATTCTCGGCAGCAGTGTTGTGGTGTATACTGCTGTCGTGAATGATAAGAACAGCAGTACCGTCAAAGCCCCCACCCACATAAACCCCCCCACCACTCTTGTTCGCGACATTGTGGTGCAAGCTGGTGCTATTAGTCAGTATGATGGTCGCATTCTCCCATGCACGAAGCCCTCCGCCCTCTCCAGATTCAGATACTGTATTGCTGCTGACAGTACTGCCATTTGCGACAGTAACATAAGCATTGCCATGAACACCCAACCCCCCACCACCATGTGCAGCTGTGTTGCCAGACACGCTGCTGTGGGTGATAATCACCCTGGCTGTGCCTTGAGCCAACAAGCCACCACCATAAGCAGCACCAGTGTTGTTGTGCACACTGCCATGATCAATGGTCAGCACAACACTCCCACTAACTTCAAAGCCGCCACCAGCCGTGATGGAGGCGCTCAGGGTATTGTGATGCACGCTGCTGCCACCAGAGAGGGCGATTGTCGCATTTCCGTATGCACCCACCCCCCCCCACCCCCTCCCTTGCCGGGTTGAGGCGGACCCATTCCGGAAGGGTGGCGCCCTTCCTGTGCTGTGTTGTGGTGCACACTGGTGTTACCATTGAGAGTAACACATGCATTGTCAAAAGCAGCCAAACCGCCGCCACTCTCCACAGCTGTGTTGTTGTTGATGCTGCTGCCACCAGTGATAAGCACACGTGCATTTCCCTCCACGCACATACCACCACCAGCAGCATCGACCACATTGTTGTCCACAGTGCTGGCATGCAACACCACACTAGCTCGGCCCCCCACCATGAATGGTCGGACCTGGTTGTCAGCAAAGGTGCTGTTGTACACCTCCAGGCTACTGTTGTTCACCACACACACGAGGCTTGCCAAGGGAATGTCTCGCACCAAGGACACACTGCTGTCCCGCAGCACCATGCCGCCACTACAGAGGGTGACCAAGCAGAGGTCCCCATCTGTCAAGTTGTGCTTACAGCTGGCAACTAGGTTGACACCACTGAAGCTGTCCTGGAAGTTTCCCAGGTAAGTGGAGTTGAGGCGCACAGTGGCTGTGGGGGTGCCAGTGCAGGCCATGCTCGCCTGCTGTAGCTTGCCGTCATCACCACCAAGGATGGTGAGCATGCAGTGTGGCGTTGCTCCCTGGGGTTGCGCGTTGACCAAGACCATGCAGAGGTACAGCAGGGACAGCCATAACAGTGGGGCCGAAGACTGGGCACGCCTGCAGGCCCTGCAGAGGGGGCACAACAACAACAGCCCAAGAACAGTCAGGTTCCGACTCGGGGAGTCTGCATGCTGCATTGGCCCTGAGGTGCATGATGGTGCTACATGTCACCACATGCCATGCAGCCTGCCATGCAATCATGACATGATGCTTACAGGGCCAACAATCAGGCGCATGGCAACGCTGTCAGCCGGGCCTTGTGAGTACGTACACACCCCTTGTGCAAGTCAGCCTCAGGTGCCAGGCTGAGCCCACAGCACGTCACTGGCTGTTTGCAAGCAGCTTGTGGTACTGGTGAAGCCTCTTCCAGCTCTGCACACCCACCTGAAAGGGCAGTGTGCGCCCACCATGTGTGTCAAGTAGGCTCTGAGTTGGTTCCGAGTGTTGACGTGATCCAAGGGTCGTTCATCAGAAGGCTTGTGTGGAGGTCCAAAGCTGCGAAATTGCTGCTATACAAGGATTTTCCGAAAAGTCAACGTGATACGTGACAAACCGATGCAGGTATCGAAACATGTGTCAGCCTCGGCCTCGTTTGTCGGTCATCATCCAAGGAGAGGCTGCTGGAAGGCCGGCGAGTTGATCAATTCAAGAGGATGCTGTGGGCAGGCGTTTGGTACAATCGCGTTGGGTGCGTGCGCAATTTGTTGCTTGAAACATGCCGACTTGCGAAGCCGAGGTTCGCAGCAGCCGCTGAGAGGGTAAGACGAGATGTCAACGAGACGTGGCTCAAGGGCACTTTGCGACTGCTTCGCAAGCTTCTGAAACAGCACAACCGTTATCACCCTCCTCAAGCGATGGCTGCGCACTTAGCAGGTCCGCTGACCTTTTGCCAATGTCTGATGCATCCATCATATGGCAGCTTAGTTGGTGTTGACACATCACCAGCACAAGGCAACATCCTGCAGGTGCACAACCGTTGAACGTGATTAACCCTATTCTCCACTAGTAGAAGAAAAGAAGGAAAAAGGGGGGATACATGCATTACCAAGATGCGATACGTGCTGATCGTGATGCTTCCCAACATGTGGCGAACCGCCCACCCGGCTGCCAGTTGCCAGCAGGCTGGCTGTGACCACAAGCCAACCTCTTCACATAGAACGGCCGGGTGGCGCCAGTGCTGCATCAATCCCCACCAGCCTATCTGAGGGAGACAAGGGTAGCCATTCCACAGGGCCCGGCTGCCTGCTGTGAGCTGTTGCACAATTGTTGCTGCTGGGGTGCTCCTGCTGCCAGCGCCAGTGGCTGCTGCTGTGTTGCTTGGGCGACCCTCCAAAGGGACATGCATAGACCATCTGGCCTTTCAGAGAGCAGCTGCCAGCTGCTCTTTGACTGTGCCCGTCGCCCTGACGTGTGCATCGCCTCCAACCTTGGCAGATTCTGCAGCAGTCATTTGCTTCACAGCAGAAAGCATGCGCACAGCCACCATCATGCAATGTTTGCAATGCTACACAATGCTGGTCCTGCTGTCACCACTGCTGTCATGATGTGGGTGTGCTGCCTTGCTGAAACGCTGGCGCCATACGCCCTTGTGGCACCGCCACCACCACCACCACCACCACCAGCAGCAGCAGCAGCAGCAGCAGCAGCAGCAGCAGCAGCAGCGGCAGAGTCAGCAGCATGACCGGCCATTGGGTGTTGTGACCATATGCCACTGAGCATGAAAAGCTGTGCGCAGGCTGTGCAGGTAAGCTGCCCAGACCCCGGGTCTGAGGCGTTCGGCTGAGATGTAAAACATTGCCCATCCCTGTCACCACTTGAACATTGGGCGCGCCCAGAAGCCAAACAGCCCATATGCTATACCCGCAATTTCACATGTCCACTGTAATACTGCATTGGCAGCTGCACCTCCTGGAGGGGGGCTCAAGCCGGCTGCCTCACTCAAACATGTGCATTGCGCACACCCCGCTCAGGTCTCCTGTGGGGCTGGAGAAGCCAGCGGGGCAGTTTAACTGCTCAGCAGGCAGCAGAGGGGTGGAGCCACATACAGAACCAACAGGGCTCAAAACAAAGCAGTAGCAGCAGCATGAGCAGCGGCTGTTTCTGGTGCGGCAGCAGTCTGACAGTGGGAAGGGGTCATGGCTTGTCGTGAGCTGGTGTACATGCATGGTGAGCCTGGACACATGGCGGGCTGTCATCTGACGACATCTGATTCTGATTCTGGGTCTGACAGTGCGCTGCACCAGGTGTGGAGCATGTGAGCCCTGCGCAGCGGCCTTGGCTGCCGGTGTCCAGGATTGATTAGCAGTACTTTTACTGATCACAATTACCTGGTTGATTAGTAGTACTAACACCAATTACGAACCAAATATATAGTGGTGGATGCAGTGATGGACAGCAGTGACACAGCGCTGGCTGTGACTGGAGCAGCAGCAGCTGGCGCAGGACAGCCTTGGTGTTCTGGATGGGGGAGGTTGCATGGCTGATGTGGGAGGTTGCATGGAGAAGCTGCTTGCAGTGCTGCATTGTACTAGCTGATAGTGTGTGGCTGTAGGAAAGGTTGAAGTACTATTGCATTTGTTTTGTGAAGGTTTGCATGCATTTGTTGCATTTGTTTTGCAAGTCAGCATGTCTGTGTGCCTCAGCGACCAGGGTGTTGCAGCTGCTCAGTGGATGTATTGCCAAGCAATGGCTGTGGTTGCTGGGGCAGGAACCACACAGCTAAGCGCACATGTGATAGCTACATTCGGCACAGGTGCTGTGCAGCATGCTATACGTTCCATCATAACAACATGCAGCACCGCTTGCCACATTTCGCAACAGCATCAGTACGCAACCTTTACCACGTTGTACAAGCCCCGTACACCAATTGTTTGTTGAAAACCAGCAGACTGTGCTGGCAGTTGATACATCCAATGCGCTGGCCATGAAGGCATAAACACACGCAACCCCAGGGGCCAAGCAGCACAATGGTGCGGTCTCACACACAGCGTCACACACGGCAACAGCGCATTGCAGACTTCCACAGAACCACAACATAAGCGACAAAGCAACCCCACAGATACACACAAACCATGCACCATGAACAAAATTGAAAAGACTGGCCGGTGGCACGCGAAACGTCTGGCCTGCATTCAGCTACGCCCCCTTTCCCCAGCAGCAGCCCAGCACAAGCATCACCCACCACAAACACACGTAGCTGACACGTGCCCCTCCCCCCCATCGGTCCTGCAGCCCCTCACAGTCCGTGATGCCAGGGCTTGGGCTTGCGGTGCCCCGGCTGGTCCTGCCTGCGCTGCGGCATGGGGATGCCCCTCAAGCGCGCATACACCTGCCGCGTCGTCAGCATCTCAATCACCAGCACACGCTTGCCGCTGTCACTGCCACGCAGCAACGTGAGCTGCGTCGGGCGCAGCGTGAGAGTCTTCGCCATGAGGGCGAGCAGCTCCTGCTGCGCGCTGTCGTGGCTGGCATTGCCGGTGAGGTGAATGCGCACCGCGTCTGCGGTGATCTTTGCGATGGTTGCATGCTGCTGCTTGTCCTCGATCTCCACGGTGACCTCGCAGTTGCCTGACTCGCCCACGCGGATGCAGGGGGGCAGCGGGACCCGGTCGCCTGCAGGGGATCAAGCAAAAGCAAGGACAGGGATTGAGCGCGGGGATATGCTGTGAGTCAAATTACGAGGACTCTTTCAAGCTTGAAGGCTTCCAAATGCCAAGCTGCACGGCCGGGACCAGCACTAAGCAAAACTCAGCATGGGCAGGTGACCAGGGCAACAGCTGCTGCTAGACCTGCTACACAAGATGCTGGCCAACACCATACATTGCGTTGGAAAGGGCTTAGTCCCCTGGGGCGTCTCAAGCATGGAACAGCAACTGGTTGCCAAGCAGACACCAGCACTGAGCCAAACCAGACAGCGTCCTGGTGCAGGTCCTGATAACATGCTGCTGCTGTTGCCTCCTGCACACCGCAATGCTGTGCTCACCGTCTCTGTTGTACGAGGTCACTGCCCGATCCATGATGTACAGCAGGTCTGGATCATCAGCTCCTGCAGGCTTGTCGCTGGTGTAGGCCACAGGGAGGCTGCCCACATTGAGCCTGTACTGCCGCTCCACCTTGCCATCAGGCCGCCGCAGCAGCTTGGTGCCGCCGTCTGAGGTGTACAGCTTGATGGTGTGCTTGCTGCGGTCCAGGATGCGTGCGTAATCTGTGCGGCGGCGCGGGAGGGCCTCTATGTTGACATCTGCAGGACAAGAAGAATGAGGTTGTTTGGGGGGGGGGGGTGCGATGTTCGGGGCAGCTGTGCGGTATGCGTACTTTGTGTGTGGGCAAGTTAGCACACATCCCAGTTTGCTCCGTTGCATTTCCTGTGTCACCCCAGCTACCCCACGTACACCATGCAAAAGCCGCGCTGTGTCACAGCTTGGTGGACATGCAGTGTCTGCTCTGCTGTGCTTTGGCAGCAGGTGTAACATCGGCTGCAGGAGCACGATGAACACGTCTGCAAGCCAACATGCGAGATGCCTGGGCCATGTTGTGCTCACCCGTGGTGAAGGCATGCTTGCCAGAGTACTTGCAGTAGTACACATACAGCTGGGCTCCCTCAGCACGGGGAGCATCATTGCTGGTGTAGAGGATGGTCTGCCGCTTGGGCATGGCGCACCCCTTTCACTGACTGCCTCTCAAGGCTCCTGTGCCGGCTGTTCCCTGGGCCGGTAGGCCCCGATGAGCTGCTAGATCGCTGTTAGGCGTGATGAGGTGCGCCTGCTGCTGCTAGAATCGTGCTGTGAGCCCCTGTTGCCCAGTCCAGCTGCCCAGCGCTGCCCAGCCTGTCTTGGACTGTGATAGAAGTTGCAATACGAAGAAAAGCCTCTCTGATGGCTGACTCCCGGAACTACTAGTACTGTTCTGCTGCTGTTGTGCACAGAACTCAGCAAAGCAAGGGCTGAACAGAAGCACTGGATGAATAGATAAAGAAGGTCTGCTGCAAGAGTACCTTACGAAACGAAGAAGCCTGCAACGGATAGTTGTCATGTGGAAGCGTCTGCTAAGCTTCCACTAATGGGCACAACAGCAACGAGCACGCATCAATGATCAGGAAACATCGTGCTGCTACCGTTTGATCTGTGAACACCACCGCCTGTATACCACTCCTGAGGTGACCACACACCAGCGCAGATCGCCAGGGTGTTCTGCTGCCTCTGTCTACCTCTTTCGCGGCTTGATCAGTTCATACCTCTCTGTCCAGGTCACGTCGCTGACTGACCATATAATCAGGCCAAAGACAGTCTGCAGGCATGCAGCAGCAGCAACCCCAGCAGACAGTGGAGCATGGCAGAGAGCCATGTCCAGACAGAATCCTGGACGACATAGGTGGCGCATTTGGCATGGGTGCTTTGGGTGGAGGGTGCTGGCACATGTACCGTGGCCTGAAGAACTCCCCCAAGGGTTACAAGATTGCAGGCGCCCTGGATGTGAGTTGGCAGCCCATGCTGGCAGCAGCAGCATTGTTCGAAGCTCGCGCAGCGCCTATCTTAGTTCTGTAGCAGATTTGGTAAGATATTTTGTCCTCAACTGACCTCTTGCCTGCTAAACATGTGCGTCCTGCAGACCATTCGGCGAGAGGCGCCAAGGATGGGTGGCAACTTTGCAAACTGGGGCCTGATGTTCTCCGTGTTTGACTGCACGTGCCTCTACATCAGGCAGAAGGTAAGCAGTTCTGCATCGGGGCAAGCCCAGGCGAATGGATGTTTTTCCTGCCTCTATTTCTACGTGGGCCATAGCTGTGGCTGATGGTGGTGCCACCTGAACTAGGCGCCTTGTTGATGCACAGCCCTCGGCCCGCATCACAAGGCGCGTGGTAATGCAACTGTCTGTGCTGCGCTCCCTGCCTGGTTGTCTTGCTGGTCTTTTCAGGAGGATCCCTTCAATGCCATCATGGCAGGTGCTGCCACAGGTGGTTTCCTGCAGCTGCGTGCTGGCTTGCGGCCGGCTTTTAGGTCAGCTGTGGTGGGAGGAGTGCTGCTGGTGAGTGCTGCTGGCCGGCACACCATGGGTGCCGTTTGCTGTGCGGGCCTCATGCCAAGGTGCAGCAGAGGAGGAGCGCATTGTGGATCTGCATGCCTCCCTGCTGCTGTGGCGGCTTAATGCCGTTTTGTTGAATGCCAACAACAGCCAATGCACATTTTGGCTTGGCAAGCCGCACATGTGCTGCTGATGAAGCACCCTGCAATCACCCCACCATGATGGCACCACATGCATGGCCTGATCAGGGCAGTCCACTCAACTCTGCCGTGCTATGCTATGCTGTGCCGTGTTGTGCAGGCGGTGATTGAGGGTCTGGGTATCACCCTCAGCAAAACCTTCTCACCCCCACCACCCAGCATGCCCTTCCAGCAGCCAGGTATGCCTGGTGGGCCACCTGATGGCATGCAGGGCATGCAGCCTATGCCAGGGCTGCCCCCACCACTGCCAGCAGGTGCAGACATGGCAGCAGCAGATGGCGGCAGCAGCAGCAGCGGTGGCGGCGGCCTCTGGTCGTGGTTAACCGGCAGCGAGGAGCAGAAGGTACGTGGGGATGGAGGGAGGGAGAGGGCTGGGCGCATTGTGTGATATCTTTTAATATGAAGCTTGTCGGAGATGGAGGGGATGGAATGGTTGGAGACGGCTGGCTGCATTGTGTGATTGAGGTTGCAGCTCGTTGGGGAGGGAATGAACTGGGCAGATGCGGCTGGGAGTATTTCATGATTGAAGTTTGCCAGAGAGGGAAGAGGAGGGAGTTGGCTGGGTGCATTGTGTAACGTTGACGCCACTTGCCCCCAAGTTGTTTGTGCACATATGGGTTTGTGCTGCAACCCCATGCTCTGCTTGACAGTGTATGCATGTCCTGCCTGTGTCGTCTGCTGCAGCCCCCTGAGCCCACACCCATCCAGACCTTCCATGACGAAGGCTTTGTCCCACCACCCACACCAGATGCAGCCTTCACACACAAATGAGGAGCAGCTGGAGCATGTTGCTGTGCCAACAGAGTTGCTTTACTGGACAGTTGTCGTGTTGTTATCGCAGCATTGTCACGCAGTGTTGGACAGCAGGTGTCTGGACTGTATGGTAACAAATCTGGCGACCTCGCAGTTGTGGGTCATCAGGAGCGCAGCGTGTGGTGTGGGATTTGGCGCAGCGTCACTGGGAGTGCTGGAGGCAGATGTGTTGGGACAACTGTTGGCTGCTGCAGGCCGCTGCTGCTGCAGTGTGTGTCTCTTCATGTGCCGTCATCGGCCACCCTGCAGTTGCTGCAACCCTGCAAGATTGTTTTCTGAGTGGTACCATGCCGCGGCACTCTGTGTAACCCTGATGCGTTGCAGAGGCAACACTTGACTTCCCAAGTAGAGATGATGAAGAGGTGGCAAGTACAGCCCATACTGCACTTGCCGGGAAGCTGGTACCAGCTGTATGTTGGGTTCAGTTTACTTGAACAGTCAACTGTGGCACAACGGCTGGGTGCAGCCACGGTTGCAAACTGTGCTGGTACACTCTAGCAGGGCTGTGCCGACAGCAGGTTGCATGCTGAACAACAGCCATACCATTGTTACATGACCATCACACACAGTACTGACAGTGCCAGGCTGCAGGACCCATGGTTTGAAAAAGACGACCACAACAGCACGGGGAGAGATATGGTAGCACAAACCAGAAGACGTGTGCACGCAGTGCACATGGTGATGTGCAGTGCACGGTAAACCTTTTCAACATAATCACTACGCCGTAGGGCGTCATGTTGTACAATGAATGTGGTGTTTGGCAACCAGCAGGGTTGCTGGCAGGCTGCCTGTGCTCACTTGAACATATGTAGAGGGTGCAGGGCATGCTACTGCACAACATGAGGGATGCTCCATCACAACACTGGCCCCAAACCCTGCAATCTTGTCTGTACAGCAGTTATAGCATTGATCACAGCCTGTTCATCAAGCCGCGTGTTCAACCCTACCATGCGCCGGCACACGTTGCCCTTGCCACCAGCACGCTGTGCCTTCCACAACTAGCCAGACAAACAAGACTGACCTTCCCAAACGTGCACAGGGCACAATCTGACGCTCAACCTGGCTCGTTCATTTGCAATAACTCCCTTCCAACAAGAACCTCAGCAGCCCCCTCACTCAGTGCCCATCCCCAGCTTTCTCTCTGCCAGCTGTGCTGTGAGCTGCAGCCGCTGCCCTCCCCTCATCACATCAATCACAACCTTGTCACCAACACGCTTGCTGTCCAATGCCTCCACCAGGTCCGCAGGGCTCTGCACTGCAGAACCATCTAAACCCTGGATGATGTCACCCAGTATCAACTCGCCAGACATGTTGCGCCGGGTGGGACGCAGGCCGATCTGCTCGGCTGGGGAGCCAGGTGTCACCTGCAGCGCAGCGCGGCAACAGCAGTGGTGCTTGTTCGTGTACAGAATGCGCAGAGCAAGCTGAGTGCCCTAACCTAATCTGTGGGTGTGTGTATGTGATCACATCACAGCTGGCAACCAAGCCAGATTCTGTGACTAAGTACCAACATTGGTGCACAAGATACAGTTTTCAGCAGCTGCACGCTGCGATTTTTTGATTGGCATGTACAGGCTCACAGAGCTAACTGCCACAGGGCCTTATGGCAATAGCACATGATATTGTACCAACCACACATGTCCAAGCCTGTCACAAGTGTGTCACTCACGTCCAGCACCAGCACTCCTTTGAAGCCAGTGCGCTGTAGAGCCTGTGGCGGCGCAATCACCACACCCAGCGAAGGCCGCATGACACGCCCATACTGGAGTATCTGGTTCACCAACCCCTTGGCAGTATCGATGGGAATGGCGAAACCAATGCCAATGTTGCCTCTCCTGCCTGCAATGCATAACATCAGCGCTAGTGACTGGGCAGATAGCGCAGTGGTCGGACATGCATGCCATACTGGGGTGCATGTGCCTGTTCAACTGTGTTGCGGGGCAACTTTTGCAACTGGAGTTTGAGCTGCTGGCAGTTGAGGGCTGCCGAGGGGCCTCTCTGAATCAGCCCACCCGGGGCCCCACCCACCGGTGGGATCAAGAATTGCTGCGTTGATGCCGATCAGGTTGCCCTTGGAGTCCAGCAGGGGGCCCCCTGAGTTGCCAGGGTTGATGGCAGCATCCGTCTGCAGGCACAGCAATGGCAACATCCACCCACCCTTGTAAGTTGGAAGCAACAAGGTGTACAGCTGATAGCTGTCTTCCAGCAAGTCCGCAACAACAGCAGAGGTCCAGCTGATTGATATCCTTGCAGAGCCGGATATACGACCCACCAAATGCACCTGTACAAAACCAGCATCCCTATATGCAGCATCACGTTGGGCCACAGGGTGAACAGGGGAAGATTGCACGGTGTGGGGGCGGCATTCTGAAATGCATGCTCTTAGCACCATCCAGAGCTTTCGTTGCATCCAGTGATGTATTTAAAGCCGTGCAGAAATTGCACCATGCTTTGATGTCAAGGCGTGCATTCGACCTACCTGAATGCAGCCCCTGATGGGGATGATGAGGCCTGGGGATTGCAGATCACGCTCCAGGCCAGAGATGATACCCTGTAGATGCACCCATGGGAGAAAACATGCAACGGTGACAGCAAACAGCACAGCACACAGCACAACAGCACAATGAAGTCAACAGTATATCTGCTGCAATGTCAGGGTACTGCAGGACCGGCAACACAGTACTGCATGAATTTGGGCTGCGTACAAACAGCATGATGCTGCTGAAATCAACCAGGCAAACATGTGTGCACGTAGTTTGATATCAGTGCAATCCACATTATCTGGTGCTGTGCCTGCTGCGTGACACTTGCACCTTCACACAGGTTGCACCCCCACCTGTGTAAGAGAGTGATCCAGCCCAAAGGGGTTGCCTAGGGCGTACACCTGCAGAGGCACACACAGGACACAATGCTGGGGAAGAGAATGTTGACGCTGACACATTCGCCACAAACCAATGGCATTGTCTGCCAGGGTTGAACCGGTTGAAACACCAAGGTGGGGAAAACCCCGATCCCCATCAGCGGTTTGCAGTGCGTGCAGTGTGATGCAATTGCATCACATCCTGATCCTGGCCTCCTGCACCTATCTTCCAAATCCATTCGAGTTCTATTCCGTCAGTACACTACAAACCTGTTTCATCTGACGCTGCCTACTCAATGAGCCCTGATAGACTGACAAAGCTGAGCGGGCACGGCTGCCTACCCCCAACGCAGTGCCAGCAGGTGCTGTCACAGCAAGAGGTCTTGACAGTGCAGCAATTGCTGCAATTATTACCATGGGCACTGCCACCATGGCCAGCCCTTCAACCACCTCAGTCCCATCCTGAGGAGTGAACCGTCCAGACCCCTCACCTTCTGCCCCACCAGGAGCTTTGATGATGTGCCCAGAGTCACAGGCTGCAGCTGTGCAGCCTTGGCCTTGGGCATGTCCAGCTGCAGCACCGCCAAGTCCTTGTCTGGCTCTGCACCCACTACTCGAGCGCTGTAGCTGCTCTGGTCTAACAGGGTCACCTTCACTTCAGAGGCACCCTGTGACCAGCCACACAAGCCATACAACATGCATGGCAATGCCAGTGTGCATGTGTGGTTTGACGCCAACTTTGGGACAGGCTGGTGGGAGGCGTCAGCCAACACGGCGCTGACTGCTGTCTGTCGCTTTCACAAATCCCGTGTGCCAAGCACCGGAAGCCATCATGCATAAGAGTGAATGAAGATTGAAGCCACTGCGACCGTCCCATGAAGTGGAGTAGAGCCCCCCACATCAAATTGACACGGCCGAAGGTGGGGTGTTCTGATATGACAAACAAGTTGGGTGCGCGTGCATGAGGTGTCGCTGAACATGCAGCACCCAAAGCTGTTCAGCCCCAGCTAATGGCAGCACAGGCACCAAGAACATACCTCGATCACATGATAGTTAGTGACAATGTGACCTGCAATCGACAAGCAGCAGTCAGCCAGCAGTGTTGCAGACACAGCAGTGTGCCAGAGACCGGCCAGCTTGAAGCTGTGACTTGACACTTTGAATGTGCCGTCTTTCCTTGCCCTCATTGTCTGACTAGCCTTGTCATGATTGCCAGTGCCCAGCATGCCACCTATCTGAGCAGCAAAAAAACGTGTGTTATTGTTGCAACAAGCTGTAATGCAGCAGTCCACCACATTGATGTGAACCCCTTCATGTGGAAAAAAAAACGCCGACCTACAGACCCCTCCTTGCCGCTGGCACTCAAAATAAATCTCTCAAAGACACCATGCACATGCGTTGAGAACAATGCCCCAGTGCAAAATACCTCATCGATGCTCACTCTTCTGCACCATGCTGAGTGTGTCACCCCTCACCTTCCTTGTCCCAGACAAAGCCAGAGCCAGAGCCTTGGGGGATCCTCTCAATATCCATGGTGTAGTACCTCTGCACAGTCTTGATATTGCTGATGTTGACCACGCTGGGTGTGTTGGCCTGATGACAAAAGCAGCACGCGTCGGCAAAAAGGGAACGCATGGCAACATATGTTTGAGCATAGACACTACCTGCCAGGGTCAAGTGGCCACTCTAGCATGCCAATCAACTGCCAGACACCACCGCAAAACTTCGCCAGTGGTGGCTGCAACTAATTCACCCTCAAGACCCCGCGCATGCATGTGATCAAGAGCTACAACTATACTCAGAATGTCAGCAGACAGCCACATCAAGAGCATGTATCACTGTAAAAAGCATGTTTGTAGGCATGCATGCACGAAGCATGCCAGCCAAGGAACCCTCTGTACTGCATTGTGCATGCGTTTCGTTGGTGTGCTGGGCTTCAGCAAATGCCACTTAGTGGTGCGTGAGTGTCTGATTGATAAGGTAAGAATCTTATTAAGGTCGAGTCGACCTGAGCGGAGTGGTTCACAGCTCACCTGGAAAACCCTGATGGTGCTGAGCTCATCAGCAGCTAGGCCCTCCTGCTGTGCTGTGGCTAACTGCTCGCTGGCCACCTGGAAACAAGGGCGACAGGGTAAAGCAGTGACGTTACCCACATGGCTTATGTGTTTTACCTCCAGCAACGAGTCACTGATTGCTTTTTTGCACCTGCTGAGTCCTGCACTGATAGTTGCAGGCCATGCACGTGCACACTCGCTTGCACTGCTCAACAACACCAGCAACATGCAATGGATTTGTCCAGCCAGTCAGCCAACGAGCCTGCCAGCACTTGCAGCAAGCCCACACATCTGCGCCTACAAGCCCCTGCCTCTGCCTCACCCCACTCACTTTCTGAGCTTGACTCGGAGTCGGACGTCATAGTTTAACCATCCTTGTGGGACTATGGGTGATATGCTTCATAGGACTGCTTGCATGTGACTGATGAGTTGCCTTCATGCTAGCTACACTTGTATCCTCTCTGCTGAACTCACCTTGTCAGGCATGGTCAAGGAGACCTGTGTGGCTTGCAGCTTGGGAGCCACTAGGGCCTCTGGCTCACGCCGCTGCTCTGCCACCTGGATGTCTGTGTACATGTTGCTGGTCGACAGCCCTGCACCATAGCCACCAAGGAAGAGGGCTGCACCAGCAGCAATGGGGGCGAGGCGCTGCAGCAGACTCTGTGGTCATGCAGCATGCATGGTTACAGGAAAGTGAGGGGGGGGGGAGCATCAGTACAGGCCTGAAGTACGATCAGGTGCTGCTGCCAAACAGGAAAGCAACAAACACAGTGCACGTCACACAAGCAACATTCATGCGATAGATGCTGAGCACCACAGGAGCATGCATGCAGTGCACACCTAGTGACCTCACTCACCGGTTCGTCTGCCGCTCCACCCCCATACGAGCTGGCACACCGCACATCACCAAGCTGCTGGTGTCGCTGCAATTTGTGCAGGGGTGGCCTGGCTAGCAGCACCCGATCGGGCAGTCGAGCTGCAGAAGCAGTGGCCTGCCTGGCCACTTGTGTTTGCCTTGTCAGCATGTCTGAAATCTTGGTGCTGGGTCGTTGGAGAATGCACAGGCGTGCACATTGGATGCAGCTACGCATGCGAACTCATTAAGATATACAAACACGTCACTGTCAAACCCTGGGCGTTTGTGGCAGCAATGAGGTGATGGGTGACACAGCAGTTTGGATCACCCACACCAACTTAGCACTCTTGTAACCATTGTGATGTGTGTTTACCAAGTACACCAAGCAAGGTGGATGCCGTTCGCTCGCTCACATGCGTAGATCCCATCAACAACCCTTTTTGACTAGCATGACAGCTGGGTTTTCACAGACAACTCGATCAATCAAGGTCTGCCAATCAAACATCAATCACCATTTTACAGCACGACTGTGATTGTCCAGCCATGAACGACTGACGTGACCACTCCAACATGTCCAACAACACATCTGATTGACCTTGCAGAGTGCTGTCCACACATACAGCTTGTCTTGTCATGAAGCTCACGCCCACACGGTCACGCAAGCACCCCCTTGGCTTGACCTTGCTGTCAGAGAACTACAAACAGCTCCTGACTGAGTTCCACGATTTTCAGGGCGGACGACGTGGTAGCAGCAGCAGTGGCGATAGTGATGACGCTGACCCTTGCAGTGGACAGGGCGAGCTGCACATACCAGTTAGCACACCTGCAGTTAGCCATAAGGACACAGCTTCATGCTCAGTTCCAGCTGCAACGGCCCACACGCCAGGGTCCCAGCCAGCTGCTGTTGGTTCGTCAGGGGACCCAGTTGCAAGCAGCAGAAGCCAGCAGGCAGCAGGCAGCAAGCCACCCCGCACGCTTTCCAAGAAGGGAAGTTCACCCAAGCAGCAACACTTGTCACCTGGACCTACCAAAACTGCCTCCCAGCTGACTGCTGCTGCAGTGCAGAAGGGCGCCAAGCAGCAAAAGCAGCAACAGCAGCATCAAACCACTGCCACAGGTGACAGCCCAGCCAGCAAGCAGAGGACACAGAATTCACAGCCAAAGTCAGCAAAGAAAGCATCAGCTGTACGAAAATGCAACGAAAGCAGCAGCACGCAGGACGCAGCAGGAGATACCAGCACACCTGCAGGAGCTACTGCAGCAGTGGCCAGCACAGCAAAGCAGCAGCCTGAGGCAGCAGGCAGGACCGAGCAGCCAGCAGCTAGCCAGCAGACTGCTTCGGCAGCAGGTGCTGTTGTGCCCCAACCACAGCAGGCTGTGGTGCCCCTGCCTGCAGCCATGGCACCCACTGCAGCTGCTGCGGCGAAGGCGGCCGGTGGCATGCAGACACCAGACAAGCCACCCAAGGACGCTCAGCAGCAGCAGCAACAGCCGCAGCAGCACACGCCTCAGGCCGTGCAGTCTCCAGAAAAGCAGCAGCGGCGGCATGACAAGCGCTCCCGGCGTCGTGTGGGTGACAGCAGCCAGCCACTCACAGCCAGCACCACTGCAGGAGCAGCAGCTGCCAACCCTCCTGCAGCAGCAGCAGCAAAGACAGCTGCAGGCTCTCCTGCAGCAGCAGCAGCAGCAAAGACAGGTGCCAGCTCTCCTGCAGCAGCAGCAGGTACTGCTGCCAAGGACGCTAGTCCTGCAGCAGGCAGCCGCACACCTGTAGGGTTGCCTCGGCTGCCGCTGCAGCGACTGCAGGCCGGTGGGCCGCTGCTGCTGCCCCCGCTGCCGCCCAGCACTGCCAAGTCTGGCCTGCACAGTGCCAGGAGCGCCAAGGCCAGCAAGTCAGAGCCTACCTCAACCCAGGTCTCACGCAGGACCAGTGACAGCAACAGCCTGGGAGTCACAGGGCGTGGCAGCGAGCCTGGGGAGGGGGTTGGGGCACTGAGTGCACGCCAGCACAGCTTGCCACCCCCAGCAGCGCTGCCGTCCAGCAGGCGTCACTTGATAGCTTGCCTGGTGGAGGTCAGCAGGAAGCAGCAGGCGCGGCACTGCTTGAAGGGTGGCAGCGAGGGCGGCATGCCACCAGCTGGTGCCGACAGCAGCAGCAGCTTTGTTCAGAAGGTGCAGCCTTTGCAGCCGCTGAAGCAACTGCAGGAAGTCAGGCGGCGTGGGCAGCAGATGCGTGCTGGAGAAGACACCAGCCGGGACTGCCAGGTAAGATGGTGGCCAAGTGGCACTGACGCTAGCGTGTTGTGCAGCAGGTGCCGCACCCTATGCTGCACATGGGCGACACAACATCATGCTACCATCACCACTCTGTGGCACCAGTCTGGCGTGAGACGTTGCTGGTCGTGTTCGCGGATGTGGCTGCTCAACATGCATGCGGTTATCATAGTCAGCACTGTGAAATGACCTGAGCATACAGCAGGCATACTGCCAACTCTGTGCTGTCACAATGACCACATAACTGATTGCCAGGTGCCATTGTCGTGTCATGTTGTCCTTTAGATCCTGGTGTTGGACTGCCCACCTGTGTCCTCTTCAGCCCACAGCACAAAGTCAGGAGCCTCCGCCGCCTCCATCAAGAGCAGCAGCGGCCAGCACCACCCTGGCCCATGGCCGCCAGGCCCAGCAGCAGCAGCAGCAGCAGCAGCAGCAGTGGGTCCCTCAGGGGTTGTTGAGTCAGGAAGTGATAGATCCTGGCCAGACCTGCCAGCTGCAGGCCCAGCACACAGGCGCACCAGAAGCAGCAACACGCAGATGCCCTCTCTAGATGAGCACGCAGTCCTGGAAGAACCTGGCCTGCCTGCTCTGACACCACCACCAGCAGCAGCAGGGGCTCAAGTGCTGGCCGTTGCATCAGGGCAAGTTGCAGATGGTGCTGGGCTGCAGCGGATGGGGTCTGGGGGTTGGAACGGTGGCGGGATCCTGAGCAGGCGCAGCAGCAGGGCCGACAGTGAGGCCAGCAGTGGGGGTGACAGCACTGCAGGGGGCCTGGTGTGTGAGCCATCTTCCTTTGGGGTGTGTGCAGACCCTGCAGGTGAGCCACTGGTTCATAATCGGGCCCAGCGCACTGCGCGGCATGGAGAGATTGTGTGGTGCTAGCCGCGCTCGCAACTTTGCTTCGGCACTGCAGGAGTATCTGTGTTGGACAGCAATTTCAGCACTGCATTGCGGCACTGTGATCATCACTCTTGGTTGGCTTTGTATCTTGAAGCTCAGTTCGGGCATGTGCATGCCCATCTTTTCTGCTTGCTGCAGGGGCGGTGCACTTGGTGAACCCCGCAATACCTGACAAGCTGGCTCGTCTCAAGCAGCGCCTGCCCAGCCGCCTAACAGCTGACAGCGTGGCAGCAGCTACGGCAGCACCAGGCAGCAGTGCTGAGGCAGCTGTTGACGGGTGAGTGTGTGCGTGAGTGAGGATACCATGACTGGCCAGGGAGCAGCGGTCATGTCTGTAAGACGCCTCGCAAGCACCCACACTGCGTAGCATGTGTTGCCCATAACTTGGGCATCCTTGCACCATAAGGCGGATGGTTGAGCCACTGGTACTAGCTATGACATTGGGGCAGAATATCATGTGGCAATACAGCAACCTATGTGCTGGTGTTGCTCAGTATGGTTTTGCTTTCATTGTTGGTGCAATTCAGGGTGTCACCTGCAGCTGCCAAGCCGGAGCGCAGGGCGCGCTGGCAGCTGCCCGCAGTCAACCCACAGACAGCTCAACCCCAGCCGCAGGAGCAACAACAACAGCAGTCTGTGGCCAGCCCTGCTTCAATCCAACCAAGCAGCCAGGCCTTGCAGCACTTGCAGCACTGGCGGCAGCAGCAGCAGCAGCAGCATGAGGCCGCTGCACCCACCCGCTCCAAGTCGTGTAGGCAGGGCAATGAGCCAGGGCTGATGCAGCCATTGGACACATTGGCGGCAGCCAATGCCAGCAGCAGCGCGGGCTACCAGTCAGGCCTGCACCCAGCCAGCAGCAGCACAGCAGGTTGGGGCCCCCATGGCCCTTACCCACAGCCCCAGACGTGGGATGGCACCTCAGGGCAGCAGTTCCTGCACCCAGATGCGGCAACAGCAGCCCAGCTGGCAGCTCAGCAGCAGCAGCAGCAGAGTGTGAACCACAGCTTTGTGTCAGAGCTGAAGCGGCAGCTGGAGCACTGGGCTAGCTGGGTGCACATGCACAGCCACAACCCGCAGCAGGCGCCTCCACCCCCACAGCTGCCACCGCAGCTGCAGGCCATGCAGGCGTCCATGGCTCAGCAGCAGCAGCAGCAGTACCACCAGATGGCCCAACAGCAGTACATGCAGCAGCAGCAGCAGTATGTTCAGCAGCAGCAGCAGTATGCCCCGCAGCACCCTCCTGCAGGGCATCAGGGGGTTGTGGGAGCTGCGGCCATGCCTGGTGCATTGGGGGGCTTCACGGGGCCAGTGCCCGCACATGGGGCACTCAGCAGGTTCACAGACCCCTGGGCCGAGAAGCAGCAGCAGCGCCTGATGCAGCACAGGCAGAGCACGCAGGACACTACAGCCGGTCAGCATGTGCCAGGCTCACCTGAGCCAGCCCCCTGGCAGCAGCAGGGACATGGGCATGCCTTGGAGCAGGAGCAGAAGGTGCAGGCAGTGCCTGCAGCGTCCCCGCCGCCTGCTGTGTCTGCGTCCGCTTTGGTCCAGCAGCGGCGTGCGCTGCAGCAGCAGGCTTTCGAGGGGCTGTCTCTGGAGGCGGTGTTGGCGTCTGCAAAGAAAAGCAAGCCGCCAAGCAGGAAGCAGCTGGTAGAGGGTGAACAGCAGTGATTGGCTGGGGCTTGTGCACGCAAAAGAGTTTGGTGGTGTGTTGTTGCATGTTGGTCGGCCTGCCTGTGGTTGCCAACAGTCTGGCAGAGTCTGCCAGGGCTGCATGTTGTGGGGTTGCGCCTGTCGCAAGGCCTGCTTTCGTTTGACTGGTATTCAACTATGCAAATTTGGACAGACTGAGTACCGTCGCGTGTGCACATGTCACAGGTGGGAATGGGGAATTGTACAGCAGCACAGGGGCATGTGTCCCGAGCATGCATGCAGTGCATGCTCTGCACCTCAGCGTGATGGGTACCTGCTGCAGCTGACCTGAAGGTTGCACAGCTCACAATGGTTTCCACTCGAATGTTGCTTAGTGCGTGCATGGGTTTGGGATGTGCGCAGACCTTGGGCAGGCTGCAACACCATTCTGCATCAAGGGGTTCAGCCGGCTCAGTCCCGTGGGCAATGCCAATGAAGTGCAGCGACTGTGTTCATGTGTAGCACGTCCCCTCGTTTACAGACACCTGCAATAATCGATTGACAAGCAGATAACCATGACAGAACGACAGCAATGCGGCGTGTCACTGGGAAACCAACGCATGGTCCATGATCGATGCACTGTTGAACTGAACCCTCCTCCTGCATGAAGCAACTCTTGAGAAGGACAGGATTGACACGCCCACAGTGTCGCACGTCAAAGCACGCTCAGCTTCTTGATTGCATCGATTCCTTTAGGAATAGATGCCAATACAGCGCACGGGTCTCACACCCACACACATGACTGCCAAAAGTTGTCTGGAGTAAGGTCCAAGAGGTGCCAGAGCAGGCCTTGGCTGGCCGTTGGTTGACAATGTACTAATAAGGAGTAGAAATCCTGATTGTGAGCTGGTTATGGATGCAGCAGCAGCGAACGCAAATATTGATCCTGCTGCTGTCGGCCGGAATGCAAAAGGCACCATTGCCAAAATAGTCGTGTGTATTTGTAGGTGGCGGTGGAGTCACGACTGTACCCTATTAACGCCTGGTTGCAAAGACACCCTCATGAACATGGACGATATCCTTGCACATGCCTAAAGCACCGCAAGCCTCACGGCAGCACAAACGTGCTCGACCATACAATATTAAGCGTTTGATGCGGTCTTCGGGCCCAGGTTGCGGGGCAAGCGCGAGTTGACTAATTGGTTACTAACAGACCGTCAGCTGTGGATGTGCCGAACAGATAAGGACATCAGCGGATCAAGCCCATCAGCAACACTTGCGTGGACAAAAGGAGCAGGACAGGGGTATAAGGGTGCAGCATACACGTTCACTCGCTGCTGCTGCTGCTGCTGCTGCTGCTGCTGCTGCTGCTGCTGCTGCTGGAAGCTTGCCGTTGAGCAATGAGTGCAATGCCATATGGTACCCGATCATGTCGTATCTGAGTTTCAAATCAAAAGCGCTACTCTCCAGGCCCTTGGAAGGCCGGGAATGGCCATCAGCAGCCTGTTTGTGACAGACATACAGCAGCAGCACACTAGCAGCAGCAACCGTTTACCACCTTGGCAGCAGCAGCCCCACAATGAGAAAGCCTCGCCCAGAAAACCAGCCACCTATGAAACCCCAGTCTGCACAATCCAGGGTATGCCCACTTGTATCAAAAACAGCAGGACGGAATCGATGCAGTACTGACGCCACCCGGGCGTTAGACGTTCTATAGTATATTGCTGAGGGCCATCATTGGCATTCAGAGCAGCGGTGCAAGCTGTGCCCAGACAATGCGCGCTGTGCGTCTTCTGTTTCAAATCAGGGATGTGACGCAAGTTCATTTCAGCCGCCCAGGCCATCATGAATGCTTTCATTCCAATGAGCAAGTTGTTGCCTGCAAGAGCAATGTGAAGTCCCCCCCCCCCCCAACCCCCTACACCGGTACCACTAACGCTCACTCCTTCAGCCCAGGGCTCTGTGAAAGCACCGCGTCATGGTTTCGGAAAATCGTGCCGCTGCTTTGAGCGACAGCAATGGCCATATGAGACCAGATGAAGCTATGTGTCACCTGTGTGGCACCGCGGCGACGCTGCGTAACTGTTACTTTATTATTAAACACGACCAACGCGCTCCAGAGAGGTGTATAGAGATCCTTCAGGCGGAATAACGCACCACTGATTGCAAGTTACTGATCACAACCAATTCAGAAGCTCCCGTCCCACCTACGGCATCTGTCGCACGTGGCGACCCTCACGATGGCCAGCCTCTCCGTGATTGTGCTCGCGGCTGTGATCTGCATGCTTCTGATCAGCCCAGGTAAGCAAGTGAAGACTGAACCAGACGCTGCAGCGCACGACTCTGGATCGCAACTTTGGTCCATGCAGCGATAGTAAAACTGCAGCGATAGTAGAACTGTCTTGCCAGCCTGGACCCAGAATACCCATGCAGGCGACCAAATCTCACGGACTCAACGTTTTGCTGTTGTTCTTGATCCGCAGCGCACTGCGACGCCCTGGAGCTGAGCATGGGAAGGCGCGCCCTGCTGCGCATCCGGCGTGAGTCGCAGTTGGACAGTACATGCATGCACCGATTTGCGCAGTATCACCGCTTTTCAGCATGTGCCTACCATGATGCCAGCGGCAGACCGACTGGCAGACTGTGGTCAGCAGCGGTCGTGACTCAGGCAGCAGCGTAGTTGCAGGACAGCAGCATTGATGATTCACTGGCAGCACTGCAGCAGCAGAGGTGATTCACTGGCAACACTGTAATCTAAACCGGCACTATGATGTGAAGCTGCAACATACCGAAGTGAGCCCTCTCAGCACCATGGTCACGCTTGAGCTACTGCCTGCCCGTGTTGCTGCACCTTCCTGCACTCTGCAGGCTTCCGTACTCGCACCTCTCGTACTGCCTCCACCGGCACCACCTCAGGCACCACTTCTGGGAGCTTTGCAGGCTTCCGTACTCGCACCTCTCGTACTGCCTCCACCGGCACCACCTCAGGCACTACTTCTGGGAGCTTTGCCAAGACAACCTGCAGCGGCAGTCCTGGTGTCATCTGCTCAGAACCTATTGAAGTAACTACACCTACGTCCGCCCTCGCCAAGCGCAGTGGCTTCAGCAGGACTGGCTCCGTGAGAGTGACAGCTTATGCCTGCTCTGGAACTGGATGCCCAGCACCTGTACCGGCCCCCGAACGCTCACCATGAACACACTCCCAACCATACATTGATAAGGCAAGTCACTTGCTGAGTCAGCAAAGTTCCTCATATTGACATGCGTCGCTCTAGCAGGAAGGAGCATGGGGATGTAGCGACAGATTGCAGCAGCTCTATGCCAAGGAGACAGTGGCCAACCTGGCCCCGCACCTACTAATAGTCAGCCCAGTTGCACTTTGACATGTCCTGCCAGATCCGCACCCAGTCAACCCAGTTGCATACGCTACACGCAGATTCCTGCAGCCGCGGTCGCTTGTCAGCTGCTGAACCACTGTCGCTTGTGTTAGTGCTCCTGATGCAGATTGTGAAGTGCCTGTAGTCCACTACTGTATGGCTGCATGGCACCTTCAGTTGGAAAAGATGCTGCAGTAGCAGCGCTGGCCGATGTGCGTAGTAGTCTGCAGACTGTCAGCAACAGTCAGGTGACCGTGAGGGCCTGATTGTTGTATTTCAGCTGTCGTGGATCCCCTTGTGAGTTACAGCCCCCTTCCTCAATTGCAGTCCTTTCTTGGAGGGATTATTAGTATTGCTTGTCAGCCTGTGGCAAAACTGTTCGTGCATGTTGCACATTGTGTGCATCGTTTGTTTCACTGCTGATTTGCTGTTCAGGCAATGCACATGTTGGTCGCCCATTGAATCAGTGGTCTGTCAGAAGCACACTGGCAGCACTGTAGACTCTACGGTTGATCTGAGTAGTCAGTCTTGCATGTGGTACCAAGCATCTACTATAGGCTTGGGGCATGGGTGATGTGTTTTAGAACAGAGTGAGATCTCACATTGAGTCTCACTTTGAGACAGTGAGCTCTTACATTTGCATGCTGACTGTTCTGTTACTGATGTTTTGGCCAATGGTGCAGTCGCAGCTTGCTTGGTTTGCATTGTTGCTGTAATGGCAGATATTGCACTACTCATGGGTGCTGCTTTCAAGTATGGCATGCAACCAGTGGCTGTCTGTTGTGATAAGGCGGCAGATGCTTATGTAGTAGAGCCATTAGTAAGCATTGTAGTAGAGCCATTAGTAAGCATGGAAAGGATGCTTGGTGGTAAATCATAACAGTGCAGGCGGCATGTGCCACAATGCGGCTGTACAGGTTGACAATGGCCGTGCAAGGAACAAATGTGCAGGATTATAAGTGTGGGGTGCTGGCTGCAGTGGGACAGTGTACACTGTATCAAAATCAAGTGCCCAAAACGTCAGTGACGTCAACACACTGCCCCGGCTGCAGCGTCAACAACAGAGGGGATGGCTGCAGCAGCAACAACAAAGGGTGCATTTTCAATATAATTGTAGTTTGGTACAGCTGCACCAAACACTGACATGGCATACCAGTTGCCAATGAATAAATCCGTTGATGTAGTGGCGTTCAACAGCATTTTGTTCTGGACTGTGTTCAGAATCATTGATACCCTTGAAGGTCATGCAACAGCATGCAGTATGCAAGCAGAGCCACTGCAAGTGCCAGCAGCGGCGCCCACACAAGCTCTCTTCTTCACCCACAGCGTGATGCTGCATGAAAGGTGTGACGCTCCGAGCTGTCCGAGCCGAGTCAGCCGGTTGCCTCTGATTCAATCTACTGGCCGACTTGGCTGCTGCATAGCGCGTGCCACGGTGTGCCTGCCAACTTTCTTTCAGCAGCATAAACACCACCAACAGCAGCGCTGGGGTTTGCAGCCAGGTCAGCAACACCAACAGCTGTGTGTGTCTGCAGACACTGACACTCCAGTTGACAAGCCGTTCATGGCATGACATGCCCTGCATGTACTGACCTGAGTGGCCACTGGCATGGCACCTGTGCGTTCTTCTCATATGTCGGGGGCTTGGAAGGTGTGATCACCGACTCTGGCATGTGCTGCATAGAGTGCGGCAGTGCTGCTGCGCAGCAATGCATCATCAGTTCCTGATCGCACATCAGCTAGGGGACCAGCAGGAAGCTCTGCACTAAATGTTGACAGTCAAGAGCAGCAGCCATGCACTACCGGCAACCCGCAGGCCAACTGCCACAAGCAGCCAGCTGCAGCCATTGACTGCACCAGTGGCACTGGTGTGAGGTGGCACCAGTGACAAGGCATGCAGAGTTTGCACCCACAGCCTCCGCAAGTCATTGGGTGGTGGCCTTGTGGACCAGCACGACACATGCAGGCTGTACAACTTATCTGTTGAACACCATCAACTAATCAGCACAGCGTCCTGCCGATGTCCAAACATGTGTGTGCGAATGGTGCTCCAGCAAGTCAGCAGCAAGTCGACTTTGACGTCAAATGCACAATATTAACATGTTGAGGACAAGCAGGTGCTGGCCTGGGCCAGGATGATGTGCAGTTGCCCCCCCCCCCCTTCTTAGACACCCCCCCCCCCTTCAGGGTTCCACCCTCACTAGTGCCTGCAGGTGCTGCCCCTGCCCAAAAATGGCGCTATGTTCGGGCTCTATGCAAGCAAAGAAAAGAGTTCCGGCGAGCACGTCGCTGCTTTCAGGCGAGGGCAAAGCCGAAAACATGCCCTGGTGATAATCGGCATCGGGTGCGGTGCTGCGCGGCTCACGCGCTGCGGCGTAACTGTTACATGATTACTCAAGGCGACCAACGCGATCCAGCCAAGTATATAAAGGTCCAGAAGCCGGGGAAGACCTCACCTTAGCTTTCAACCAACTCAAAACAACCAAGACGCCAAGCCCCGGATCCGTCGTATCCTCATGATGGCGAGACGCTCCGTGATGCTGCTGTCCGCTGTATTCTGCATGGTCCTGGTGGTCTCAGGTGAGCATCATGGGGCTGAGCTAGGCACCTCAGCATCAGCGCAGAGCAGCGCAGTGTCAGCGCGCGATTTTGGTTTGCTGCGGTTCCGGAACCTTTCACACAGCAGCCCACGACCCCATGCGGGTGAACAGGTCACAAATGAACTCATAACCTTCCCATCTACCTGCTCACAGTGGATTGCGACACCCTGGAGTCGAGCTTGGGGAGGCGCGCCCTGTGGCGCATCAGACGCCGTAAGTCGCGAGCGCATCCAGCATCGTGCTCGTGCATCTTCAGCATTGAGCTTGTGTAAAGACAGCTATGTATCAGGCGTGAACTGGCATGATCCGACACAGCAGTGAGTGGCAGCAATCATGACTCACTGGCAGCGATAGCTGACAGCAGCAGCAGCAGCAGCAGCAGCAGTGACCCACTGGCAGCACTGGAAGCTTGCACCGACATTCATGCATCTCGAGCTGAAGCATTGAGGTGCGGCATGCCTCAACATAGCATCAACCTCAAGGTGACCCTGCTTCCATACCTGCCTTGTTCCACCACTGCACACTCTGCAGGTTCCTACACCCCCAGATACACTATCCCCACCTACACAACCATCGACACCAAGACTGACACTGACAGTGGCAACACTGCCAAAGTGACCTGCGGTGGCAGCCCCGGCACCACCTGTTCAGGCCTGGTTGCGGACGCCACTCCCAACTCCGCCTACGCCTCTGGCAGTTCCTACTCCACCACTGGCTATGCTAGTGTTAAATCAGTTGCCATTGCCGGATGATATCTCTGGTTGGAGCCCATGAGCAGGTGGGCAGGGCAGCGAGGACTGTATCTGCTATACATTTGATTGGCAGCACATTGCCTTCGACAGCGATCAAATCACGGTTGTGACCGCATTATCTCATTCTGCAGCTTGGCAGAGCCTGTCAGGTAGTGCTCAGGGGTCTGATCAATCAGCTAGAAGGCAGTCAGACACATTCCAGCACAACCGCGACAGCTAGTGCATCTTAGTTTGGGACGTTCTGCATGGTGCACCCTGGATGGTAACATTAACGCTCTTGCTCAGCAAGCAGCATCGCCTATTTGTATTCATGCAGAGGGAGGCAGGTATGCATGTGCAAGCTGCCACATTGAGCAACTTGCATGGCATGCTGATGCATCTGCTGTTTCGCTGCTGCTGCCCCTGCCGCAGATGGACAGGATCTTGCCGCGTGTTGAGGCAGCTGTTGCACCCTGAGTCTGCCGTATCCCTTGACATCACAGCCCTGAAGGTGCTCAGACCTGAAGCTGCTACAGTACCACCTCCCCAGCTTTGTACCAGAAGTGCCCAAGAGCATGATACAGATGCAGATGGGTGAGCAGACACCCATTTTGATCGTCCTGCTGTTTGAATTGATGCCATCAATTCACTAGTACTCCCTGGCTTGCCTTTACAAGCATTGTTGCTGCTCTTTTTGCTGTCAGCTTTTGCTGATACTTATCCGTATATAAGCTTGGCTTGCCAAGCCAACAGTGTTGGCTGCTTAGTGGCCCAGTCATCCCGGCATGGATGGTAGTGCTACCCCAACATTGCGTATTGTTGGTTTGCATGGATGTTTATCACTGCCAACGTGTTTGACCAATGCTTGCTTTGTGCGGCACAGTGCTTCTCAGCTGCCAGCTGGTTCGACATTCAGCGCCTGAATCAAAAGGCACATCTGGCTTTCAGGATGTTTTTGGCCTAGATGCGGGCACTTTGTTGTTTTGTCAAAGATGTTCCCGTCACACCTTCGTGCAAGATTGAATATGGTCGGGGCCTGCTGGCTGATTAGCGCTAGCCTACACAGTATGCAAGGATTGTGTGTCGTCACTTGCTTAGGTACATTGTGCTACTAGCCAAGGCTTGGCCCAGCCTGGGGGAGCATGTGATGGGCTGGCCTTGCATATGCAATGCACTGGCAGTGAGGTACTTGCTTATTGCTAGCACTTGCTTATTGCTGGCACTTGCTTATCGCGGCACCTGCTTATTGCTGGCACTTGCTTATTCATGGGTTTCAACGGAAAGTTGTACGTCGGATTTTTTGAAGGCTTGTTTGTTGTGAGATGTTTTTCAGTTGTGCTTGTTTGCAGACTTGCAACTCCTGTACCTGATCACAAAACCGCTCATCACCACACAGCATGTATATGGTGGTGCCAGTGGCTGCAGCAATCTGTTGGTCAGGTGTCTGGTTGACAACCCTGAACATCACAGGCACAAAACGACCATCAAAATTCAAAGCCATCAAACTTCAAAGCCATCAACACATCTAGTAGCAGCTGGCAGTGCGTCAGTCATACACACAGCGAGAATGCAATGGCAGGGCTGTTGCATTTTCGTCGATTTGCCATCCTGACCTGTGTCTGTCGCTGCAACCAAATTTGTACAAACATCAGTTCATGTACATGTCATGCGGCATACATGCACAGCATGCACCTGTGGCCTCCCATAATGAGACAACTTATGAGGTTACCCTGGCTCGATCCTGGTGGGCAATGCCATTGTTGTTTGGCAAAAATGTCCATGTAACATACTCCCCCATAATGCATTGGTGCTCATACGTCCATTACCAATTTTGTAATGTTGCCTTGATGTCACCAAAAGGTACTTTGCAGGCTCCCACAACGGTGTGCCAGCCTGAACACAAACGTTGTCTTCATGTTACGGCAGGCTGTTGGTAAGAACATGATGTGGCAGGCTGTTGGTAAGGACGGCCATGAGCAGGACAGCAGCCTAATCACACAGATAAGAGTCCCACCAAAGTCAGTGGGACGCGCTGCAAACACAGCAGCATCAGATGCTGATGGGCCATGTGCATGCTATGCGGCTGGCTTGCTCGGGGCCCGGAGGGCCCCCAATGCAGGTCACCTGCATAGGCTATGCTGCAGGACAATCTGTGCAGCCCCTTGAAACACCCACCGCTGTGCGGCACTTACTGACACGTGGGGTGCCATGTCCCCACGCTTCTAGCCATGGTTGTGCTATTGGATTCTCAATTATCAAAGGTGCGGCCGCTTATCGCCTAAAAGCGTGAGCGTGAGTGTGAGTGTGAGTGTGAGCCTCAGTGTGAGCCAAGCAGCCATCGCCATGTGCTGCATGCAGGATGAATGTGCTAGCACGCTGCTGCCGCAGACACAAAGCACACTTCAAGACGCAAAGGCAGCAAGCAGGTGAGAAGCAACTACTGCCTTCACCAGCAGCAGCAACAGCAGTAGCACCAGCAGCAGCAGCAGCAGGGGCAGAGTCAGCAGCAGCAGCCGATGAGACCTTCTGCTGCCCAAGCTCCCTTAGCCTTCTGCCACAACAAGCAGTCACTGAGTGACTCCTGTGTACAGAATTGGAAAGCCACAGTGTTACAAGCCAGAGCAATTAAAGCTGTTTTGAGAGCGCTCTCGAGTCTATTTCTGGGGCAACAGTTGGCATGCTGTGGCAGCCGTGCCCAGGCAATGCATGTTGTGCGTCTTATGTAACATCAGAGACGCAACTGGATTACAATACAGCCATCCAGGCCATCGTGACTAGGCAATGCTTTTATTCTAGGCTGCAAACAAGTGAGCATGTTGTTGCCTGAGCAAGAGTGAGCACCCCCCCCTGCACATCATTCGTGCCCCAATAGTCAGCCGCATGCGGACTCTGTGCAACCACCGAGCAGCGAATTATGCTGCTGCTTGAAGCCAGAACATGGCCATACGATACCTGATGCCGATATTTGTCATCGGTTTGGTACCTCGGCCTGCGTCGCTGCGTAACTGTTACTTCATTATCATACGCGACCAACGCGATCCAGAGAGGTATATAGCAACCAGCAGGTGCGAGAACGCACCAAACATTGCAATTCAGGATATTGCACCTTAGTGATCACAACCGACTCAGAAGCGCCCAGCGTCACACCTACGGCATCTGTCGTGGCAACCCTCACGATGGCGAGGCTCTCCGTGATCGTGCTCGCCGCTGTGATCTGCATGCTTCTGGTCGCCCCAGGTAAGCAACTGAATATACAGACGCTGCAGCGCGCGACTCCGGATCGCAGCTTTGGTCCATGCAGCGATACCAGAACTGTCTTGCCAGCCTGGACCCAGAGTACCCATGCAGGCGACCAATTCCGCATGGAATGAACGTTTTGCTGTTGGTCTTGATGCGCAGCGCACTGCGACACCCTGGAGCTGAGCATGGGAAGGCGCGCCCTGCTCCGGATCCGACGTGAGTCGCTCTTGTACATGCATGCACCGATTTGCGTAGTTTCGCCGCTTTTTAGCATGTGCCTGGCATGGTGCCAGCGGCAGACCGACTGGCAGACTTTGGTCAGCAGCGGTCGTGACTCAGCAGCAGCACAGTTGCAGGACAGCAGCATTGATGAATCACTGGCAGCACTGCAGCAGCAGAGGTGATTCACTCGCAGCCCTGGAAGCTAAAAAGCCGGCACTAGGACTTGCAGCTGCAGCATTTCAAGATGAGCACCTTTCAGCACCCACGGTCATGTGTGAACTTCTTCCTGCCGGTGTTGCTGCACCTTCCTGCACTCTGCAGGGAGCTCTGCCAGGACCACCTGCAGCGGCAGTCCTGGTGTCATCTGCTCAACACCGGTCGAAGAGACTACCCCCATCTCTTCCCTCGCCATTCGCAGTGGCTCCGTCAACAATGGCTTCGTGAAAGTGACATCTTCTGCATGTGTTGGAACCGGATGCCGCTAATCAAACGCCACCATAGACTGATAAGGCAAATCAGCACACGTTGCTACAGGAAAGGCCCCGTTGAGGCCACAACACGTTGTAGCAACTCCTTAACACACCTGAACCTGTTGACATGCTGTTGCACTAAGTTAGCAACACAGCAGCATGACATGCAGCATGCCAGCTGGCTAGCAGGCACATCGCCAAACCATTGCTTTGACTGATTTGCGCACAGCAGGCGGCAGACCAGCGGGGTGCGCTAGTATGTCAGTGCGGTAACAATGTCTGGCTGGCTCAGCATACAGCCTCCGGCTGGTTGCTTGCACTGCGCGCAGAATCCTTTAGCCGCATCAAGAACAGCAGCATCACAAATGTCATCCAGGTGGTCTTGAAGTGACATTGGTGCAACTTGCACGGGCCGTGACATTGCTCATCAAGATTGGTTGCTGCACCACTGCCGCCCATATTGCTGCCTCTGTTTGCAGATTGTGTCCAAGGTCCGAAACTGTCTGAATGTGACGGCATCTCCATCGGGTGATGGCAGACACCTTGTGTGTTTGAGCTTCCCATGCACATGCAGAAGGCACCAGTGGTGTTGTGAGAGGTGGTCCCCTGAAGCTTCTGAATTGGCCATGCGCAGCGTTGGTCTAAACTCAGTACAACAAAACTCTCAGGGCCTGAGTGTGTGCTGTCAGTGGATGGTGTTTGGTCCTTGCAAGAGCACCGGTGATGGGTGCTTTTCAGGCCGGGTCGCCACAAGTATTGCTTGCCCACCATTTGCACATGTTGTGGTTTTTACGCAACATTTGTGGCTGGATGTTTTGGTGACACTACGCTTGTCATTGCCTCATGTCTTAGTCTGATCTTCCATTGCTTGCAGTGTGCATGCTTTGCGCGTACCCTAGTACAGTGCTACCACATCGATGTGGTCTGATACATATGATTGATGTACCATTATAGGGCACGTTGCCCTAAAGCTTGTCGTCTACTCGTTTGGTATGGATTGATGTGGCTGGTTCTCTGCAATGATGTCTTGCAAGATTGATATGGCTTGTCCTCTGCAATCATGTCTTGCAGTTGATAGTGTGCTAGCACTTGCAGTTGCAACGCAGTGAGCACGTGTGATGCTAGGGTGTGGAGCTTGTCTGTGACGTTTTGAAGCATGTAGTTTCATGCATCAGGTCACCACAATATACATGTGCATCGCAGTAAGATCGCAGAGGCTGAAGCTACCGTGTCTGTCAACGAAAAGAAGTGGTTAGGTAACCTACGTGTGCAGGCTGCCAGCGAGCCTGCGATGCCATCTGCGGCTGCAGCACTCACTTGCTGTGCTTTGCCACCCCAGCTTGTAGCAATGTGTGTGATGTGTGTTGGCGGCATTCAGTAACCTACACTTGTGGCAAGTACTTGCAAGTGTGCAAATTGGAAAAGTGATCAAAGGTACAGATGCATATTGCTGCCAGCAGCAGGCCGTCATCTCCATGTGCATGGCAGTTGCTGTGCGGCGTGTGCAGTTGAATTTGTGAGACAAGACCCTGTGTGAACGCCTTGACGGCCCTTCTGTTCTGTGCATTGATTCACATTTGCATTGAATTCTGTGCATTGATGCGCAGCCTGCACTATGAAAGACAGCAGCAACTGCAACTACTAGTAACTTCAAGTATCAGCAGTCAAGTATGCTCCAGGCCGTGCAATATCCCAGAATGACACTGCTCACACCGTCGCCTTGTCACAATTGGCACTCCAAATCAAGAGTCAACAACCAAGGCTGTGGCCTTCAGTCAGTAGGGTTGACCTCCACAGCCGTAGGTAACAGTTGCCATCACGGATGCATAGGTGTTCCCACAACTCCCCGGAAGTAGCGTCAACTGCATGGTGTTCAAGCAAGCACACACGCCACAAACAGCAGCATGCTCCATCCCCCTTCCCCGGCTCAAAATTAGCAGCCAGCAATTGCATGCAACTCGTTCCACAAATCTGCCAGCAGTTTGGGGTGACGGCTTGCATGAGCAGGCAATGCCAGCAGCCGTCATTGGCAGCAATGTGGTAGCAACTGGCATACCTAATAAACAACAACAGCACCACCATACACAGGAACCTGACATAACCTGGCATGCCAATACATAGTGTCCCACGCTGCCCAGCACAGTGCTGCGTCAGTCCCTCTGGAAGTGCAGCTTGCTGTGCAGCTTCTTCCATGCCTGCACACCTCCCACATCCTCAAATACGGCATCCTTTCCTACCTTCACAAGCTGCCTCCACTTTCCTTGCACCTGCTCAGTGATCCGCTGCAGAGCCACACCATCATCCCCGCCAGACCACAGCATGCCACCTCGGCCAGGGCCCAGCATGCCGACACCATACACCACTTCCGCCGTGCGACGGAGACTGACAGCACACACCCACTTGCTAACTGCATCTCCTTTGTCAAAGTGATAGTGCAGCCGCTTGGCCGCCTTGCGCAAGAACCTTGACCAGTCCCAGTCAGGGGGGATGACCTGGTGCAGCACCGCCAGCTTGCAGAAGATAAGGAAGTCTTCGGTGATGCTGTCCTGGGTTGCATCAGGGTCATTCATGCCGTGCCAGTTGCAACCTGCACACGTGTACAGCAAAGGCGGTAGCCCACACTGAGGAAGCTTCCCTCCTTCCTTGATCAAGCTTGATCAAGGTGAGGGACCTCATGAGGGACTCAGCTGAGTCCCTCATGAGGTCACGAGTGTGGAGGCCGCCGGGTAAGGCCACTAAAACAAACCCTCACAAGCAATCCTGGAAGATGCTCAGCTGGAGAATCAGGCCTGGCTGAATCCATACTCCAAGCTGCTACGCCAGATGACCTGCTGCCAAGGTGAGCGCTCACCTCCATAATCAGAGTCATCCTCAAGCCGCATCCTGTAGCAGTCTATCAGCCACTCTGCCTGGTCACTACTGCTCAAGCTGTCAGCCCAACCAGCGTTGGCTGCAGCCGCCCTGCCGGCCTCACGCCTGCTGGCTGCACGCACATCACTCTTCGTGCTTCTGGGAAAATTGTTTCTGCGCGGTGCACGCTTGGCGAAAAAGATGTCATATGGTATGAAGAAGAAGCAGAAGAAGGAACGAAGCAGCACAGACAGGATGTGCCAGCACTGCAGGAGAAGCTGCCGGGCCTGCAGATAGCAGGGAAAACGATGATGAGGTGGGAAAGACAGCTGTAAATAGCATGGCTGGTGCAACACTCGTGTAGGCACTGGCTCAGCAGCAGTGCTGCTGCTCAGCAAACCCCAATTGCCACAACACACAGGCACGATGCTCTAGCATGGTGTCAAATGACAGCAAGTGATGCTGTGATGTGAGGTGTTCAGACTAGTAATACAGATTGGTGTGCTATTCAGCCCCCACCCCCCTGGCAAAATTCGACAGCACATATCCAATCACACACCTGTCCAGCACAGCGCTTCTTGGGAGCAGGTGTGATTCCACTGTACAAGCCACTTGCAGACCAATATTGTGATGAACACTGACTGGCACTAGCGTGCTCCTTGGGGCTAGAAGGTCTTTGAGCAGCCATTGCCAGGTCTGCAGCTGTATGACGATCACTGGTGACACCAGGGCTCCCACTCCAGTGCTCCCTGCTGACACACCTGAAGAGCTGGTACACTGACGAGAAACAAAAATAAAAAGCAGGTATATCAACTTCACGGTCACACACATCGACACTGCCAGCTGCATCTGTCGGTTGGCTGGCCCACAGTTGCTGTTTGCCTGGCAGCAGTGCCAGACAGGTGCACAGGTGAAATGTAGTGGTTGACAGGAAACGTGGTCCGCTAAACTTCACTGTATGGTGGTGGTGCAAAAAAGATGTCCGACTGGGGTTTTTGGAGGGAAGGGGAGATGTTTGGGGGTTTTTGACCTTGTCATTGTTTGACCCCCAGTGGCAGCTCACTCTTTCCCGCTGTACAGAAACCCAGATGCACGACAGGAGATAGCTGATGAAGTTTGGATGTCAACATCACGATTGTGTCCATGCAGCCAACATGCGTGTGCTGCACTTGCTTGCTGCTGCCAGCGACCTGTCTCAATTCTGCAGCGTTGCAGGCCGTAACTTCCAGAACCAAATCAGCTCACTGCATGAGCAGACTGCAGACTCATTCGGGCAGCGTTGGGAACTCACCATCGCTTTGACACAAGCTCTTGCCAAAGGCCTTCAGCTGTATGTAGGCAGCAGTACCCCTGGTAGCCCCGTCGACAGCAGCAGAGTGAAACAGCATGAGGATGGTAACAGTAGCTGCAACAGCAGTGGTGGCAAGACTGGCAGAACCAGCTTCAAGCAAGTGCAGAAGTCCCATCAGCACCTTTTGGTGCTGGCTGCTGCAGTCACGCACTGGTGGGCCAGGTGGTCCCACGACGTGGACGATCGCTCTTCAATGGCCACGGCATACCTGAACGCAGGTGAGGCTTCCATGGGGATACTGCAGATCTTTGACGTCCCAGTCAAGGAATTGCAAGATGCAGCAGTGCTCAGTCTAGGTCTGGCTACCCTTGATAGCTTAGCTGTGTGTTGAGAACGTTCGGGAGCTGGCACAGTCAATCTGATGCATTGCTGTCTGCCGACTGCCTGCCTGCAGGCCTCCCAAGTGTCTTGCCTGATGCGCTACAGTGTGCAGCAGCACATGCAGAGCAGATGCGGCAGCAGCTGGAGCAGCAACTCGCTGCTCAAGCTGACACCTTGATCAAGCAGCAGCCGTCCAGCACACAGCTTCGGAAAGCAGCACAGCCCCTAAACGAGATGCTAGACCTCATCATCACGCTGCTCAACTTATGGACAGCGTGCCCAAGTTTGCCCAGGCCCAGGCACGCCACAGCCACAGGCGCCACAGAGATCACAACAGCAGCCCTGCACACGGCTGCTGGCCTGTCCAAGGCTGCTGCAGCTGTCACAGCCGCCTGGCGCAGTGAGAGCGTCCTGCAAGCATGCCTTCCAGCAGCACCCAGCACATCGATCAAGCTGGGAAGCACACGCATGGGCATTCCCCGGCTCATATCATGCACCACCGCTGCAGCAAGCTTTGAATTGCAGTGCGCCATCCTGGCGCAGCAGTCCAGCACCCAGCCGTGCGCAGGGCCAGCACCCACAGCAGCTGTTGTGACAGCAGCCTCGCTGGATGGCGTACTGCAGTTGGTCCTGACGCATGTGGCGCTGGTGGTTGCACACATGCACGAAGCACAGCAGGGCAAGCCCTCAGCCCCACTGCCTGATGGAACGACACACAATGTGCCAGCCAACCACAAAGCGCTCCTGCAGGCTGCCTGCATCTTCAGGATCTCCCTGCAGAACGCGGAGTCAAAGCCAGTCAACATGTGTGAGGTGCCTGAGCACTACTTCACTGCCCTTGACTGGGCTTTGCAGCAGCTTCTGTGCCACCTGCAGGAGCAAGCTGCAGCGGCAGACAGCCAGCACACAGGCTGCAGCACTGCTGGCAGCAGCAGTACTGGCAGCCGCGGTGACAGCCAGGCAGCCGACACAAGCAGCAGCCAGGCCAGCACAGCCCCTGCCGGCACTCCTCAGCCTGACAGCACAAACAGCAGCGGTGCACTTGTTGCCAGCATGCAGAGCATGCGCCTGCTGCAGCACCTGCCGGCGCTGCTGGCGGAGCTTGTTTCCTTGCAGCCACAGCTGTCCTGCCTGACGAGGGTCCTGAAGACCAGCGCTTACTGCTTGAGCATCAGCAAGAGGCTGCAGCTGGCAGCAAACAAGCAGCAGCCCAGCCAGGTGGAGTCCTGCACGATCAGCATGATGTCGTCAGGCTCAGCGATCATGCGGGGATTGTTCAAGTCCTGTCTCAAGGTGCTGGTGCCAGTACAGCAGCAGTTGGCAACACCTTGCTGCAGTGCTGGTTCTGCAGCAGCCACCATCAGCCCGCAATCGCAACATGATGTGCTGCTCAACAATACTACTGCTCAAGCTGGTGCTGATCCAGGGGCGGTTGACTGCTGCCAAGAGGCGAAGAGTCTGGCAGGTCCCGTGTTCCAGCTGCTTGCACACAGCATGGCTGGCTTTGACCCACATCAGGGTGAGTGTTTGTCAGCAGCCCAGCCGGGACATGGTTACATGTTCAATACACGTTACTGGTCGATTCCTGCATGCCTTCCCTGTTGAATAGTGTGCCGCAGTGTTCAAAGTTGTTGTCCTGCAGTCCATGCGCCCCATTTGCTCCTGACGTCGACAGCAATCATCATACATACTGTTGGTACTGTACTGGTGCAACCATCAAGTGGGCTGCAAATGAGCAGTGCAACATTGAACCCTGGCATGGCAGGGAGGCATGCCCATGGTGTGGAAAAATTCCTGCTGCAACCAGAGCCACGAGACCCCTTGTGCATGCCGTTCCTGGCTGTCTTGCAGTACGGACGGCTGCCTGGTTGCCAAGGAACATGCGCGCTGGTACAGTCTTCAGCAGGCTAGAGGCAGGGGTGCGCCACGGCAGCGCCAAAGAGCCAGCACACACCTCAGCAAGCGTGGTTCTGGCCTTCAAAGCATTGGAGCTCGTCAGGTCGGCAGTTTCCCAACAGCTGCCAGGCCTGCACTGCAACAGCATGCTGGAGTGTGTCTCAGATAGCAGCAAGAGCCCTGCGCTGCTGTCCCTGCTGTTCAGCTGCGTCAAGCGGCTGCAGCACTGCAGCGGTGGCACTGACGCTGACGTGGCACGCCTGGGCAGGGCACGCCTGTTTGCAAGCATTGCAGCAGCTCACCTGGCGACAAAGCTGATTAGCAGGGCTGCAGCAGACCCTCACCATGTGGCATCCATCCACGAGCATGCAGCTTCAAACACATCAGACTGCAGTGCAGGCGGCAGCAGCAGCAGCTGTGCAGGTAGCCTGAGCGGCTCTGATGACAGTTCTGGTCACAGTCATGCTGCTGAGCAGCCAGAGACGCCTGTGGCCAAAAAGCCCTGTGTGGTATCGACCGCGTGGCTGCTGCTGGCCGGCCGGGCCCTCTACACCACAGGTGTGGCCCTGCAGGCAGTCATGCACTCACTGGACTGCAGCAGCAGTAGTGCTGCAGGGGATGATGCACACCAAAGCACCCAGCCACACCAGGCACCCTGCAGGCTCTGGTCTTGGGCAGCATACAATCAGGCAACACACCTGCCAGAGTTGTGGCTGCCCATCCTGCAAGAATGCATTGTGCAACTGGGCAGCACTCTTCAGCAGCTGGCAGCACCAGATGGTCACCCAGCATATGTGCAGGGTTCCAAGCAGCTGTGCGTTGTGCTGGGCAGGCGTGTGCTCCAGGCACACACCCAGCTTGTGGCTGCTTCTGCAGCAGCTGCTGGGAGTGCATGTGAGCTGGCACAAGGGCGGATGGCAGCCGCAGCGGAGTCAGGGCACACGCATGAGCGCAACAGCACTGCTGCACAGAGGCCTGAGGTGCTTGCGGCATGGCAGCAGCTGCGCAGCACAGGCAATGGCAACACACTTGCTGACAGCTTGCTCAAGTTCAGCAGCCTGCTGTGTGCTGCACTGCCCACTCGGTTCTGCTGCAACGAGCCCAACTGCAGCTGCTTTGACAGGCCGTCTGAGCTGCAGCTGGCAGCTGGCAAGGGCAGCCAGTGCAGCGCATGTGGTGCAGCCAGGTACTGTGGGGCAGCAGACCAGCACAAGCACTGGAAGCAGCATAAGCACGTCTGCCGAGCTATCTCAGCGCCTGATGCAGCAGCAGGACAGGCCAAGCAGAGGACCAACAACAGGAAGAAGGGACAGAGACAGGGGACCAGCAGTGTGCCGTGGCCCTAATAGTGCTGTGCTTCAGCATGCTGCAGGACTGAATTTGGCTGCCAGCCACATTGGGACGGGGTTTGCTTGTGTGTTTGTACACAGTTGTTGTGGCAGACATGTGGCCAGGTGCAAAAAGGGAGAAGTGCGCCCAGCCAGACTGAGCAGTAGCGCTTTGAAACGGCATGGCCGGCCGCACATGGCATGCATCGCCATCGCAGTGTCACAGAATGGTGCGCAATCGCGATGCCTGAGTGAGGCCCGTCCTCCTGCTGGCCACTGTGGGGCGGTTGACTGCATGTGCATCATCTTGAGGATGTGCGCACACCGTATGTATGACACAGCAATTTGAGGCGGGAGTGCCGCACTGTCTTGTTAGAACTGCGACTGCGTGTGGCCTGGCATCCGTTGTATTGATTATATCTGTGACCCTCACGCCCCAGTCACAGGGTCACCAGTGTGCAGAGACCCCTCTTGCAAACATGCCTCCCGCATTGAGTCACTGCTTGCAATGACAGGGCGATGCAGCAACAGCATGACTGCAGTATTGTCATTCAGTAGACCAGCAGTGCTCACAACCTACAGATGAGCAACAGACCACTGACGCAGCACACACAAGTGGTGTATTCACACAAACGTAAGTTCGCACCGCGCAGCCAGCACCGACGCAATCAAAACTAGCCGCGCTAGGCGTCGTCGTCATCATCATCAATCAGGAACGTGCGGCGCGCGCTGCCCTCATACTCAGTGCCAACCTGCAGCTTCAGCGCAGGCTGCTTCTCATCCCCTGCTGCACCCTCATCTGCACCCTCGTCCATTGGCTCAGCCACAAGCTCAACCCCAACCGCAGCCTCTGTCTCCACTATAGTCTCCTGCAGCTGCACTGGTGGGCTGCTGTCTTCCACATCCTCAAGCTCTGCTGCGACCGCTGCTGCTGCCGTGCCCTCGTCCTCGCCGTCAGACTCAGCCAGCAGCTGCCGCTGGCGCAGCCTACCCCGCACGGGCTGGGGCGCTGCTGCTGCTGGTGATGAAGCTGCAAGGTCTACATCATCGTCATCGTCGTCCTCTATGCCGTGCGCTGGGGCTGGCGGTGCACCTGAGCTGCCTGCGCTGTTGCTGCCTGGCTGTGCAACACGCTGCTGTGCTGGCTGCCGCTTGGGCTGCTTGCTAGGCAGCTCCAGCAGGTCATCATCATCGTCATCATCTGACCAGTCTGCAGCACAAAACACCAGGAGCACATACTGTTGCATATCTTGATGTGGCAGCCAGAACTTACCCTCCATTCGAGGGTCCTCAAGCTGCTTTCCAACATGAGTTCATGTTGAAAGCGATGCAACAATTAAATCTCAAGCCACAGAATGACTGCAAATATGCCGACGACAGTCAGGTACTGCAGTTGCCTGCCCACTCACCCCGCATGGTGCGCTTGGGTGCTGTGCGAGGAGCATCCTGGGCCCCTAACCCTGGCGAGGGCATGGCTCCGCTGCCGCTGCTGCGCTGCTGCTCAGCTGGTTGTGAGCTGGCTGCTGGGGCTGGCGGCACTGCCGGCTGCTGTGCTGCTGCTGGTGGCTCCCACTCGTCCATGAGCTCGTCCATCAGCTGGACATCCTGCAGAGGGTGTGCAGCAGCAGTGTTGTGGGTGGTCCAGGGGTGGCCCGGGTGGCGGACTGAAACCCAGGGTCAACAAAAGCAGAAATGAAGCTTGAGTTGCCACATAGTTGTGCTTTGCTGGTGCGTATATGGCAAGTGGGTGCTAGGTGACATCAAATGGGGGTAAACGTGCCGCACAGGTAACAAGACACAGCGCTTCCTGACTGCAGCCCAGCTGTCTCACAGCAACCTGGCTGTGCCACCCACTTGAGAGCACCCAGCTGCTCCCATACCAAACCCAGGCATGCCACGACTGGTGCGGAAGCTGCATGCAGCAGGAAGCACAGGCTGCCTGTCACAAGACCCTGCTTGGACCTGCAACAGTGAACAGTGCCCTTATCTATGGGACAATTCCTGCAGCAGCAGTGGTTCCTCACCATGGGTGCTTGCTGCAGCTCCAGCAGCTCATCATCATCAATGTCATCAAACCCACCAGCCTGCTGCTGCTGTGGTGGTGGTGGCTGGCTGGTTCCCGCCTCATGCTGCTGCTGCTGGTCTGCCTGCTGCTGCCGCTGAATGTCGCCATCTGCGTGCCCCTGCTCCTGTTCTGGCGGCCTGGGGTCAACAAAGTCTGAGAGCTTGGCCCGCATATCCTGCAGCTTGACCTGCATGTGAGAAAGTGACACAGAGATGCATATCATTGTTTCATAGCGTCAGCTATGGGATGCCGCCCCCAGGCTGGACTTGATGGCATGCATATGCCAGCTATCCAGCACCACCTGGCAGGCTGTCGGGCATGTTGACGGGGCCTTCAGCATTGACGTGCAGTACATCACTGACTGTTACGTAATACAGGCAGGTTTGCATGCTTGAACAAGCTCTGCATGGTCCCGGGGGCAGTCTGTGCAAGCCCAGGCGGGCGATGACAGACCTTGAGTGCATTTGTGCCTGACATCTTCTCCAGTGTTGACTCAAACTGGTTGTAGTCGCAGTAGTTGAACAGGCGGGGGTGCCAGCGCTGGTACAGCTCCAGCAGGCGGCGCAGGTCACGCACCTGTGTGCGCCAGGCAGAGAGAAACACATACGGGGGTGTTTCCCGGCACGTCGAACAGAGTAGCCGCCCTTCTGGGCGCCGTGTGTCAGCCTATCTGGTGGTCAGCGGCTCCGCCACTACAGCGCTACTGCTGCTGTCATGTTATGTGCCTTATACATTGGCCCTCAACAGGCATGCCTGTGCGTACACTCAAATTGTGAGTGTTGCGCAGGCTGCATCACCGCTGCTGCGTAAGCGGACCTACCTCGTGCCCTTTGCCCTTGTAGCCCTCCTGGAACCACTTGGGGAACTTCTCAAACACCTCTGGCAGGCCATTGGGTGCCTGCACAACGCAGCAAGTGCTGTGGTGAGTGTGCCTGTGTTTTTCCTGTGCCTGCAAAGGCAGCACACCTGCTGTTGTGCATCACAACCTGCAGCTGCTCCAGTGTCAGCTTTGCACGCTTCTTGATAACCCTTTTGGGCTTTGGCTTGGGCTGCTCAAGTGGCTCCATCTGCTCTCCAGCGCCATCTTCATCTTGCATCCCCGCAGCACCTCTGTACGATAATGCCAGGCACAGGCAGGCACAGCAGCAGCGGCATCCTTCAAGAACAGGGTGTGCAGCATATGCTGCAGTGGTGTGCATGAACCGTCAATAACCTCACCCTGCCTGGATGTCATCATTGAAATCATCAAATTCCATGCTAGCTGGCTGACTGCTGTTCTACTGATCTCCTTGCTGAATAGGTCAGCTTGCTGAAACGGGACGAGGCCAGTGTCTGGACGGTTTCGAGGCGATCGTACGTATTGTGTTCTTACAAAGGCCGCAGCTTCAAACGCACTGTTGTGCGTCTCCCTGTCAAGTTTGAAAGTTTGAATCGTTTGTAACAGCGCCAGCCTGGTGCAATGGTTGAACCTGGAGTGGACCAGGAGTTCTTGCAAGCCCAGTGTCAAGGACCAAGCCAGGCTGCAGCTAGTCTTACTGCTCAACAACCGCCTGTGTGCTTGCAGCAAACGTGGAAGCACATGCAACCATCTTGGCAACCAGTGCGATGCTGAGCAAAATGATGCACTTTCGCAGCCAGTGCAGCCCCAATCGGATCATCAGGGATCAAAAGATATTGAGCGAGCCTCAATCGCGCGCCGAATCCACCCAGCAGATGTAGGCCAGGGTTCTGGGCATATTGCACGCTGGGCAACGTGGGTTGCCCTGGTGTTGTGACAGAAGCCGCTCGTCAGTGCTCACTGACCAGGTCACTGCAACTGTCTTCACCGCAACTGGGATTGCATCAGCTGGCAGGCATAAGAACCTAAAGCAGGTGCAGTTGCTGCCCATGCAGGCTATGGCGTGTCTCCCGACTGATCAGTCATGACAGTCTGGCTCCCTTGCGCTCAGCGTCCTGAAACTCTGCTTCCTGAGACTGTTGCCTGACTGCCAGGCAGGAAGGGATTTCTTGGCAAAGTTGTTGGTGCTGGACGCTCCTCGACACCCAAAACCTGGCATATTTGCATGGGTGTCGTCTGGGTGCCCTCACCATATGCAAGGCCCATACCCCAAAATGCAGTGAGAAGGCTCTTGCTAGCAGTCACCACAGAGATGAATGCGGATGAGTGTCCCACTCAGCTGCAGCTTGAGGCTGTTGTGCTGCTGAGCAGCTCAGTCAACTGGCAGGCTGTCAGGGCCGGCCACTTGGCGCTTCTGCAACGGCTGCGCGGCAGATCGTGTCTTTGTTGCCAGGCCATGTGCCCAAGATGTTATCATTGTGTGCATTATGGTGTTTGTGAGTTAGGCTGTCAGCACTCGGACGTCACAGTCTATCACATGAGGATGCATCCTCATGGCGCGGCTGGTGCCTCCTGACCAGGGGTGGCCCTCAACTGATCCAGCTTGTCTCGGCGACCTTCAGCCTGCTGTCGCTGTTGCCAACTGACAGGAGCCTAAAAGCCTGCTTGCAAACCCTCCAGTAATACAGTAAGCCTACTGTCGTGCCGTTTGGGGGAAGCAAAGGCCACATGATGCATGCCACTTTCTTGCACGACCTCCCTCCACTCAGTGACTAGTGGAGCTGGGGTCCACACTGGTCATTGCGCCCGGGACACTGGTAGCATCCAACCAATTAGAAAGATCTTGTAGTAACTTTCAGGTGCATGTGCCTAAGAGGTTGGTGTAGGGATCATAAGGTGGGGTTGCCTTGCATAGCTGGGAGGCAGAGATCTGAAGTCTGAGGAGTGACCAGGGGATCCTTGGAGCTCTGCAGGCAGATGCAGATCATGCTTTAGCCACACAGCAAGCTTTCCTCTGATGTGCAAACGACGATGACCTCAAACCTTGCACAATTTGTTATTTGACTCATGGACCACAAAAGCACACAACTAAGGCCCGGGCCTTCATTCTCCCACGCATTGCGTTGTAAGCAAAAGGACTGATCTCAAACGAGTTTCAAAGGCTCTGCCTAGACACTGCCTAGACACATACAGACCCACACACGCAAGATGCAGGCTGCAGCACCCACATCCTCCTTGAACTCTCGCGCAGCACGTCGCTTCTGTGCAAGGAATGCAGAGCGCCTGAGGTCCAGGGTGCTCAACGTGCCCCAGCGCCCCGTGCGTGGTCTGGCCAAGTGCAGTGCAACGCAGATCGTGAGTAACCGCGCTCTGGGCTGTTGCTGGGGCCGCGCAAGCGAGCATTTATGGAGTAGTTTAGATGCACGGTTTGCCGTGCCTCGTCTGGCTGCTTGTTGGGGTGGTGAAAGACGTGTCCAGCCTGCACCACACCTGAGGACCACAGCCCTCCAAGTCCTCACCTAGCCACCGAAGCACAGCACAGCCTTGCACGGCGCATATGATTACACATAGAATCATAATGCCTGGTGCATTGCACTGCATGGGGCAGTGCATGGCACAAACCCACCACAACAGCAGCTGGTGCGCCCTACCCACCTACAGCCAGGTTGTCTCACATAAGCAACTTGCATGCACCGGTTGTTGATGAACCAAATTGTTCACATGGTTGCCATCTGCTTCTTGGAAGCTCATGCCTTCTCCTGGCTTTTTGTGCCTGCACCTGTCCCCTGCTCACAGAGCCAGCAGCTCGCCCAGGAGTTGGTCCAGAAGCTGCCTGCTGCTGCCCTTGCCGGCCTGGTGGCCAGCCTGTCTGTTAGCCCAGCACTTGCTGCTGACTATGCCCCCGCCCCTGAGGCCAACACTGTCGTGGCTGAGCAGCAGCAGGCACCCAGCAGCTTCACATTCCAGGGCGCAACACAGGTGAGGCGGGGACATGCTGGTGGACACTGAGCAGGCTTGGGGCTGGCGTTGTGGGATGGTGTTTCTACTTGAAATGGTGTTTCTTTTGGAAAGATTGACTGACCTTGGTGATTGCACAAACCCCAACTGCATGGACTCAAGCACTGTGCTGGACAAACCTGGTTCCTGATTGGTGACTCGCCAACCTGGCTTTGCATCCGCTACAGTTTCTGGCCTGTGCCTTGCGGCTTTCGGGGCACATGTGAGCACTCGCTAGCACCTGGGGCCCCCTCTTTTTAAACATATTGTTTGCATCCCCCTGTCCCCCTGTCTTCGTCCCACAGAATGCCCCCGCCGTGCGCGAGGACGGCCTGCCCGAGGGCAACCAGTGGCGCTACAGCGAGTTCATCAACGCAGTCAACAGCGGCAAGGTTGAGCGCGTGCGCTTCAGCAAGGACGGCACCATGCTGCAGCTGACAGCCATTGACGGCCGCCGCGCCACCGTGGTGCTGCCTAACGACCCTGACCTTGTTGACATCCTGGCAAAGAATGGTGTGGACATCAGTGTGAGCGAGGGAGACCAGCAGGGCAACTACGTGGCGCTGCTGGGCAACATCCTGTTCCCCCTGATTGCCTTTGGAGGCCTGTTCTTCCTGTTCAGGCGCGCACAGGTGAGGCGGGGGCTGCTGCTGGGGGGATGGTGGGGGTTTTGGCAGGGCTTGGGCAGTTATGCGGCTGCTGCTTTGATCACCTGCGCTGCTTGCATCATCTGTGGGGTCGCACCAGTCTCCACTGTAACATATGCATGAGCTTGTGACCCCTGCCTGCCACGAAACTACGTTAGCCTTGTAAAAATCCTCTGCGTGGTCATGTGCCGTCTGCATGAAGTCCAACACATGCACTGAGATCTGTGTGCTTGTGTTCACTGCTGCACAGGGTGGTGGCGGCGGCAACCCCATGGGCCCCATGGGTGGCCCCATGGAGTTTGGCCGCAGCAAGAGCAAGTTCCAGGAGGTGCCCGAGACCGGTGTGACCTTCGTGGACGTGGCGGTGAGTGGGGCTGCAAGGTCGCAGCGCAGTGCTTGCTGACCTGTAATAGCTGCAGTGGCACTAGCCAACAATGCCAGCCCCAAACAGCCAGCTGTCTCTGGGGACTTTAAATCGCAACATGCAAAGCCAGAAGCATCGTGGTTCCAGGCAGCGACGGTCTGTGCTGGGAGCACAAGCAAAAATTTGAAGATGCAGTAGGGCCATTTCGACAGCACACGGTGTTCAGTTCAAGCCAACTGTTGAATTGTGTCGCCTGGAACTCAACTTTGTGGTGCCATGCATTCTGCAGGGCTGTGACGGTGCCAAGCTGGAGCTGCAGGAGGTTGTTGACTTCCTGAAGAACCCTGACAAGTACACAGCACTGGGAGCAAAGATCCCCAAGGGATGCCTGCTGGTCGGCCCACCCGGTGAGTTACATGCGAGGCTGCCGTCAGCTGGGTTTGGGCTGGACAAGTATACGGTAGCTGTGACAGCTGCTGTGTGCTGGCAGCGGTGGCTTATTGTGGACGGACGCCCGTGTTGTTTGCATCTGCTGACGTGTGCTTGCTGCTGTATCTGCTGCCCCCTCCTGTTGCTCCCGCTGTGTGTCAGGTACCGGTAAGACCCTGCTGGCCAAGGCTGTTGCTGGTGAGGCTGGCACCCCCTTCTTCTCGTGCGCTGCCTCTGAGTTTGTGGAGCTGTTTGTTGGTGTGGGAGCAAGCCGCGTGCGCGACCTGTTCGAGAAGGTGAGGGCTCTCGAGGGGTCTGTTGAGCTGTCTGCATGGGGCTGCGCGACTTGCTTCCTTGTCAGCAGCAGTGCAGGTGCCTGCAGCATACCATGGCCTTTGGACTTCAGGTGCTGTTGGCTGATGCTCCCTGCTATGCGAGTGTTTGGCTCGGCAAGTTGCAGCTCACACACTGTCAGCTAGCAGTGCACTGCACAATGCTGACTGTGCTGCCTGTTTGTTTTGCCCCTGTCTTCTGTCCATCCTGCTGCTGCCCTCAGGCCAAGGCCAAGGCCCCCTGCATCATCTTCATTGATGAGATTGATGCCGTGGGTCGCCAGCGTGGTGCAGGCATGGGTGGTGGCAACGACGAGCGTGAGCAGACCATCAACCAGCTGCTCACAGAGATGGACGGCTTCGAGGGCAACACAGGTGGGGATGCCTTTTATGATATCAATAGTCTTGCAATTACAACGCAGTATGGTATAATCACAAACTTGAACACACTCAAAAATTCAGGTGTCAGGCAGTTCGCATGTCTGTTCTTCCTCGCCCTTTCTTGCTGCTGTCCTGCTTGCTAACTTGTGCTTGCTGCGTTTCCTGCAGGTGTGATTGTGCTGGCTGCCACCAACAGGCCTGATGTGCTGGACCAGGCGCTGCTGCGCCCTGGGCGCTTTGACAGGCAGGTGACTGTGGACAGGCCTGACGTGCAGGGCCGTGTGGCTATCCTCAAGGTGCACTCACGCGGCAAGGCACTGGGCAAGGATGTCGACCTGGAGAAGATCTCACGCAGGTGAGGGGGGGGGGTGAAGCTGAGAAGACTTGGTACCATGCAGCTGTGACTGTACTAGGCAGCTGCAGCAGCATCTTGACAGAAGTGTTGGGTGGGTGTGTGCTGTGGGAGCAGTGTGACATTTGATAGGGTCTGCACGTGTGCTGTTGCACGGTATCTGTGGACAAATGTGTGTGTGAATGCAAGCATGCTGTTGCTTGCCAGGTACCCAGGGGTGATGGTTGCTTGGCAGAGCACGAGCGCAAGTCGGCTGGAGAGGTTGGGTACATAATTGTTTCACAAATCTGGACTTAGCTGACCCATGGATGTGTTTGCTGCTGCTGCTGTCATGTGCTGCAGGACCCCTGGCTTCACTGGTGCTGACCTGCAGAACCTGATGAACGAGGCGGCCATCCTGGCAGCCCGTCGTGACCTCAAGGAGATCAGCAAGGAGGAGATTGCTGACGCACTGGAGCGTATCATCGCAGGTGAGCGGACACTGAGGCGATCAGCCTTGAGAGTGTTTTGCAACCTTGTGTACCCAGCCAGTACACAACCAACCACAACACCTAGCCAGCATCACCACTGGACTTGCTCACTTGCTATCTGCAGGGCCCTGGCATCAGCAGGTACTATGAGATAGTCGCCATTTGGTCGTACATGCTGCCACACTGACAGTCTGGGGACTTGTTCTTCATGCCCTCATTCTCCTGGCTTTGTTCAAACTCCTCACTTCTGCACTTCTGCACCCTCCTTACAGGTCCTGAGAAGAAGGGTGCAGTCATGTCTGACAAGAAGCGTCGCCTGGTGGCTTACCACGAGGCTGGCCACGCCCTGGTGGGTGCCCTCATGCCTGAGTATGACCCCGTGACCAAGATCTCTATTGTGCCCCGTGGTGCTGCTGGTGGCCTGACCTTCTTCGCACCCAGCGAGGAGCGCCTGGAGAGTGGGCTGTACAGCAGGACATACTTCGAGAACCAGGTAGGTGCCAGGCTAAGTGTTACAGAGTGGTTTCCTTTTTTATGTGTGGGCCAATCAAAAATTGGCAACTACTGCTGTGTCAAGCTGGTCTGCGGATTGTTCTGCATATTATTAGGACTGTTCAGTGCATAGCAAAGGGCTGCGTTTCCTGGCTGTGGTCATCATGTGTTGTGTCTGGCAGCTGATGAATGTGCCCTGCTGTTTGCTGTGTCTGTGTGTGCAGATGGCTGTCGCGCTGGGTGGCCGCATTGCTGAGGAGCTCATCTTCGGCGAGAATGACATCACCACTGGTGCATCCGGTGACTTCCAGCAGGTGCGTGGCTGCGGTGTCCTGTCTCGGGCATCATACCTGGTGTTCCCCATGTACAGGTCAAGCTAGCCCTATCCCTACTCTCCCTGCGGCTTTCCTGTGCGGGAGGATGGGACTGCCAGCGACTGCTGTAATCAGCCAGTTACGTGGCAGCAAGCCGCCAGCTATAATACAGCATTCACAAGTTGAATTGTCATTGACCCTTCTGTGTCTTGTCCTTCTGTGTGCCTCTCTCAGGTGACGCGCACAGCCCGCCTGATGGTGACGCAGCTGGGCTTCAGCAAGAAGCTGGGCCAGGTGGCCTGGAGCCAGGGAGGTGGCCAGTCATTCCTGGGCGGCAGCATGGCCCAGCCCTCTGACTTCTCCATGGCCACTGCAGATGATGTGGATGCTGAGGTCAAGCAGCTGGTGGAGCGCGCTTACAGGTGAGGATGATAGGCAATGTATTTCTGTAGGAAGTTGAGGAGGATGTAGTCGAGGTGCTTGCAGATGAAGCATGCAGAAATGGCTATGGAGGGGTACAGGAAGGGGTTTGGCAATTGCTGTCACCCAGTGCATCCAAGTCATAGGTCAGATGCAACAACAGACTGGCCATGCAGGAAGCGGTAGATGGCAGTTATGCATGTCTTTGTAGATGGCTCCTGTGCAGGCTTTGGTGTCTTGACAAAGAACACGTGGTGCTGCACTAGCGATGGTACGTTGAGAACATTGGCTCATCATCCTCTCTGCCTTGCGCTTGCTTGTCATTATCCTGCAGGCGTGCCAAGGACCTGATCCAGGAGAACATTGACATCCTGCACAAGACTGCTGCTGTGCTGATGGAGAAGGAGAACATTGATGGTGATGAGTTCCAGCAGATCATCATGGAGAGCCAGGCGCAGCAGTACCTCAAGAATGATGCACCAGGTGTCACCATCCCCTACCAGACTGCATAAGCTGTCAGCCAGAGTTGCTTGTGCATCTGTTGGTGGTGCAGCATGCGGGGTTCCTCTGGTGCAGTGTGCGGGTGTTGTTGAGGTATTGTGGGAGCTAGCCAAGCTTGAGCGCTGTCAGGCTGTTGCTCAGCTGTTGGCTCAGCTGTTGCTGTGCTGCGCATGCTTTGTTGCGGCCGGCACGGACTGTTGTGGATTGAGCATGCAGGCCACCATGGCTGCTGCTGCTGTTGATAACCTTGTCACAGCTGGTGTGTGAGTGTGTCATTGTGCCATCTGGGCTGGAGAAATGTGTGTTGCATACAGCCTGTGATTCGGACAAGGTTGGTGTCATTTGCGGATTCTACCCCACTGTTTTAATTGTGCACTCCATCGAAAGTTGATTGTGCTGAGAAAGGGCAGGTGTGCTGGTATTGGTGTTGATGTTGCTGCCACATTGCTAGATGGTCATGTTGCAGGGCAGGGCTGTATGTGGTTGTTTGGCAGGCAGTAACTCTCATGTTTGTTCCAGTTTTTTTTCACCCTGTAGTTGGGCCCTGCGACACAGTAGCGGCTGCAAAAAGCTGCTCAGTTGATACGCCAGCATGTATTAATGGGCTTTTGTCCCAGCAATTGCTGATGTTGCGTACCATGTGTAGGTTCTCAGTTGTTGACAGTGCGTGAGGGATGGTGGTGTAGTTTGCTGGACTCGTCTCTGTAACATTCTTGTACACATGGTGGTGACAAAATGCAAGGCATGTCAGTGGTGAGCTCAAGTGCAAGTGTTGCAATCAGCTGATGCTCGACGCGCGGTTGCTGAATGGGTAGGTTGTCAGCACACTTATCAGCACACAGCTCATGCTGGCAGCATGTGGCAGCAAATCGAAGTGTCTTCAAGGTACCAATCTCCATGAGCACAGTGCCAGCTGCCCACAGCACATGCGCCTGATCCGTGTGTCAAAGGTGATGGCAGTTGACAGGCCGTGAAGATGGGTCAACTGTACTGTACTTCTTTGCGCTTTGCACAATTTCTTCTGAACAGACTCGCCAAAAGCAACCCTGGCTGACAGGCACTGGTTGCATCTCGACCTGCCAGACTGGATCCCCTCAACCTACTCTGTGGCGTCGTGGCACATGCCTGCTCAAGCCCACTAGCAGTTGCTGTGACCCGCAACTCAGGGGAATCAGCTGTAGGTGAGCCAGACTGGCCACCATAAGTTCATGCACAATGCACGATTGAGTGGCTGCTGCTTGCCTGCTGCGTAACAGCCCAACAGCTTGTCGAAAGCTTACAAGATGTGGTGCAGCGGCTGAGTACTCAGCTCAGCACTGGCGTCAGTCAGCACGTTGCCAGGTCCCCAGCTTGCAGGCTTCTGCTCTCAGCTATTTGAAGCTTGTGGGGTTTGCAGAGCACTACATGCATGATGTCCTGGTGTATCTTGCACGTGCGCCTAGTTTTGCAGGTATGCTCCACTGCCATTGAGGCGGCAGCAGGCTGGAACAATTCAACCAACAGCATGTCTGCCCAAGGGCAGGTGAAGGGATGGCCAGCACACAGTGAAGGACCAGCGCGTAGTTAGAGACCCCGAACGCAACGTTCAACATATGCGTGTGTGTACACTGTAAAGTTCTGCTTCAAGAAACCAGCGGTGCGGCTTCCATACTGCTGCAACACTTTTTCCACAAACCGCCAGCCTGTCACAAGGTTCAAATTTGCCAACACCATCTGGCGAGTTGCAGCGATGCTAAGCATATCAAACTGGAGATATTGGACATCACAAGTGTTTGGCAGCGTCAGGCTTGGTCTGCGTGACCGCATCGCACAGCAATATTGATGGAGAAGAAGAAGATCTTGTTTCCATGGCTGTCGATCAGGAGCCAACACGCCTCAAATTCAAGATAGTACTTCTTGGAGATGCTTTCGTTGGGAAGACGTCCTTGCTGCAGCGGCTGCTGCACGCAGAGTTCAACACAGAGTGGGTAAAAACTACTTCACAACAGCAACAGCTGTCCCCACCACAGTGCTAAGCCAGTGCTTGTCGTCAGGTACCAGCACACCGTGGGGATGGAGCTGTATAAGATGGAGATGTTGCTTGCTGATGGTGGCATCCACGCCACACTGCAGGTGGGCAGGCAAAGCAACAGTTCATGCTGCATCCACAACTGCAGGCCCCAGCCTTTCCAGCAAGCGTCCGGACTGTCCAAATGTGTCTGCCACCTTTCTGAACCTGCAGCTCTGGGATGTTGGCAGCCATGTCAACAGCCTGCAGATGGCAGCAAACTACCTGCAAGGCTGTGACGCAGTGCTGATTGTCTACGATGTCACCCGCCAGGAGGTGCGCAACAAGGAACATTACTAGGCGCTACTGTTCAGCTGCAAGCGTGCCATCGTTCAAGGTAACATCGCATGAAGCACACATGCATCATATGTCCTGCCCTGTCATAGGCACGGCGAGATGGATTCCCAGTAGCCTGTTGTGTTGCTGCTGCCACCCTGATTGCACTGCAGACCTACACAACCGCTTGCCAGTGGGTGGAGGTTGTCCAGCAGATGTTTATTGATACAGGTCTGCCGCTAGTAGCAATTGTTGCCAACAAGGCTGACACCCAGGACGTGCAGGCAGCTGCGGCTGGTGTGCCCAGCAGCGTGCCTTCTGCTGGAGGATTCCTCAGGTACACTTGTTGGATGAACCCATTGTCATCCCCTGTAGGCTATGGATGCTGCAGATCAGCAGTGTGCATATATTGCAACATATCGTAGCTTGCACACTGCAACCACAATGTCATGCTTGAGTGGGTACTGGTCACCCATGGTGTGCGCTGCGCCCTCAACTGCCAGACGAGTACACGTCTGCCGTTCCTGCCGTGCTGCTGCTGCTGCAGCTACCAGGTCTCTGCTAAGACAGGCTCCAACGTCCAGCACATGCTGCAGTGCATCACTGGGCGCCTTGCGGGCGTGCCAATGCAGGAGCAGCTGTGCAACAGCACTGTCCAACAACAGCAGCAGCAGCAGCAGCAGCAGACGCTGGACCTGCAGCCGACACTAGACCAGCTCCCTGCCAGAAAACGTTGCATATTATGGCGAAATTGGTTGTCTACAGTTTGTTCGAGGCTTTTCTGCTGTGCGCACCATCCGACCTAGGGCCCAAGGTTGCGTGTTTCTGCCTCGCGACGACTCGCTGCATCGGATCAGCACAGAAGTCACCAATTGTATTTTTTTGTTGATTTCGGAGGTCGTTGTTGTCCGTCGCTACAAAATCATCTCGGGCGACGGTTGACTGTTTTTGTCCGGTCGTGCATATCGGTGCTTCAGCCAGCATGCAGGACAGGGCACGAAGTGATGCAGACAGTGGTTCTCTAGGTGCTCAATCCGAAGGCGAGCAGCGGCCAGGCACCATGCAGCATTCCGTGGCCCACCAGCAGATGCAGCAGAACAGTCACGGCCTGGGGCAGCCATACCAGCAGCTGATGGGTGCCCCTGCCACAGAGCAGCAGCACTTCGGTCCTTGGGTGAAATACTACATTCAACGTGTCAGCACCAACGTCAACCACGTGCTCTTCTATGTGGTGGACCCTGCTGGAAACGCCAAGCTCGCTGTTGTGGTGAGGCGCAAGTGGGGTTGTGACGAGCAGCAGCCAGCAGGCAAGCAAGTGAATGCATCTTTACGCGTGTCATGACCGAGTCCAACCTGCCAGAAGAACAGCAGAGGTTGTGCAGGGCTCCAAGAGTGTGACAGCAGCTGCGCTGCAGCCTTCAGCAATGCTGCTGATGCGCCCACGCACTCACTCCCCAGGGCATGCACCCTTGCATCCTTCATTCTGCTTCCCACATCCAGCAGGCAACTCTGTCATGTGTTAGGCATTGGTGGGTACAGCATGCAGGCAACTCTGTATCAACTCTGTGATATTGCGCCAGTAGTGCCCAGGGGTCATTCGCATTGCATTTTTGACACTCTTATTATCACACGTGTCGTCTGCTGTGCAGGGCACTGATGTCAAGCTGTCAGGCCACTTTGTGTATGCCAGCGTCAGCGACATGGCTGAGTACCCTCCACTGCGCTGCACCAACAGGTGTGTAAAGACTGCAACCAGCACGGCTGTCCCTTTGATGCTTGGGGCTGAAACTGGGCCGTGCACTGAAATCCACTTTCATCTTTTGTTCCTTGAGCAGTTGACCGTCGCAGCTTGCGCTGCTGCTTGCTGCATGCGCAACAGTGCGCACAGCTGCATGTCGCACATCTGCAGCAGCAAACAGCATCACGTTATGGTGTGTGTGTCCTGCAGGCAGAAGGTGCTGGAGTGGCTGGGCCAGCTGGGTGCGGCGGACTTGGCTGAAGACCATGAGGTCACACTGCCACAGCTGGCCCCACAGCAGTGGCAGCAGCTGCACAGCAACAGCCCCATGCTCATGAAGCCAAAGCTGGACAGGTGAGAGAGTCTGAGGGGGTATGTGTTGCGGCTAGTCCCTGAACCGGGTCCTGCAACCCTGGGAGCCCTTGCCGCCACCAAGCATGCTGTAGTGGCGCAGCAAGCGCTGAACTGCGTTCAACTGTGGAATGTGCGCAGTGACGAAAGTGCCACTGGTGACATGCGCATTGTCTTGTGCCTTGCCGCACTTGCAATTCACACTAGATATCCGTGCGTGGGAGATTGGTGGGAGTTTTCTGTTCTCAGCATGCTCGTTACTACCTGATGCCCCTGCAGGGACTACACCAGCTGGCGTGAGAACAGCGGCGTTATGGCTGGTGAGCACATAGTGGGGCTAGGCATCGCCATAGGTGTTTCTGTCAGGGTTTCAAGAGCTGCCTTTGTTTCAGCTTTCACCTGGTTGATCAGGCACCATCGCAGCAGCTGCAGCAAGGCACGAAGTGCATTGCTGTGCTCTTGGCTGATGTGTGTAGACAGAGAGCGTGGGTTCAACCGTAACGAGCCAGTGGATAGGGGTAAGTGTGTACTTGGCCCTCTTTCCGCTTCTTTACCTTGTGGCATGCTGTGCCTATGCTGCGCGTGCAGACGGTCGCCACTTCAAGCACTTTTACCTTGTGGACGCCAGCACTGGAGTTGAGCGACTGGCAGTGATTGGTGAGGACAGTGTGCGGCAGGACAGGCGCTACACCTACAAGGCAATGGAAGAGCTGGGGGGCTTTTGCTTTGAAAACGGCAAGGCGGTGAGTTTGGCGTCCGGGAGGTCCTGCTTTGTTCAACATGCATTGGGTAACTGTGGCCCTTCCCTATCGAGCCTGCAGGGGCGTCGGCAACTGGTTTTGCAGTGTATGTAGAAGTAACAGGAGATGTGTGGGTGGATTGGTCTGTGCCACTTCCACGAGCGCCCTGCTGTTTGATGTGCTCCTGCTCTGTTGCATGGCGTGACACCTATAACTGCCAACAGCAGTTGCACTTTGGCCAATACATTGGCAGCTTTGCTTGCTGGTCCGATGAGCTCTCTATCACAAAGCTTGGCGTATACTGTATGTCCTGCTGCTGCCTGCACGCGTGATGTCTCAGGTGCAAGACTGGCTGGACTACGTCTGCGGCCGCGGCCCACTGCCCTCAACAAATGCGGCTAGGGGCAGGCCTACTGAGCGCAAGAGGGGCAGGAAGAGCAAGCGAGCAGCTGGGGGCACTACAGAAGACGACACAGACCAGGACCTTGGGGCACACTACGCAAACCAATATGTGAGCAGGGTGTGCCCTTGTCAGGGCTGTGCACTCATAGCCACCACTGTGCATGGCTTGACAGGTGATTCAGCTCAGCGGCACTTTGTGCTAGTATCGGTGTCTTGTTGGCATAATGGACAGCTTTGCTTGATTACTTTTCGAATGAAGCTCAGTGTGATGTGCATTATGACGCCAGCTTGTGACCTTCCCGTGACCTTCCTGCCCAATGCCAAGTAACGTCACGCCGTGCGGAGCTCAGCAGGTGTGTGCTCTGTTGGTGTGCTCTGCTGTACTGTGCAGGGTGTTGCCCCAGCACAAGCTGGCCAGGCTCGCTTTGGCTCAGGCGGCCTGCCGCCCCACGGCCCTGCAGCTGGTGGCAACATGTACGCAGCAGCAGCACAGCCCGGCCTGCCCTTGCCCTTCGACCATCAGTACATGGGTGGTGCCCCACCTCCTGCAATGGGCCCCTATGGCTCAGGGCCACTGCAGCGGCCACTGGGGCCACCAGCAGGAGGGCTGCAGCCCCCACCAGCAGCAGCACCAGCCATGCACGACCCAATGGACATGCAGGAGGCAGTGCGCGCAGCGGGTGAGGAAGTGCGCCAGCTGTTTTCGGTTGGTGGCCAGCGGCTGCTGACGTTTGTCACGCACGTGCCCAACCAAGGCGGCACAGAGGTTGCGGCAGAAATGTGTCAGCGGCTGAACAGCTTTGTAGAGGCGCTGGGGTTGACAGGTGCGCCAGGCTCCAGCGCAGTGAATGCACATGAGGTGCTGGAGATCTTGAAGTTCCTGGCAGACCGGCCTGCCAGCCTAAAGCTGCTGGAGACGACAGGCATTGGCCGCCCGGTGGCGCTGCTGAGCCGCATGCATGACGTGCTGGCAGCACAGGGGCAGCAGCTGAGGCCAGAGGCAGCCGCTGAGCTGCAGCCTGTGCATCGGCTGGCACAGCAGCTGGCGGGGACGTGGCAGGAGCTGGCAGCCACAGCACAGGAGCTGGCCAGCAAGGCCCTGGAGGGCAGCACAGCGCAGATAGGGATGTAGGCTGAGATTGGTGAGGCAGTTGGTGACGATGGGGGGAGCGTCTTTGTTGCTTGTTGGGTTGTGCACCTGCGTGTGCTGAGTGGTTTGGGTGTTGTACAAGATTGTGCCTGGTGTCACATGTGGCAGTCGCTGCCACGGTGTCGGTGCTTTGGGGCCCATCCTGCCCTTCATTTCAGGTGCTCTGTACTAGCCAAGTTTGGGACTGCGCCCAGTTGGTTGGTGGCATGCAATTGGGATCGCATGATGGTGGGCCCATGCTGTGGTTGTTGTGCATGGCCATGCAGGCATTTTCAATGGGGTTGGTGCGCAGAGCAGGTAGCGGCCAGCAGCCCTGGTGGCAAGCAGGGTGGCCAGGGTGCCAAGCAGGGCCACCCTATTTGATTTGTCAATGCAAGGTGGGAGTTACCGCAATTTCCACAAGGCTTTGTGTGATGAAATCACGTCAAACATCTCCGATCATAGCTATAGACTCTGAGATGTTACTCACCTGCAACCAACTCACTCACTCCACTGACCAGCAGCATACACCAGCGAGCATTGCTGAGCTACTAGTGACGATCAAGAAACCCAACGGTCAGTTCCTCCTACAACGACAGTGAGCGACGCTCGGCGTGTACATTACTGCCTGTAGTCACCGAAGACGTTTGGGCGTCCCTGCTACTTCACATACGGCAGCTTAGACACAAGTTTGATGTCCTGACGTCCCTCAATGGCCCTACGTGTGTCAACCTGGCCAGAGCAGGTGATTCAGTTGGTGTATGTTAACAGCAGTACTAGTGCTGCTGCACTACTGCTGCTGCATTTGCAAGGAGCGTGTGACGTGCCTATACGAGGTTGTATGCAACATGTGGCTTATTGTGTCATCCCTGTTACACCTTGCAGCATCCAGCTGGGCCATGGACACGTGCAGCAGCTAACCATGCATGCTGCATGCATGGCTCATAAGACAGCGTGATGATTGTCGTGCTTTGGCACGTCCCTGACAGCAGGCCCAGAAAATCTTACCGCCGTTGCATGCTGCACCACAGGTGGCCCAGGTGCTCCAGCTGGTTGTGGAGCACTGCCCCAGCGCGAGGGACCCAAGGCTTGTTTGCAAACTCCTGGAGCTCAGCACAGGCTGCAGGAAAACTCTTCAGCAGTCACGGGGGCAGTGCAGGGTGCAATTGGACGCAGCGCATGTGCGGCAGTGCTCGGAGTTCATCACCTGGCTGAAGTCTCACTCGGGACTGGTGAAAGAGCTGGTGCTCTTGGGCGACCTCTTCTCACGGGATTACTATGGTGGCCCAGCGCCCTGCTTTCCTGATGTCATCTCCAACCTGCTTGCCACTGGCTTCAGCCTGTGCACTATGCAGGCAGCACAGCAGGCGGCAGGAGGTTCTGTGCTGAGTGCTGAGCCTCTGCCCCTGCGCCTGGACAGAGTTGCCATCAATGAGAGCTACACATCATATGACACGCCTCGTACCTTCGTGTCTGTGCCGCTGCTGGGTGCGCTCAAAGCAACTGGTGTTGTGTGCTTGGAGCTTGATGTGATCCACGCTGCAGCCGAGCAGGCAGTTGCAGCATCAGTCAGCACACTCACCACATTGCAGGAGCTGGTGCTCACTCTGTCGCCTGCATTGGGTGGGTACGAAGACCGCCCCTCCACAGGCAGGCTCTGCACAGCCCTGCACTCCCTGACCAAGCTCACACGCCTTGAAGCCCTGGTCAACCCTGGCACTGCACACCACCTGCCAGCATCCCTCCATGAGCTGGAGCTCCTGGCAGGGCGGGTCACGCAGAAATACACGGGGTATTCACCACGGCGAGAACCAGACCTGCAGCCGGACCAGATTGGTGTGGCAGACCTGAGCCACCTCACCGCACTGACACGCCTCACCCTGCGCTACACCGGACCTGACACCGGTGGCATCGGTCCACTAGAGGTGTCCCTTCCCACAGACTTGAAGGAGCTAAGGGTGTTTGGCCATGCGTCTATATCGGGCCTTGTGCGTCTAGGCTCCGCTGAGGTAAATGCCTATGCTCCAGCTGACATTGACATCCTGCAGCAACTGGCACCCCTGCAGCACCCATGGGCCCTGGAGCTACGAGTACTCTTCCGCCTGCGCCGCCGCCCTGACCCCTACGGCGACACATCAGACTCTGATGACGAGGACGAGGCGGACCTTGAAGCAGTACAGGTGGCACACGCTGTTGTTGCATCGGCGCTTGGTTTCAGCAGCCACCTCACCAGCTTGCAGATCAGGGATGCTGGCTCGCCATGGAGCAAGATCCCTTGGTGCGAGGCGGTGGCGGGCCTGCAGCACCTGCAGGAGATCTGCATTGCAGAAGCTGTCCCAGAGCCCCAGACCCTCAGGCGCCTCAAGGCCCTGCCAGCACTGCGCAGCCTGACTTTCAGGGACGACTGCCCTACTGAGGCCATGGCTGTGAGCCTCCTGTCGGGTCTGACAGGGCTGGAGGAGCTGCGCATGGATTGTGGCAGGATGCGTTCTGTTGCTGTGCTGGCGGGTGTGTCTGCACTGACGGGTCTCAGCAGGTTGGAGCTGTACGGGTGGGAGCGTGAGGTGCGCATGTGGGATGATGAGCTGCCTCTGCTGGTGCCACTGCAGCGCCTGCGTGTGCTGTACCTTCACCCGATACGCTACTGCTCCACTGATGGGCTAGACAATCTGGAGCAGCAGCTGCCCCTGCTGCAGGAGTTTTGTTTGGACTGAGTAGAAATCGTGTTGCACTGGATGGATGTGCACACTAGTGAATTTGCTGTGACAAGCCACTGCCAGGCTTGCCCATAGTATGGTGTTATGTTTTGTCAGCACCAGTGGCATGGGGCCGGCGCCAGGGCGCATGTGGTTCATTGGTGTGCACACACTTATGGCCTGATCTTGCTTCCGCTGAAGCTGTCAGATGTAAGTCCACTGGCAATTGCTGGTTGCGCGTAATGTGCATGCACACCCTATCGGGTGCAGTTTGACCCAGCTGGCTGCTGGTTGCCTTTGGTGACGTTGTGAGGACGCAAGTGCTGACAGGCGTGCACTGCGTTTGAGGCTCAACTCGAGCACGCATCCTTGCTCTTTGTCTGAGCATGCACTTGTACTCATACATGTAGTGGCGCAAACCGCAGCCAAGACCCGCAGGGCGGCAAGTCTTGGACAGTAGTGCCTGTGGTTTGGCCGGCCAATCTGCCGCCAGACAATTGGCTGCTAGGGAACATCTGGCTGAACCCCTATTTGGTTGATTGACACCAGTCGTGCCCACAACTACGTTTCGCCATCATGCGGCGCACACACCATGCAGACGACTTTGCAGTTGCTGCAGCAGGCTAGCACATTCAAACATAACTGCAAGTCCCTCAACTGCCGCCGCCTTTGACTTCTCCTCAGACTCTGTTGGTGGGCATGTAGCAATGTCAACGGTTGCCTGTTACAGCCTGTCAGCAAGTGTTACAGTGATGTTGTTGAATGCAACCAACACCCAAGGGTGCAGCCATGCCAATGTTGCAAGGTGACAAGCATGTGCAACTGCTCACCACAAGCTCAACTGACATGGTGACGTCATGGGCAGCCATGCTGGAATTTCAGCAGTGTCAGCCTGTCACAGTACGATAGGGATCAACATGAGTTCAAAACTTGGAAAGTGGCACTTCTGGGCATCAGCAACACCACTGGTGAGCATGCCTTTGTCCCCAAACTGCATGCATGGCAAGCACACTCACAGCCAAACATTGGCTGCAGCAGCAACCAGCACACATGTTCATCGGCACCGTGAAGTGAATGCAACAAAACCATCCATTGTCCCAATAACCACCAGTATTAGCGCAGGTCTCACCACTGTCGCTGCCGCTCCTCCTCCTGTCACCCAAGCCATGGAAATGCTTCAAGATTTTGAGCATGTGCGAATGCTCACAACAAGCTCAACTGACTTGATGACGTGATGTGCAGCCATGCAAAAATTCCAGCATTGCCTGGCATAAGCCAGACTCATGACAGAAAAAAATTCATAGTTTCAAAGTTTAAGGTGTCGGCATACACAACGCCACTGGTGAGCACGCCTCTGTACCACTGCACTACTGTACTGTGACAGACTGCATGCACGGCATGCATACTCCAACCCCAGTATTGGCTGCAGCAGCAACCAGTACACATATTTACTGGCATCAGAAAGTTGGTGCAACCGCACCATCTATCGCCCCGATCACCACCAGTTGTTGCGCAGGTGCCACCACTCCCGCTGCCTCTCCTGCTCCTGTCGCTCCAACTCCTCTTCAGACTCAGTTGAGTGCTGGTAGAACCCATTTGCCATGTCACGCTCAGCCTCCAGCTCCCTTGACTCTTTCACCGTCCCCTCAAATGCCGCCAAGCCCTCCTTGAAACCCTGAATTGCCCTGGTCAGCAGTGCATGTGGTCCATCGGGCTGCTGGACGTGTTGACCTTGTGTGTCGCGTGGTATTTGCTGCGGCAGCTGTGCCAGCTCTTCTTCAAGCTCCTTGATGACTTGCTGGGCTGCTGCTGGCGTCGCATTGATCGTACAATCTGAGGGCCAGTCCATGCCGTCATGCCTGCAAGTGCAGAACACAACATAACATGCACCATTGTTAGTGGATGAGGGCTGGTGTTATACCGTGCGTGTCTCGTTGATGATGGCACTCAGTCTGTATGACTCCCCCGTTGGCAACTGTATGACTCCCCCACAATTAGTAGCAAACAGGCTTTGTGAGTCACAGGCAAGCATACTGCATGATGCACATACCTGTTTTGGCTGTAGTCGTCGCCCAATGTCAGCATCACTTTGACGGGGACCTGCCACCAAACATCAGAAGCGCTGTGACGTCCGGCCTGCAGTAGTTGGTTGCAAGGCAGCACGATGATGCAGAGGTATGGTTGGCAAATGCACCAACAGACACGTGCCGCAAGGGCAACAGGTGCCATCCACTGCCGCAACATCGAACTGATTCAAACATTCAAACAGCTGGTGAAGCAAACCCCGTTGGAAAACTGTTTGTATTGTCCTGTGTCCACACATGTTTTTGTGCCGACATCCTAAGTGGACTGTCTGAGACTGTTTCATGGCAGCTGCAGGCTGTCCAGGCATCCAGCAACCTGGTACACACCCACCACCACCTTGGGCCCCACCTTGACTTCGCTCATGCAGCCACAGTCACTCATTGGAGCGTACGGCTCAGTTTCATGCCAAGCCATGACATCCAGCCTCGTCAGCTGCCGTAGCTTAGTCACCCCCTGCATCACCCCTAAAGGCGAGCTAACGTCCAACACAAGGCTGAGCTGAACCAGCCGACTGCATGCCGCCAGTGCAGCCCAGCCCTGCTGAGCCAAAGGGACCCTGGTTTTGGGTAGCAGCAGCTCTGTCAGGCCTGTCAGTGCTGCCAGCGCCCCCAAGCTCTGGCTCAGCACATCAGGCTGCACTGACAGGGCAGGCGCAGCCTGTACATATCCAGAAGGCCGCAGGACCAGCCGCCGCAGCTTAGGGCAGCAGTGGACCAGCCGCTGCATGGCTGGTACATTGCTGAGGAGGTTTGGGCCGATGGCAAGGTCCTGAAGGGCTGGTAGCTGGCAGCCTGAGAACATGGCAGTGAACGCCTGGGAGGGCCACTTCAGCATGTCCTGCTGCAGCTGTAGGGTGGTGAGGTGGCTGGATGCTGTCAAGCAGGCAGCATTTGCTGCTGATAGGGACGCAGCACCTGCATGCACATGTGATCATTGGGGGGTGGGGATTTAGGGGTGGGAAAAGTAAGGGGCGGAGATTCAGAGCAGTACAACACAGCGGAGGCATCAAAGTGCACCAAGATGCTCGCATTCTTAGCGGAAGCCACCTGTCACAATGTTGTGCTGTTGCACATGGCTACCGTAACCATCACATGGCAAGCAAATCCTGCAGCCCTCACCTGGGAAAGCTAAAGCCAGCTCCAAGTGCTCCAACCTTGTCAGCTCGTCAAACGGCTGCAGGCCAAGGGACGCCCCAGATGAAGGCCACAGCTGAGCATCCCTCAGCACCAGCTTCCGCATGCTGCCCATGCCACTCAGCACACCCGCCCCAATAGGGCCCCGGTGCTGCAGCTTGAGCTCCTGTAAGGCTGTCAGCTGGTGTAGGGCAGGGGGGTTGACAGACAGGTTTGGAACTGTGACCTCCAAGTAAGTCAGTGATGCAGGGAAGCTTGCTAGAGTGCTGAAAGGCATGCGGTCAAGGTCCTGGCCAGCCTTGGTCCCCGGCCTGTTGAGCTCCAGGTGCTGGAGCTCTGTGAGCCGACTGATGGCTGCAAACGCTTGCCCGTCACACAGCCCGCCTTGGAGCTTCAAGACTGTCAGGCTCTGCAGCTGCGGCAGTGCTAGGGCCAAGGCCTTGCATGCTGCGCTGACATCAGCTTGCTGTTTCTTTCCCGTTCCGGCAAAGCACACCAGCTTGCGGAGTGCGGGCATGGCAGCAACACCCAGGAAGCTCAGGCCAGCGTGGGCTAGCTCCAGACTGGTCAGCCCCTGCAGGACAGCTGGTGCTGTTGTTGCTGCGCCTGGCCTAGCTGTGGCCGTTGCTGCTGCAATGCCATTGATATTCACGTGCTGCAGGCCTTGAAGGCTTTCCCATGGCATGCTGCTCCATGCTACTGCTGGGCAGGGCTGGCCCTTCTGCTTGCCGGGCCATCCTAGCTCGAGGGCTGTGGTGCGGCGGATGTGGGAGGCGTTGGATCGCAGCCAGGCTGCCAAGGCAGCTGCTTTGGGCTGCGTGCAGCGGCGGACAATCACCTGTGGACAGGCACAGCAGCAACATCAACGCTGTTTGTTGCAAAGTTTGTGACACGTCAGACCATGTTTATGTGTTGAAGAGTCGCAAGCAAGTGCATGACTTGATGCTGAGTAGCGCACTAGCTGAGCTCACTGCATTGTCTTGATCTTTGCGGCTGCATGCAGACCTGATTTGCTGCAGTAATGGAGGCCCACCCCCTATTGTTTGCCCCATCCGATGCCCCTTCCTGAGACAGCACAAGGTAACTCGCACCTGTTGTGTCGCCAGTGCTGCCCCTGCCCTCCAATCGCTGCACACCCGGGCACATGAGCGCATGCGCTGCTGCAGGCTGACACGCTGCAGCACCAAGGTAACTACCTCAGGGTCCAGACGGGGTGCAGTAGCCATGGCAGCCTGTGCAGCAAGAGAGGGCACAGCAGCAAGGTGCATCATGTAAGCTGTGGACCATGTGGATCACAACCAAACTAAGCAGGTGCTTGCTGTGACCAAGGGGCGACTGGGTCCCCTCTTTGACAGCATGCACCATCATACCCATGACCAAAAAACCCATGACCAAAAAAATGCAGCAGAGGCAGGCCAGCCAGGGCTCCTGTTCAGTAGGACAGAACCAACTGTAGCTACTGATGTTGTCAGGAGCATAGTGAGCAAAGGCTTCGCGGCCGTCGCACTAACCTGAGACACTGTGAGGTCTGCTACTGATGCTACTGTTGCAGGGTGAGTCGCCACGTGGGATGGCGCGCTGATAGACGTGTGTAACCGTCTTGATATCAAAGCATTGGTGTCAGTTTTTTTGTTTCAACGGGTCGCATGCTGCCAATACCGTTGTTCTTGCTGCCTCGGAACAGGCGGATGACACAGACAGAAGAAGATAAATTTGTGGCCTGTTGGCCGGTATAGTTACCAAAATGCTCAAACGTATTGCTGACTTCCATGATACGCAGCGGTGCACCGACTTGGCCTCACAGTAGTGCTACAGCCAACATAACTTTACCTACGCTCTTTCTTTTGACGCCTTTCTTTGACATGAGCTGTTGAAACTTATCACTGGAAGGACGACTTGGTTTCGTCTCACATCCTTGTCTTCTGCTTCGGTCGCTCCCGGTCGGTCAGATCACACAAGCTCAGATCAATTGAAGTTGGCCTGTCTGCAGTCAGCCCAACGGTCCTGCGTCCGCAACAACGAGCCATGACCTGACTAGGTAACACATCAACGACGCCAATTTGCTGAGTGCTGCTGTTGCTGACCGGCACTCATGAGTGCTGCTTTGAGGCTTGCTGCAAGCTCAGTCTATGTCAGCTACCGCTGAGAAAACAAGGAGGTTCCTGAAGCTACCTTGCGTGTCTTTTGCTGCACAGGATGGCAAGCAACAAGTCAGTATCCTTGCTGGCCCTGCCAGACTCCTGCCTGTTGGCCGTGCTGCAGTGCTGTGCAGCAGACGACCAGCACAGCTTGTTCAGTGCCGCCAGGCCCACAGCAGGTTGCATCAAGCAGCTGTGGCAGCGCTGCGCAGCATCACAGTAGATGTGCCTCAGCAGCAGCACGTGGACCGTGTGCTGCTGTACCTGAGCAGACACGGCCGGCACATCGACCGCATCCAACTGCGTAAACGTAGGCGAGCCAGTACTCCGGCAGCTGCCCCCCATTCTCAAGCTCAGCAGTCTGTGCCTCAATGGCTTGACCCTGCAGCTGCGGCCAGGCAGCGGCTTCTTGGGCGTACTGGGGGCTGCTGGCCAGTTGGCAGCTCTCAAGCAGCTGCGGCTCAAGGAGATCAGGCTGCTTGACCAAAGGTGTGCTGAGGCACTGACAGCAGCAGTTCCACAGCTGCCTGCTGGGCTGGAGCACCTCAGCATCAGCCGTCTGGTATTCAGTGGGCGCGACGTGCAGTTTCTCACTCACGGCTTGCAGCAGCTTCAGCAGCTAACCTACCTTGAGCTTGCTCCCGGGAATTTGTGTGGTCCAGACCAAGCCAGCCCAGCCCTGCAGCCGTTGCAGGCGCTGACCCGGCTGGCTGATCTGCGGCTGGGTGGTGGTGCGAGGGTCATGGTCACTGCCACCATGTTGTCAGGCACCAATCACCTAACACGGCTTCAGCTAGCAGGGGGCAGCATGGAGCCAGGGATGCTGGCTGGCAAGGCACGGCTGCAGCACCTTGGCCTGAACTGCTGTACAGTGCTCAGTGCTGCAGGGGGAGTGGCACAGCTGCTGTTCCACCTGCAGCAGCTGCCGCAGCTGACACGCTTGCGCATGAACCACCTGCGGGCTTTTGGGGAGGGGAACCCCCCTGCAACAGCCTACTCAGACTCACAGCAAGCAGCAAGCTGTAGCACCTAGATGTCAGCTGGTGCACGCTGCCAGAAGATGCGCTGCAGCACATGTTCCCTGCTGGTAGGCAGCTACCACACCTGACGGAGCTCAACACGTCCTACATCGAGCGCCCTAATTATGTGTGCGCGGCAACCCCTGCCGCCAGCTGCCTGGTCAGCTGCTGCCCTGGCATGCGGTGGCTGTCCATGCAGGGTTTGCAGTGCGGTTCAGCTCTGCTGGCCCCAATGCAGGGGCTGAGCGCGCTGCACACACTGCACCTTCCCACTTGTGGTGAGGAGGATGTTGAGGAGTTGCAGCCGCTGTGTCGATAAAAAGAGCTGAGGGAGCTGAAACTGGTGTTTTACGACATTGCTTTCCCTGTGGCTCTGAGACTGATGTACTGTTTTTATTGCTGTGCTGCTGCTGTGCTGTGCAGGGGCCTGACGACGAGCCAGTGTGGCGTCAGCTGCTGCAGCATTACAGCAACGACAGCGGACCTGAGTGGCTCCGCAGGCGGCGGCAGCAATGGGGGAGTCAGCATGAGGCAGCAGCAGCAGCAGCAGGGGCAGTAGGGACAGCAGGGGCCTCACCAGGGGCCGGCAGCAGCACACAACCCTGAGCCGCTTGCTGCTGCTGCTCATGTGGAGCAAGCCAGGAGTGATCGTAGGGATGCACCCACTATGATCTGGAGGGTTTATGGCCTGCATCACAGCTTTCATGCAGGCTTCCGATTGTGTGTGCGTGTTTGGGGGGGGGGGGGGGGAGTTGTCTGTGCCTCTCCTAGTAGGAGGCATACAGTGCAGTGGGGCGTAGGGATGGCAGGAAAGTAAAAGCAGGATAAACTCGTTGGTGTGGAGCGCCCACGGCGGGCGGCAATCTATTGAGAGGTAGGTGTGGCCCAGATGAAACACCAAGTAGATGAGGTCTTGGCAGGCGCTCTAGATGTGCGCCCCTATGGTAGCTGTGCACCGGAGGAAGTGTCTGAAAAGCCTCTGCAAATGGATGTGTCGAAACTTAATAGTGATGTGGTATCGAGACTCACGTTTCGAAATTGTGCATGTGGCAAGCTGCCCATGGAGACATGTACTTGTGCATGTATTTTGACGACTGAGGTTCTGCCCTGTGTTGGTCTACGCTTTGTTTACGACACTGTTGCTAAATCTAAAACAGTAGGGGCAGGTGCCCAAGCTGTGCCGTGGTGTTGGGGCTAAGCCCGGCTTGTGCACGTTTGACTCGTTTTGTGGCTCCACTCAGGCATCAACGCTCCCACCACACCCAAATTGACTGCATAATAGAACGAACAGGAGGAAGAAAAAAGAAGAACGTACAGAACTATTGCCCTGACGAGCAGTACCATGGGCATCCTCGATAAAGCAAGCCCGACGGTCACTAAACTGCTGGTGGGATGCCTTTTGGGATGTTTGTTCGCCATCTTCGTGGCCATGTGAGCCCCGTGGAGCATGTGATGCACGTGCACGTGGTTTGACTTGACAGCTGCTGTACTGTCTTGACTGTGTTGGCTGCCTCGCCTCCCAGCTCCGCATGCACAGAACCTTCCGCTGTTGCTGCGGCATTGGACTGAAAGCTGCTGCTACTGTTTGTGCTGGCCAGGTGTGTGGCCGCACCAAAGGACCCGGTCAAGGGTGTTGGCCAGGAGACCGAGCTTGAGGCCATCAACAGCGGTGACACTGCTTGGTTGTTGATTTCCACTGGTGCTGTCTTGATAATGACACCTGGTAGGTTTGGTCACCCCTAGTCACGTGTTCTGGGACCCTGACACATGGCTGTGAGATCTCTCTAGAGCCTTGACCACCCACACATGCAGACTCTGAGAGGGTGCCGATCCTGTTCCTAAACTTGTGTCGGAGGGTGTTCGCAGGTGCTGCCATGCCGACGGGCACCCTTTCCTTGAATTGCAGGTGCTGCCCTATACTTGTGTCGGAGGGTGTTCGCTCAAAGGTTTTCTTGACACGACCACCACCAAACCACGTCATTGGGCATATACACATGCCTTTTGTGTTGCCAGGAGTGGTATCGTCCGTGCCTGGCACTGCCTGACAAGCAATCGCACACCGTTCAACTCTTGACTTGTTGCTGCGTGCTGCGCAGGTGTGGCTTTCTTTTACGGAGGTAAGCTGGGAAGCAGAGCATAGTGGGTGCTTGTGCGGGTGTGTCAGCGTGTGTTGCCTGAATGTTCCGCATCCGCACTCATGCATGCAGCCTTCAGGCACCAAAAAGTTATACTTGCAGCCCACATCAATCAGGCAGTCTTCAGTCCAACACAGACAGCAAGTGTGTGCCACTGGCATTGAATGCGCAAATCAGGGTTGATTACTTCTTGTACTGTATAGCGGTTGGGAGCGGCAGAGAGCCAAGCAAGTGGCTTTTTGGGTCTGTCGCAGCCGGCAGCAAGCTTTGACATGCTTTTGCCATACTCTGCTCTGGTTGACAGTCAACAAAATAGACATGGGGGTCACAAACACCGGTGCCGCAGGTGCCTGTGACATCTGAACTGCTGTCTGATTGGCTGTGTTTTTATGCAGGCCTTGCCCAACACAAGAACTTCGTCTCAACAATCATGCAGGTATGCCCGGCCTGGCATGCAAGACCAGCAACACTGCCGCAGTACTGTACATGTCCTGTATCACAGGCTGACCCAGCAGGACCTCATTGACGTGCATCACACTGCTGCGGCCTCAAGCGATCAGGCTCGGCATTGTTTGTCTGCATGGCGCAGTTGTTGCATCCACTCCTTCACTATCTGGTTGTCCTCACACTGCTTGCAGTGATGATGATTGGCCAGTAGCAATGCATGCTAGCGCCTGACCATCATGAGAGTGATCTCTGGGTCAGTAGTCTGCCTGAGGACAACTGACTCATGTCCTGCGTGCTGCACCATGTGCCCTCTCTCTATCACGGTGCAGGCATTCATTCCTCTGGCAATTGTGCCCATTCTGTGGAGCATCATTGGGTGAGCGGCTGTGTCTCACTTGTGCCCTGACACCCAGTGTGTCCGCTCCTGTGAAGCAAACCGTTTGTGACACCCACCTGTAGCTGTGAGGATCCTGTTGGGCAGTGCCTGCTGCATGCTACACAACCACTCCGAGTGGTGTACGCATCTTGCTGTCTGCAGCACTGCGGGGAGTGAGCAAAGCCACCACCGCGCTGCATGTTGCGGCATGACACGCTTGCTGCAAGGTCGATTGACGTGTTCTACTGCCCTGCTTGTCCACCCTGTTGTGGTTGCATTACAGCTTTGGCCTTGCCTTTGGCGATACCGCCGAATACAGCAACGGCGTAATTGGTGATCCATCAAAGTTGGGCGGTCTTATGTTTGGCGTGGGGGCCGCCCCTCTGGCCAACCTGGCGGCAACAATACCCATGACTGTCTTCTTCATGTTTCAACCGATGTTTGCTGTGATCACCCCCGCACTCATCATTGGAGCCATTGCAGATAGGTGAGTGACTGGTACTACTGTTAGTACTAGTATGGAAGGGACTGGCAAGACTGGTGTTGAGGCACCTCTGCGGCACAGGCAGAAGGCTTGCTCCCCGCTTGTCAGCAGGATTTCCCTGCCCGTGATCAGGCTTCATCGCCCCCTATTGTTAGGCTTGCTCCTGGTCTCCCACCATGTGGGCAAGTGTAGCTCACCTGACCCAGCTTCACAGCCCTTGATTTGCTGGCCAGCCAAGGGGTCTGGAGCTTGGCTATGCGGCAAGGCTTGTGGGTGCCAGAGGCTGAGCACAGCTGGCAGCCCTTACCAAATCCAGCAGGCACCATCTGCAAGCTTTATGAAGGTGACAGCATAACCTGCCTGAAAGCCATCATGGTGTTCCTGCTGACCCGGCCCCTGCTTCTTGTTGTGTTGTTGCATCAGGGTGAACCCCAGCGCGTTGTGCATCTTCATCGGCCTGTGGCACCTCATCGTGTACTGCCCCATGGCCCACATGGTGTGGCATCCCACAGGGCTCATCAGGAAGCTGGGTGTGCTAGACTTTGCCGGTGAGTGACACTGAGTGACACTGAGTGTCACTGACTCAGTGGCTGTGCCACTGGCACAGCCAATGCCGAGGCTTACCGCCGCTTGGAGTGGTGGAAGCCCAGTGTGTTGAGATTTGCAGCTGTTGGACTTGCATAGCAATTGTCAGATGAGAAGTGAGCCTACTACAGTAACAGGACCCGTGTACCTTCCAATTGCCTGTTTGTTTGGCTCGGCGTACACAGGCCTGTGCACCTAGGTGCTGTGTGTTTCTGTGCCGCAGGTGGGCTGGTGGTGCACATCACCAGTGGGTACGCTGCTCCGCTTGCTGCCGTATACCTGGGCCGCTCCAAAAAGGGTGTGGCACCTGCAGACGGGGGCAAGGCTCCTTCATCTGAACATGTCAAGGAGCCTGCCAACGTGCCTATTGTGATGCTGGGCACAGCTCTCCTGTGGTTTGGTTGGTTTGGGGTGAGTGGGATGTACAGGGCTGGCACTGACATGGAGCCCAGGGCTGTTGGGCCAGCGACATCTATGGACAGCACAGTGTTTTTTTGGTTTTACCAGGGTTTTTTCTTTGTTTTACCAGGGTTTTCAAAAGTTTTGTTTTACCAGGTTTTTTTGTTTTACCAGGGTTTAACCAGCACAGTCTGTTTGCGCAAAGAGGGTGGGGGAGCAGTGCTTGATGATGAGCCATGGTCGAGCTTCAACAAATCTTGTGCGATAGCCTGAGTACTACTCACCAATGCATTCTGTGTAGTGCTCATGTGTGGCCGTGGCGCGAGACAGCTGTGCTGTGGCTCTACATACCATATGTGCGGCGAATGCGTATGTCTGCGCCTGACGTGTATCTATGCCTTGCTTGCTTGCTGCTGCCGCAGTTCAATGCAGGCAGTGCTGGGGGTGCTGGTGTGATTGCGGGTCAGGCCCTGCTCAACACCAACGCTGCCGCTGCCTCAGCCATGTTGACTTTCATGCTCATTGTGAGTGGCTGGCAGGGGCACGGGGGACGTCCAGTTTCCGGCAGGGGCACGGGGCACGGGGGTCGACCAGTTTCTATGCTGGCCATGTTTGTGTGGTCGTGTAGCTAAACATCAGTGAAGCTGGCAGGGGGAGAACCAGCGTGGCTTGTGCTGGTGCCGGCGCCCTGCATGCACTCACCGCCAAATGCCACACTCTTGGCTGGTGCAGCCAACCCGCTTTTAAGCACGCCCCCCAACTTTGCGGTGCATGTTTTCTTTGTGCCCGGTCCTGATCGCAGGATACCCTTCAAGGCCACAAGATGCGGGCTACAGGTGCCTGCATTGGCGCTGTGATCGGCCTTGTCACCATCACACCAGCAGCAGGTAGGGATGCACAGCACCTCTAAACTCACTTTTGATCTTAGATCACCCACAGGTGGCCAACTTCTGACACTGAACGCTTCATGTAATAGTGCCTACTATTGCACTGAGTGGATGCCTCGCACTGAGTGCAAGGCATCCAGTGTTGGTACGTATTAGTGCAAGGGGTTCTGTTGGGAAGGATGTGTGGATGTGGCCGTCTGTGCGGTGTATGTCTGTCCATCAAAGGAGGGGCGGGAGAGCCCCTGACCGCTTCACGATGGACAAGCAGGGGTGGATTGCTGACAGCAGTGAGCTCCGTTGCTTCCACTCAATGCCTAAGGACGGCGGCGTATTCAACATGTGATCTTGTTGCCGCCGCCAACTTCCCACCTGTCCACGCAGGCTATGTGAACATCGGCGCTGCGTTCATTTTTGGCATGGTGGGTTCTGCCGTGTCTGCTGGTGTGATGGTGCTGATGGAAAAGTGGGGCAGCCGCTACATCGATGACACACTGGATGTGTTTGCCTGCCACGGCGTCGGCGGCACAACAGGCACAATCCTGTTCAGCCTGCTGAGCACCAAGACAGTCAATGATGCTGGCGTTGACGGAGCGTACTATGGGAAATGGAGTGAGCTGGGGTTGACCCTGTTGGTGTTGGTGTGTGTCATTCCCTACGTTCTGGCTGCAACATGGGCCATCCTTTGGTTCACTAACAAGCTGATCAGGCTCCGGGTATCAGGTGAGGCCCATTTGCTGTAGGGTGCAGGCAGGGACTGTAAGCTGTTGCCTGATACCTTTCACAGGATAGCAATGTTCAACCATTGGGCATGTAGCTTTCGGATCAATCAGGCGCTCGTCTTCCCTGTCTTGCTTTACTACAAAAAGTGCTGGACGGAAGGATAGAGCTGCATCTGCATCATGATGCCTCTGTGCTGTCAATAAACCCTGCTCTAATCCATGTTTCGTCCTTGTCCCTGCCTGCTGCACCCTGTGTCACCACCGCCAGACCTGGAGTTGTTGGAGGGACTTGACAAATCCAAGCATGGTGAGCGTGCCATGGCGGTGGCAGCTCTGATGAAGGAGATGGAGGAGGCATCAGTGCACAATGGCAGTGCAACAGCCCGCGTCCGCGTGACTGCGGTGCCCTCCATCATGGGTGACTCAAGCTGAGCTTGTGAGCGAAGGAGTGAGGATGGCACCGCCTGGTGTTGTGCGGCTGCTGTGCCAGCGTGAGGATGGCGCAGCCTCAGGCTTGTATCGCGGAGCTGCTGTGCCGCACCGCCGGCACAGTCAAGAGGGCCCGGCTTGGGGAAGGGGATATGTCTGATGCAGGGCTGCTGTGCTGGTGTGAAGGAGAAAGGCACAGCTTTGTTGCGGGGTGTGTGTGCCGCATCATGTCGCAAGGGCCTGAACGCCTGCCCCTGATACGTGTTGAGAGTTGGTTGTCTGCAGGTGGTGGCTGTTTGTTATTTGTTCTGCAGCGAAGTTAGGGAGGCTGGCTGACCAGCACTGGTGTGTTGAAATAATAAACGTTCTGTATAACATACCCCATGGGTGTCATGTGATCCTGTGTTGAAGTTGAAAGTGCTGGCTGGGTGTCATGTATGATGCTCATGGCAAGGTGGGAGTGCTATGGGAAAGCATGTTGCATGCGCCACCGGCACATGGTGTGTTTTGAACGTTGCCAGCAGAGATTGCTGGCTGGTGGAGAGCTTTTTACAAGCATCAAGGGCACGTGGTGCAGCTATGGCATACTGCAAGCAAGATGGGAATGTTGGTTGGGTGTGATATGATGCGAGCGTTGCACGTTGAGAATGCTGGGCGACGGAAGCGGGGGGTGGGTGGGAGGGTGAGCAGTTTGGCACGCACCAATGGCACTTGTTTTATGATGCTGCAAGCAAGTTGGGTGTGATGTGATGCTCAAAACATGCCCCAGCAAGAATGGCAGCAGTGGTGTGAGCGGTGTGCACTGTGCAATGCAGTCTGGTTGTCTGTCTGTTGGTTGCAGCAGGATGCAGGAGCCCATGTGGGTTGAGGCAGTAGGGTTGCCGCCCATTTTCACATGTGCCTGTGCCGGCAGTGCTGGCACCTGGCAGCTGCCCTTTGGTGCACCATGTGCTCGCTCAGTTGTATGTTTTGTGTTGTATAGACACACCAACCGCCTGCAGGGCTTGATGAGTCATCAGGCCTGGTAAAACGCATGACATTCGTGGGGGAGACATGGCAGCCTGCGCGACCAAACGTCACCCCGACTGCGACATGGCCTCACCGCCCAGACAGCTGATTGGCAGCAGCATCTAGTGCTCTCTGCAGTGCATGGGCAGTCTGCAGCTTTGCAAGGACCATAAGAACCAACAGGCACCCTTGGACGTTGACACACATGCTCAGGGCAAGACGCACCAGTGGCACATGCTGTTGACCAAACCACACGTCCAACAACCTGCCGAGCACCTGCATGTCTCGCAGCGCTGGCCATTAGTCTGCAAGATTGCAGGACTCATGTACACGGTACCTTTGGCTGAGTGCTCGAGCGCTGTTGGCACTGCTACTGATGACCATAAGGCATACTGCAGCATTTCTGTAACATCATCACTGTTACCCGCCACCCGCGACCTTGGCTGTCTACCCAGAGTGTTGCACACTGCGCATTTGATTACAAGCCTGCCAGTGTGTGGCTCAGCCCAATCAAACCCGATTGACAGAAAAAGCAGGGGCTGCAAAAGTCAGTCTGCTTCTGCTCAACCTGACACAACCCCAACAGCCCGGCATGATGCCATTGAGCACACCACAGCAGCAGTGCAGCATCTTCCAGCTGCACATTGCGAGCGCCAATCCGAGTGACCATGAAAGCGGGGACCGTGATCTCCAAAACACAAGCAGGTGTGCTGCAGCTGCCACCAGCCGCGCCTGCCAACAAAAACCAAGCACCAGCGGCTGTATGGGTCGACCAGAACAACAGGCTGGGTAACACTGAGCACCCGCACTGCTGGTGGCAGGTGGTGGCACCACCCAGTGTAACGTTCAGCCCTTCCACTGGAAGATTTTGATGCTACCGCTGCGCTCCCCCGTCAACATGATGTTGTGCTCCGGGATGGCTGCCAAGGCTCGACAGTCACTCACCTGCAACAAGTGCACCAAGCAAAACAGTGAGAAGGTAGTGGTACATGCCATTTGCAATGTATACGCAGCTGCATGTGCCGCGCAGCAGCAAACTCTGCAGCTGCTGGCCAGCAGACACAGGCGTCGGCTGGTTTGGGCGACACCACCCAGCATCCTGACAGCACATGCGAACAGCCATTTTCGGTCGACATCCCCCCCCCCCTCCTCACAGCATGCGGCCAGGCTACTAGACTGCCGCTGCCAGAACGCTGCCGATGCTGGAAGCACTTTCTTCAGTACAACGTGACCTCAGTCCAATGTAACCTCAGTGTTTTGTAGGGTGATGTACGTGCTGGCTGCATCCAGGCTTGCAACAAGACCCCAGCTTTCCCCCTGCCCTGGTGTGTGTACTCACGTCTGGCAGCACCCCGCGCTCCGAAAATGCTGGCAGCTCCAGCAGCTTCACTGAGCGGTCCCGCACAGTCGACAGCATCAGCACACTCTTCTGCGCCGGGTCCGCTGATGCACACATAGTCACAATGCCAGGGTGGTCCTGCAGCAACAGCGGAGGAAAGCCAGGTGGAAGAGGTCACAACAGCAGCTGCAAGAACAAAGTGACTGCCGTCATGGCGGTATGACACGCAGCATGGACCATAATGGTGTTGTGACGCACTGCTGCACCATCTGCAGCAGCATGCTTACTTGACCTTAGTCTGTCTCATAGCGGAATTTGACCGCCCGGCTGCACAGCTGCAAGCAAACGGCCGGCTCACTTGCACCTCCAAACAACGCCGATTCGCATGGCATATTTGTCACGACTGCTGCAACACCATGAAGCTAGCTTGACGCAAACTACAGCCGCAAGTTTGTAGTTTGTATGTATGTATGTTCTAGGGCCCCTACCTGCATCTGCTGCCTGTAGCCGCGCCCGCCGCCTGCTGCTGGTGGGTCCTCCTCCGGGTACTTGAACTCCGGTGTGGGGTTGATGATCTCCACTGGGCTGCTGCCTGGTGACCAGATCTTGATGGTGCCGTCCATGCTGCTGCTCAGCAGGAAGGACTGGGGAGGAGGGGCAGCGGGGGCGCGGAGCGGACAGACAGACACCAACAACATGTCAGCACGCGGTATGCAGACGCACAATCACTTGCCCAAATGTCGGCATGCGGTATGCAGACGCACAATATCACCTGCCTGAATGCGTCAGCCAGGTACTGAGGCCCCAGCCACAGCACTTGATCACTGGGCAGGAGTGCAAGGATGCACCATGCATGGACAATGCATGTATCTCCAAGCTGCCCATGCTCAGCACAGCAGCACATGCAGGTGCTGTGCTGAAGCTGAATGGCTGTGTGCACAGCATCGCATCAGGGCTGTGCACAGCATGTGCTGCTGTGCTGAGGCTGCATGGTGGCTGCTCATGCAGGCTGATTCCCCAGGTGCGCACCTCGCCCCACATCATGATGCTGGTGATGGCGTTGTTGTGCGCCCTGGCTACCGTCTGTACACAGGTACCCTGGGCCAGGTCCCAAACCTGCAGGAACATTAAACGACAATGCCAACAGCAGCAGAAGGGCAGCCACATCAAACACTTAACCCACAGAAGATGGAATACATCAGCTGTGCGACCTGCATATGGTGCCCACGACCAAGCAAAAGGGTCCGTCGGAGTGAGTAGACTGCGCGGATGCCAGCTTGGGTGCCCATGCCAACCGTATATTGAACACAGCTGAACGCAGCCAGGTGCTGGTTTACAAACTCCCGCAAGCACTCACGGCAACGCGCTGCGCACCCACCTTCAGCGTCCCTGCCCTGTCACCGCTGAACAAGTGCTGCCCTATCAAGAACAGCGAGTGAACGCCATGCTTGTGCCCATCACCATTAGCTGCATTGAGGATGGCCTGCACAGCACAGCACAGCACAGCATGCGGAGACCGGTGATAGCGGACTGGGACAAGGGCCAACCTTGCACACATGACAGCTTCCAGCAGTGCTGGCTGCGGGTGCTGATGAACGGACACTACACACTACAGAAAAGCCAACGCCACAGCCGCTAGCCAAAATGGTGCTTTAGTTGGTGATGTGCTAGTATCCTTGCCTGCGTGACACCCAGGCAGAGGGGTGTGATGATGACTCACTATGATGACTCACAATGATGACTCATAATTGATGTGTGCCTGGCAACAACAGCATCAACACAGCAAAACCTCTTGCTGCTGCACCACCATCCATGCAGCAGTAGCCAGCAAGCTAGGCGGCCACGCCCTTGCACTGTTGTGCGCACCTGGGACACAAAGATCCCTGCCTGCTCGTTGAGGGCCCACACGCGTATCGTAGTGTCCTGGCCTGCTGAGAAGAGGGTGTTGTTGGTAAATGCCATGGCATACACCTGACCCTGTAGCAGCAACACACCACATCAAAAGACTCGCCGTTGCCGCAATGACCGAAGAGGAATGTGCTGCACAGCTGATGAAGCATGGCAGGCAGTACAAGCTGACTGCTGATGCTGTTTGATGATGTCTGTCCACCATGACCTGCAAACACAGGATCCTTTGTTTCCCCAGGACGGCACAAACCCAGACGTGACTTCAGTTTAGCTTCACTGTGTTCAGCTTCACTGAACACAACTGCCCGCCCCAGCACCACAACAACCAACATCACAACCTGGACCCGTGTGAACCGCCTAGCCCCACCTTGTGCCCTGTCAGAAGGTGGGAGGCTCCTGCAGCAGCCAGGTTGTAGACCTTCACGATGCCCTCATCCTCCCGGCTCATGCCCACAAACATGAAGTTGCTGACCACGCGTATGCTGTCCACCCCAAACGGCGTCACCGTGTCAGACGACACCAGCTGCAGGACACCACACACTAGTGTCAGCACACACGTAGTCAAAAGGCGGGAATTGTGTGTAGGGCCAACAGGCACCACCACTGTGGCGCAGACAGTGAGCCTGGGTTCAACATCCATGACTGGGAGGGAAGCCACTATCGCAGCAGTATTGAGGGTGCATGGCTGCAAGGGCGTCCTGTCCAGCTGCAGCTGCTTCAGCACTGCACACCTAGCTGGATGTTGCTGGTGCGTCCCTGCTTGAGTGCAGCCTGACTGTGCATCCATGTCCCTGCCTTACTCGACCGTGCCTCACCTGCCCAGTGCTGCAGCTCCAGGCACAGATGATGCCGTCACTGCTGCCAGAATACAACTGCAGGCCCAGCACACAGCACACATGCAGTGAAAGGTGTCACATGTGTTGAAACCCAACGGATGCTGCTGCCTGCTGGGATGCACTGTGCCTGCTGATGCTGTCCTGGCAGCAAGGGCAATACTGTAGCCCGCACGAAAGCCCAGGCCCTGTCATCAACTGCTCAGGCGCGACACCACAGCTGCAAGCTGTCAGGCCAAGCTGCTGCAAGGAGTGGTGCTGGCCATTCAAGGTTCACTACCGGCCTTGCCGTGCTCACCTGCTGCGTCTGAGGGTCGTAGTGGAGGCACGTCACTTGCTGCAAACACAATGAAAGGCACCACCATAGCTGTCAGGAGCATGCGGGGACGAAATGCATCAACACAATACACACTCCTGCGGCGGTCGTACGACCTATGACAAAGCAGTGCTGCTGAACAGCGCCACTGCAGCGATTCAACTGCCACTGAACAGGCATGCTTGAACACTTTCACTGCATACGCTGTGCTACAGCTGCAGCTGGAGGATGTGCAGGTTGTCGCCTCCACATGCATGCGCTGCTGCTGTGCTGACCTTTTCGTGCTTCTTCAGCTCCGTTAGCGCTGCAATGTCATCAGGCAGTGTGTCTCGCCGCCGTTGCGCCGGTGGCGGCCCAGACCGGCCGCCACCCCCTGCGAGCACAGCAAGCACGTACAGCCAGTTAACACCAGCAGTGTCCAGAGACATCCAACACTGCCCACAACACAACACTTGCGCGCATCACAACAGCCAGAAGCATGAGGTGTTTCCTGCCATACGACGAGATTGGTCAAGGTCAGTTGCATTCTGGGACAATCCTGACGTTGAGCTGTGGCCGTCCAACCCTGGTGAAACAGCAAGTAGTGAGCTGGCAACATGACCCCACCCCACCCCGGCTGAGACTCACGTCCCCAGTTGTATCTGCCTCTGCCTCTTCTGCCGCCATCACCGCCGCCACCACGCGGCCCCTGGTAGTAGTTGTCCTGCTGGTAGCGCCCCCGCCCACCACCACCACCCCTGCCCTCATCATAGTAGCCTCCTCCTGGCGGGCCTGCAGGACAGACCCCAGCACAGAAGCATGCACAACATGGACATCTACACCCTGAGCGTGTTCTCGGCATGCTTTGCCTTGTACTATCAGTTGCTTGTGTCCGCAGCTGTGAATTACGCCCTGCCCCTGGCTAAAGTGCACACCGTCACAACCGCTCAGTGACCTGTGTTCATACATTAGGCTCGTGCACTACGTGGCCAAAGCCCATGACGTGGCCAAAAGCGGGAAAGGAGCCGAAGTTGAGCACCACTAGGCTGATGCAGGAAACCCCACTGCTCGTGAAGTTAGCCTTTTGGACCAGAAACCCTGAAAGCAGGTGCTTGGGACCAGCAATCAAGAAGGCAGCATAGCCGCTCAGCCGCTAACAATGCAGTTGCAGCAGCTGCATCCTAGTGCTTGCTGCTGCTGCACCCTTACAGGCGTAATGAGCATGCATACTACACCAACCAAACAGGTACGGGCCCCCCAGCAGAGCTGCAGGCACGACGGTCTGCCTTGCAAGTGTGGTTGCAGCACAGCTGTGCTTACCTCTGGGTCCGCCTTGGTAACCACCTCTGGGAGGGCCCCTGCCTCCCTGGTAACCATCATCATAGTACCCTCTACCTCCCCCTCCTCCTCCTTGATAGGGCTGATCGTTATAGCGGCCACCACTGCGCCCACCTCTCCAGCCACCACTGTACCCCCCTCTGTAATAGTCACCCATCTGCGCAGGTCTATGTGATGCCCCTCCCACCAGATTCACCGCATGTTTAATAAATGCACAGACATGCACAAGCAGCAGGCCTGAAACGATGGACTTCGCTGCTTGAACACAACACGATCTGAGACAGGACTTGGGGACGAAACAAGTGGACAAGGACCACTGGGGTTAGCAAGTCGTCTGCACCTGAATATAGAACGTTTTGGATCATGCGTCTTGACTGTTGGAGAACTGATTACTGGGAGGTCCACAACTGCCATGACTGTACTTGACCAACTGCTGAGTGCAAGCAGAAGGGGCAGACACACACGCATTTACAGGCCGCCTCATCCTAATTAGACACAGTGGGCCATGCCTACAACATGCATGGGCCATGCCTGCAATGCAAGCAACATGGACACCCACTGAGCTACAGCCTGTCACTACCAGAGACTGCATTGCCAACCCCTCACATCAGGACAGCCTGTAATCAGGGGCACCTGAAGCAAAAATAAATGAGTATCTACACCGCCATATCGATGCACACATCCTGTACAAAAACTGAGCATGTTGACACAATGCACAACCACACGACAAAGCAAACAATATGCATACGATACAAGAGCTCAGCACACAACACCAGAGGCAACATCTCAGCACGGTCAACCTGGCATCGACGGACACTGCAGGCGTGTGCACGCAAACCAAACAACAAGACACATGATGAACACTGCAGTACACCATCAAGACACACTGCCACCCCAACCTGAGCAGATGCCAAAATCACGCTTGCGCCTGCTGTTGTTTCCTTGCAGCACAGTCCATCTTTCACTTATGTGGCCCTGCAGCAGCCGCATGCTCGGCCAGCTGCTCAACAACCAACTGGTCCAACAGGTTGATGGTGCTCTCCATGCGCGAACTCCCCCCTGCAGGACTACAGCCACCTGCTACAGCCCCAGCAGCCTCCTCACTCGTCACAGCAGCAGCTGCTGCCGCATGCAGAGCAGCAGCATCCGGCACTGCCACTGCTGCTGTCACTGCAGCATCAAGGGCATCATCACCACCAGCATTACCAACGTCAAGTGAAGATGTGCTGGCCAGCGGCATTCCTGCAGCAGTAGAAACGTCCTGTGTGCTGCTTGACCCTGCTGAAGGTGGTGTGGCAGCCTGCTGCTGGCTGTCAGGGGCTGACTGCTCCTGCACGCTACCCTGCTTCAGGGTCTGCTGCCGCTGCACATCCCTCAGCACCCTAGTGAAGCGCGCAAAATGCTTGGCAAAGGCAATACTCCTCTGCAAGGCATGACAGGGGGCACATGCAGAACAGCAGGCGGTCATGATGGATAACTTCTGATACTGCTCACTACCTCTGTACTAAATCCATGCAAGGGGTGAGCATGCGTGCAAGGAAACCCTAGTAAGCAGGAAGAAAAATGGGAACCGCCAGCACTACAGCAGGGCTATATTTGCCCACCGTGGTCCTGTTGTGCAGCCGCACGAGCACATAAGCTGCACCCAGGAACCCCACAACCCCGCCCCACTTTGTTATTGCCGCATCTGCAATAACTCTGCCGCTGCCTCTGGCGTTGCCTATGACTTCACTTGCTGCATACAGCCCATCCAGAGCTGTCCCACCCAACGCAGTAAAGGACCCCACCACACCCACCTGCCGGCTCCTCTCCTGACCATGCCGCTGCAGCACTGCCATGAGCCCGTCTGTCACAAGCGCTGCCACAAAGGGTGCCGCCAAGTTACCAGTCAGCGCAAAGGCCAGGCCCAAGCCGACAAACTGGCTCAGATCCCTTACTCCTGTGACCGCTTGACTCAAGGCTAGGGCTCCTAGGGTGTTAGGCAGCCCCCCACCCATCCCTTGTCTGCTAGGCCTGCTGCTGCCTGCACTACTGGGCCCTGCCGGGTCTGCTGCTGCTGCCAATGCCAGCTTGGCAGCTTCCTTCGACCGGGAGGGCGGGCTAGTGCCGCCAGCAGAAACTGCAGGACCACTGCTCGAGCTTGCCTGCTCTTCAGCACTAGTAGCTTGACGGCTGCTGTCACCAGGCTGCTGCTGGTGGTCAGGTCCCTGCTGCTCCTGCTGCGTCCGTTCGTCCCCATGCTGCTGCTGCTGTTGCTGTTTGGCTGGCCCTCCTGCCAGTCGCTGCATGTCCTCCATCAACTTGCCTGCAGCAGCCCTGCCCTGTGATGCCATGACCATGGATGGCCTGCGGGACATGCGCAGCACCTGCTGCACCACTGCTGCACCCCACGCTCCTGACAGCAGCGCCACTGCAGTCAGCTGGCCTGTGATGTGTGGCGTGGGCAGTACGGGTAGGTGGGCTGCTGCTGCTAGGAACCAGTCCTCTGCACCTGCCTCCAGGGTGCGGTCCGTCAGCCAGCCGCCCAACACCTGGACATAACAACACAGGACACACAGGCAGTCAGCCAGACGCCAAAACGTGAACACCACCACACCTCCCACAACAACACACACTGCCCGCAATACCAAAAGACTGTATTCGATAGGGTGTCAGGCAACCAGACAGAGGTAGGCGGACAGCGGGGTGTGCAAGGCTCAGCGGCACACATGGCTTGACCTAACTGTCAGCACTGGAGTAGGGTCCAGCTTCAGTTGAAGCTTGTGATGCGGCACTCTGCTCATGCAGCCAGTGACTACTGGACACACCTGAAGCAATACTGAGCGGTAGAGCAGCTCTGCTGCCATGCAGTTGACCGGCAGCACCCCCACTTGCATCGGCCATGGCAGAGCAACACGAGGGGTGGACGACAAGTAATGGCCCTGCAGACATCCAGACAGATGAAGCATAAGACAGTCAGCAGCTCACGCACAGGCTGGTGGGGGTTCAACCTGCAGCTAATGGCAACTGATGCAAAGCCTGGGCTTTCTAGTGACCAAACTGGTGCAAGCCTCTTGCCACAACAGCTGCACATCCAGTTGCAAAGCCACGGCCTGCACACCTGTGCCATGAGGAGAGCATCCTTGCAGCGAGCCAGGGGCAGAGGCAGTGGCGGGTCAGGGTTGTTGATCATCCAAGGGGGTGATATGCCTGCCGGCAACGACCTGCCCTGCACATCAGCCCCATCACTGCTGCTGCTGCTGCTGGCTAGTGCTGGCTGCGGGACGCTCTCTGCAGTCTGACCAGGCTCCTGATCAGCCTGACCCCTGCTGCTGCTGCTGTTGCTGCTGCCATCACTGCTGCCGCTCCTGTAGGCTGCTCCACTGCTGCTGCTGCTGCTGCCAGCAGGGTCACTAGCAGCAGCAGTTGCAGCGGCAGGTTTGCTTGCAGCGTCTGCTGCTGCCTTCTTGTTTGCTGTCCATGCCAGCAGTGCCTCTGCCATCTTCTGCTGTGCCTCCAGGGTGGGCTCCTCAGGAACCTTCCAAGAGCTGCAGAGGGGGCATGAAAGAACAGGCAACAAGCACAACAGCACAGGTCAACATACGGCTGATGTGGTGTGCGGGCAATTTGACGCAGGCGCCACCACGAGCGACTTTACAATGACAAGTGCAGCACTGAGTAAGTGCCTTACTCCCTTGCAGTGACTCCAGCTGGCTTGCATGTATCCATGCATACTAGGTTTGCAAGCTGCACACAAAAATACACCTTTCAGGTGCTACCTTACTGTTACTGACCTGTAATCCGGCAGCATGATAGCCAGGTTGAGCAGGCAGCAAGGCAGCAGCAGCTGCAGCCCAAGAACAATATCCGCAGGCACCAGCTGGAAACCACCAAACAGATCAACATCAGGTGCCACGACACTGGTAACTGTCGCTATGGTGCCCAGCAGGCCGCTGTAAGCCAGCAGACCCGCCAGTGTGCGTTCCTGTGCCTGCTGCTGCTGCTGCTCAGGAGGCAGGGAGGGTGGCAGCGGCCTGCGGGGCTTTGGTGACGGGCTGCTGCTGTTGCTGCTGCTGCTGCTGCTGCTGCTGCTGCTGCTGGGACTGCCTGTTTTGGGCAAAGAGGTCCTGTTAGAGCCGCGCTTGGCAGGTCTTTCTGGCAGACGGGGCATTGCTGACGGCTTGCGGCTGGCCACATGGCCTGCCTCGCCCTGCTGATGCTGTTCATGAGGAGGTGCAGCTGCGCTGACTGTGCACGCCTTGCGTCTGTTGGCCTGTGAAGTGGGATCAAAAACACACACATACTTTAAGTATATAGAGATACTTTGAATGCACACACACTGTCTGAACCCCCAGCTTCACCAGTGGGGTGGGAATTGCGTTGTGTTGGGCTTGTGCAGCAAGGTGACCACACAAGGAGGCCGGCCTGCGTAGGCTCCTGATCAGCTGCCAGCCTAGTACAGCAGTAACACACGTGCATGGATGGCGTGATGCAAAAGCCATGAAGAGGTGCAGCCCCAGACAGTGTCCCAGACCCACCAGAAATTTCACAGCTGCAGATGCAACAGCATGTCTGGGCGCGTGTACCAAAGAGGGCATGCCAAGACTGCGGGGGCCGCAACAGGCAATTGAGCCTTTTGAAAGCAACATGATGGCCGCTGGGCTGCTGAATTGTGTCTTACTGAGTGGATGCACGAGAGTTTGGCCGAAAGCCCAGCGCACCCTGCAAATGCATAGACAGTTCCTGGAAACAAACACCAATCATGTGCGACCCCTGACGCCGAGCTCGGTTCATGGCAGTCACACCCACTGCTGACACTGCACGGCACAAATGGAACCGACAGCTGCGCTCTTCTCGTGGCAACTGAAGGGAAATGAGGGTGTCAATGCAAACGTTTGAGGCTCACTTGACCATTTAAGCATGCTCATGGCAAGGTGCGCGGAGCAGATGTGATGTGAGAGTGATCCTGCTGGGAATGGGTTGCACTGCAGTGGTGGTTGCACTGCAGTGCTTTCATGTTTGATTACATGCCACGTATTACACAGTAAGTCAGGGCACGAAATTGCCTCATCAACCCTCACTACAGGTGATAATGGGCTGCCATTGCCCCCAGGGGGGAGGGGGGCGGGAACCCACACTGCCACACGAAGTGACAAGCTGAGAAAGTGCCTGGATGGCACGCGGTGAAGTCCAAACCAAAGCCCTGAACCTTACACGCCGGCCTCCATCAGGGCCTGATCTTTACTGGGGAGAACACAACCTCTGCAGGCATCCTGGCGGCCAAGTTGGCCCCCAGCATGCTGCTCTCACAGCTGATAGGCGACGCTGCCCGCTCAGCATCTGGGTAGGCCTGCTTGAGTGGTGTCCCTGTGGCCGGCCTGCACTCCCCACGCACGCCCTGCTGCCCCTGGGTGATAGGACCGCTGGCTGTAGCTGCTGCTGGGCTAGTGCTGCCGCCGGACTTGTCATCTGCAATGCTGCTGGCTGGGTTCGTTGTGGTGCTGTTGGTTGCTCGTTCACTATCCTGTTCGTTGGTGGCCTGCGGGGCTGCATGCAGCTGCTCCTGCTCTGAGGCATCGTCCACAGTTGCCCAGCTGCCCTCGCTGTCGTCTGAAGCTGGGGCGTCATCCGTGCTGGCCCATGACTGCTGGCCCATGCTGCCCTGTGCTGCCGGCGCCGCGGCTGCTGCACTCCCCGCTGCAGCTTCTGCTGGAGTGCGGTAGGCATGCACACGGCCTTGGCTAGGCTTCCTGCCAAGCACCTCAGGCATCAGCCCCAAAGCATGCAGCCTGCGAGCATGCATGGCAGACCCCCCAGGACCACTCGCGGTGCTGGTGGTGCTGTCCACAGCTGCCTTGATGGACTCGAACGCAGCAGCTGCAGCATCAGGGCCGGCACTGTGCCCTGTTGGACCCACCCGCCCTGCTCGGCGCACACCTGGAGAGGCTGGCACTGCTGTTCCCCGTGTGGACGCTGCTGCAGGTGCTGCTGGCGAGAAGGCCTTGTGGCAGCCGCCATCCCGCATGCTGCCCGCTGCTGCCTTGGAGTGAGCATGGAAAGGCTGCCTAGCAGCAGCTGGGTGACCAGACCGCGGAACAGAGCCAGCAAGCTTGCCAGCCGTGGCAGGTGCCGCTCCCCTGTCGCTGCTGCCAGCACAGGGCTTGGAGGTGCTGGGAGGCCCCTGGTGCTGGGGCCCCAGGCCTGCTGTGGCATGCTGGGCCGATGCTGATGCGGGCCCGCAGTGCTCTGCGGGAGGGGATGCTGGTGGGGAGAAGAAGCCGTTGCTGCTCTGTGTGGTGCCGCTGGGCATGCCTGCAGCCGCAGGAGCCTGCCCGTCCTGCAGCATGCCGTTGCAGATGTTGCTCAGGCGCTCCTTGACCTCCTGCATGCGCTGGGCCAGCTGCTGCTGCAAGCTGGCCAATGGAGGACCCTCACAGAACCCTTGCTGGCTGTGCTGCTGCTGAGCGGGGCCTGCACCGGTGCTGCCTGTGCTGCGCCGCCGCTGCTCGGCCCTGCTGCTTGTGTGCTCCTGCTGGGGTGCTGCTCCTGCTGCGGATACATGCCTGGAGGTCTGCTGCTGCATGCCGTTGTCACTGCCCCATGTGCCCGGCGGCCCCTGTGTGGCTGGTGTGCCGCAGGCGGCGCTGCTGCTGGGTCGCAGGGGTGCTGCATCCATGGCTGTTGCAGTGACCTGCTCCTGCAGCAGCTGGAGCTGTGCCGCCAGGGCCTGTAAGCCAGGTGCGCAGGCCTGATCTGCTGCGTCAGCAGTTGCTCCAGTAGGCGTGTGCTGGCACTGCTGCTGGAAGCCGCCTGCGTCCTCCTCAGGCCCTGCGACACCAAACCACGCTGTGCCTGCAAGCCCCTGCTGCATATGTTGGCGACACTGCTGCTGCTGCTGGAAGGTACGCAGGGTGCTGCTGCCTGCAGCGGTGCTTGGCGTGTGGTGTGGGGGCTGTGCCGCATGCTGCTGCAGGAGGGTGTCACACAGGCCCGCCAACTCATCAAGGTCGTCAGAGTCGAGGAGCTCCGACTGTGCTGACTGGCTGCTGCTGCTGGTAGTGCTGAGCAGGCCCTCTGCAACCTCAAAGCCTGTGCTGAAGTTGATGCCAGGGGATGCCTGTGGGCGCTGCCCCGCCTCTGCTGAACGCTGGAGGTCCTGCATACGGTCCTGCAGCTGCTGCTGTTGCTGCTGATGCTGTGGTGCACCGTGGCCGGCCCCAAAGCCAGGGAGCGGCCGCTGGGTGCTGCCAGGGGGCGTGCTGCAATGCTGTAGCTGCTGGTGCAGCGCCGCGGCTGCAGGTGTGCTCCCATGACCCTGTGAGCTGCTGCCGCCCTGCTGTGCCAGCTTTGTGAAGGGGCCCTGCTGCAAGGATTCTTGCCATGTGCCTGGAGCTGCTGCTGCTGACGGGCTGCTGACTGCGGCTGCAGGAGGTGCAGGCCTGGCGGCAGCAGCAGCACTCCCAAAACCACCAGGAGCATGCCTGCTGTACAGGACACTGCTGGGGTCCTCACTGGGGTCTGTGCAGCCATCTGTCCTGCAGGATGGCTGCTGCTGCTGCTGCTGCTGCTGTTGGGCTTGTACTGGGAAGTATGCTGAGTGTGCTGACATGCCAGACCTAGCATGCTGTGGCAGTATCTGCGCCCCTGCAATCCTTCCAGGTGCAAACTGCGGTGTGCTGGCCTTGTATTGCCATGCATGGGGGCTGCCACCATCTGCTATGCTGCTGCTGTAGCTGCTGCTGCTAGTGGTCCGCCCTGGCTGCTGCTGTGTGCCGTTGCTGGTGGCATCTGAGGATGCTGCTGCCTGCCTGGCAGCTGTCAGCTGATCAGGCCCATGGACATCATCTGCTGTTATCCTGCGGAAGACCTCAGTGCTGCTGGGCCAGTGCTGCTGCTCGTTGGGAAGGGACACTGGGGGTGCTGCTGTGCTGGTAAGAAAGCCGGATGCCAGCAGCTCCAGAACTCGTCCACTCCTGCAACAGAGCCCGAAGGATGTTAAAAGCATGATCTAGCTGGCAGTTGGGATGGTGATGGCCTGCCAGAGGTGCCTGCTACTGCTCAACTGCTGGCCATTGACCAACCAGCAATCAAGTTGCAATGTGCTGGCTTGTGTTGATGCGACCGCACCTCAAGAGGTCCAGCAGCTCTCCATGCTTCTTCTCCAGGCGTTGACGGGCTTGCACCTCCTCCTTGAGGCAGGCTTTGAGGTGCAGGTTCTCTGAGTGCAGAGCCTGCAGCTGCTGTGCGGCTGTTCGGCTGCCCAGGGGGGTCTTGAGACCTTCAAGCGCATACTTGGGACCTTGATAATCAAGGTGCTGCAGTAAGAAAGAAAGCCACGGGACTACATGGTCAGTGCTGTTCCTGGCTGACAGTAGGTGTCCGCAGCAACCTGTCTGTATCAGCGTACCTGCAGGCTGAGCAGGGCAGTCTTGGTGCGTGTGTGCTCCTCGGTTGAACTTGCACAAGCTTCTCGCAACTGCAACAAGGTGGACTTGGCAGACTGCAGAAAGGCAACAGCAGAGCAAATGATCAGTTTGGTGCACTTCTCTGTAAGCAAGGCGTGCGAAAGGTTGCAGGGTGTGAGGCACTCAGCTACGCCCTTACCGCGATATCTAGCATGAGAAGGGCAGCACTGGCGTTGCTTTCTGCTGCAGCATTTGAACTGTGGTCCTGCATCTCGTCCCATCCCCGCACGCGCTGTGCTGTTGAAGTTTGCTTACTAATTCAAACATACATTTTTGTCTATGCTGCCTGCCACGTGCAGTGCGCCTCCTTGGTCTGTCAGGTTTTTGCAGGTCATCAACTGTGAGTGATAGTGTGACTTTTGCTCAATTCATGATGGGATCACCAGCAGGCCTGGCAGCAGGTAGCAGCAGCATCCACCCATCTTTCCCCCTCAACTGCTCCCTCAGCCTGCCAGGTCCCCCACCCCCCCCCTTCACGCACCACCACCACCACAACCACAACCTGCTCTCCCTGGTACCCGGCACCTGTGCACTGCCACAATCAATGCAGGTGGTGCTGATCACGCCCCCCACCACTGCCCCCAGCGAGGTGCATGATGTCAACAGGATGTTTGATGCTGGGCTGCCTGTCCTTCACCTTCGCAAGCCTGCAGCAGACACAGCTGCCCTGAGGCGGTACCTGCAGGACATCAACCCCCAGTACCTGAACCGAGTGGTGGTACACCAGCATCATCCGTTGGCAAAGGAATTTGTGTTGAAGGTAAGGACCTCTCATCCCCGGTCTGGACCTAGCAGTGGTGAGCAATGTTGCTGCTGCACTGCAGCATTGGCAATGTTGCCAGCACAGCGGGTGCTGCCAGGCTGGCAGGCCACTCACTGGCAGTATGTCACTGCACAACCAAACCATGCATGTGCATACCACAGTGGCTGGTGAAAACGACATGTGTCCGTAGTTATCAAGGTTAGCTCCTGCAGACTAAAGAAGTGCTGTTGCTGCTGCCGTCATCACTGCAGGGTGTTCATTACAAAGAGAGAGACAGGCCGCAGCCGCCGCTGCCACGCTTTGCTGAGCACCTTAGCCAGTCCACATCGCTACACAGCATAGCAGATGTCCTGCAGGATTGGAAGAACCTGGATTACGCCTTTCTCGGCCCTATCTTTGACAGCATAAGCAAGGAGGGCTATACAGCAGCTGGGTTCAACCCGCCGCAGGTTGCGGAGGCGCTGCAGCGTGCGCAGATGCCGGTCTATGCTTTAGGGGGTGTAGACGTCACGAAAATGTCTATAGTGCGCGGCATGGGCTTCCAGGGCGTTGGGCTGCTTGGTGCAGTTTGGGGTGCTGACGACCCTCTTGCGGCATTGCAGGAGTTTTTAGCTGCAGCTGATGGTACATGACAGCGGCTGCTGATGCGCGGATCGTTCTGTTGTTGTTGTCTGTGTGGACACAGTCGACAGTCAGTAGGAGCCGCAGGGTCATGCTGCAGTGTGGCTATGGCTTTCCTCTAAGTCCTGACTAGCACCAGCACGCTGCTGATACAAGCCCATCACCCCACCATCGCTTGAAGCGAGCTGTTGTTTGCTGCTGCACCAAGTAACAAAGCAACGCCTGCATTCATTACGTACGTCTGTGAATTCTGCCTCCCTGTGGCTTGTTCACAGTATTTGGGGGGGATGAGGTGCCACCGGCGCTGGCTGGTCGTGGCACCTCACATGTGCCTCCTGTGTGGTGTTACAAAGCAATCCACTCTACCTACTGAAAATACAAGGTACCTGGTTGATAGCAACACTCTTGACTCTCACAATCCAACAGTACATAGTACACTGAGTAACACCAAAAAGTAATCAGCCTAAGACAACACACCGGCAGATTGGCAGCAGGCCGGTTGCCAATCGCAAATTGTCCCCAAGCAAACAACATTAACCTGCTGCATGTAACCCCACCCCCTTTGCTGTAGCAGCACAAGCTTTGTCATGGCATGCAGGCAGCTGCAGAGGTTGTCACAGGACAATCCCTGAGCAGACATGACTTAGTGCAGCCTGCATTCAGGCCGACAGCTGGCTGGTGTGCACTACTTGTACTGCATAGTATGGTGGCTCTGACCACACAGCTTAATCACTCATCACCTTGGCATGATGCTGTCCTGACTAACAACAGCAAAAGAACGCCGCAAAGAGCGTCTTGGCACCATGTCTGTGACCTGACAGGGCTTCACCGTTGCGATGGTCAATAATGTCTGCGCCACCCATGCAATCAGGGCAAAACGCAAAGAACATGCACACCCAGGTGGCGTCTGGTGCCAACAGCACAGGACGTACATGAAGGCACAAGACGCGTGCTGCGTCAAACATTGAACTTTGCACATTGGGTTCTTAGACCATACATGCACATGACTACTGGTGAATGAAACAAGCCCGCTCAATGTAAGGGACTGAGCTGGTGGGCAACCATCAGCCACATCATGGCTCTACTGCTCTACGGCAAGCAAACAGAGATGAGCGCAAAGGCCTAGGCATTCCTAGCCTTCACAGCTGCTTGGTACAGCAGCAGCACTGGAAGCAACAACACATGAGTGCACTGGTGGAAGTATACATGCTGCAGGGTGCAGCCCTTCCACTCTAAGCCAGCAGGCACCAGTCATCGTGAGGCATCAGATATGCTCGTCTGGTGCTGTTTGCCATGGTGCTGAGTTGGCTGCTTTCAGCCGCTCAGCAGCCTGAGGCTGCCTGTGAAGGCTTATTGTTCAGTAAGCCTTGACGTTTGCCAAACATAGTGCTTGGCGGCCGCCCCACTTGTTCTTGAACCAGATGGTGTCCACATCCCACGCCCCGATGGCACCTCCACAGCCTGAGAAAGGGTCTTCATTCCACGACCATGTGCTCTTCCACCAGGCAAGGTTGACGAGGGGCACACTGATTTCTGCCCAGTCTCCATTGCGTGTGGCGCCGGAGATGCTTCGGAGGTCCAAAGTACGGCAAGTGCCCTGTGCATGCGACAGCAGAAGGGTGCAACCATTGGGCTGAGCGTCAGCTTGCTCAGACTACTTGCCAAGTGGTTGCTGGTTATGCTGCTTCAATCAGACAAGTGACATCCTGTTCCAATGCTGCCCTGCCTGTTGCTATGTGGCTTTGCAGCAGAGCGTGCACTCTGTTGTGACAAGCACAATAGCATGTACTTCAAGCAATGGCGGTCACTTGTTGCCGCAGCCGCCTCTTAGGGATGGATGAACATCAAACGTCAAAGCTGCAGCCAACATACCTTCTTGGACGAGCTCAAGCTCAGGCTGAAGTCAGGGATGTTGCCTCCTTCTGTTTTCACGTTGATGATGAGCTTGCGCTTGCCCATCAAGGAGCCAGTGGATCCCTGCAGCAGACAGTGCGGCGGCCATCATTTACACTGGCTGCTAGAGCACTGTGTGAGTGGGTTTCCGCTCATGGCACACTGTGCCGTGGTGTCCACGGACACTCAGCAGGGCTTCTGGTTCTGCTCTGGTGTGAGCACGTCTGCCGCTAGTGCAGGCCGCATCCAACAAGAGCCACTAAGGGACCAAGCAGTCTGTTCCCAAAGGTGGTGGTGGGGCAGCCTACCTTGAACTGAAGGCTTGCATACCCTTCCATCGTCCCGCAGTACGCCGACTGCCCGTCTGGAGTAGTAGCAGACCAGGGGGACAGCTTGGTTGACATGTCCTGCCAGCCACTCAGCAGTGAGTCTGACGGGAACTTAAGGTTGCCACCACTGGTGCTGCTGCTGGCGCTGGCATAACTGGACGCACTGCTGCTGGCACTGGCATAACTGGATGCACTGCTGCTGGCGCTGGAGTAACTGGACGCACTGCTGCTAGCACTGGCACCGCTTGATGCGCTAGTGCTGCCGCCATCATTATTACGGCTACCATCACCAGCATTGCTGCCCTGGCTGCTGTCGGCCTTGCTGTCGTCCTTGGTGTTGCTGTCTTGCCGCTCTAGTGACGACTTGAAGCAATTTTTGGCCGAAGGCCGCTTGTCCCACGAGGGTTGCCAGCCTGATGGAGCACCCTGTACAGCAGGCTCTGGAGATGCACCTGGTGGCAACAAAGCCGGGTTGTCGGGGCTGCAAGGAGCAGTGTGCAACATGGGGTGGCAGAGGCGCGTTGTGAACAGGCTGCACCAGAACCGGCACAGTGCAGTGGCAACCTGTGACGCCTTAGCACAGTCAAACGGAGACTCTGTCGAACAGTAATTGTTGTGCCTGAGCCTCAGGTTGGCAATTTGCCAACCACCGGATGAGCCATTGGGTCGTCTGCTATCCATGCATACCGTGCAGGTGTGGTTGATGCAGTTGGCGGCTCACTGAGACAGTGACTTTGCACCAGTCGTCTCACCTACTATGAGGCATGTTTCAGTTGGGCAAGAGCATGTTTATGAACAGCATCGCCTGACAATGCTGGGTGCTTTTGACTCACCAGTGAGAGCAGGGAACCTCACGGTAACGTACTCCAATGACGCCCTGCGCAAAAATGGAGCAGGGTTCGTTCCTGTCTTATTCTGTTGCAACACTACTACACTGCTTCATTGCTACCAGGCAAGTTCACCGCGCACACTGATCTCCTAAAGCTGAAGCCTGCGCAAAGCTTGGAAACACAAACTCACCCATTTTCGTGCAGCCAGCTGCAGGACAGCAAATGCAGCAGCAACAGTACATTCAGCACAAGTTGCACATGCATGTGGTTGCATGTTACAGGCAGGGTTATCACGAGGCGGCTTCCCAGGCGGCACTGATCAAACGGGCCTGACGCATGCCATACTGCCTTGCAGAAGCAGCAGGGCTTGCTGACGCCCACTGCTGGTGATCACTCGCGTTGACACAGGAGTGAGCGCATACCTTTTCGAATGCCCAGGTGCTCATGTCAAAGTGATAGTAGTCGCCACAACACCACCTGCGCAATTGCAGGACACATAAGCTTGACACTTGTGGTTTTTGGGCTGACAGGTAACGCTTACGCTGTGCAGTTATGCCCATCGGTGATGCGAGGCTGGACCGCACACTGTGCACTGTGACCAGTCAGCCTGTGTCCATCGCATGGTGAGCCGCGTGATGATCATGCCACGCAGGCACTCAGCACGTGCCGTATACGATACCATGCCATGCCATGCCGTGCCATGCCATGCAAAGTAACACATGGCACATGCTCCGGTAGTCATGCTGCCAGAGCGTGCACGCTACAGATGCTGACACCCGTCCCTCATACCTCTTGTTGCTGTACTGGTTGGGTGGATAGTTGCAAGGGCCTGCAGTGACGGAGAGAGAACATGTGCTTAGTCCACTGCAAGCCACACAGCTCAGCATACGGTGTGCCACACACATAGGCTATGCGCTTGTTATGGGGCCCTCAGGTCTTGAGATCTGCAGTGAATGTTGCATGGTATGCTTGCCAGAAGGTGCCTAGCATGATGTACACAATGCCCGTTAAACAATGGAGCATGTTGCTTCTGTCTCACATGAATCTGTGATCATGACTACAACGGTCTGGGAGGTATCGTAGCACACGTTGGCACGGTCCAGCCCAGTCCCATAGCCATCCTGCAAGCAGCATGCAGCAGTCGTGGGTGTTGGCTGCTGCATGCTTGATCGGTTTGCTAGCCCAGATGGTGCTGGCATCCAGCAGCACCTGGCAGGATGAAAGGAGGGCGCTTGCATCTGCAGCAAGCTGTCTCAGCTGGCTTGGGACACTGTACATGTGTCAGGGTGCCGCATGTGTGGTTGTAAACATACTGCCGGCATGCAGTGCACTCCACACTTGCGAAGCTGAGCCAATCTTACTTTTAGATGCATTGGCGCACACCCAATTTCGTAGCACCTCCCACAAGAGCCCTGGTAGTCGCTGACAGCATCAGGCAAGGCAGCCACATCCCAGCCTTTGTTGACTGTTGGATCCAGGTAGTCGTAGCGACAACCTGCATGCAGTTAAAGGGAAACACCATCATGTTGCGACAAACTTGTGCTGTGACTCCTGGCCTTGATCAGGACAGGCTGGCATGAGCTGGCTGCAGACTGCGTGCACACAGCGCGTCATGTTGCAGTTGCAGTCCCTGCTGCAAGCACACTCAGCATGTTGCTGTGCTGTTGCTGTTGCTGTGGCTGCTGGTGCATGGTGGAGTACAGCGCAAGCGTGCTGGGCCTCTACTGTGGAGCGCGGCGCTCTCCGCAGCACGCAGCTCAGCACAGCCCAGAACGAGGTTCAGCATGATGTGCAGGGTGTATGACAGTTGCGTCTGCAATGCAGGAGAAGTGTATCATGGCATCTGTAGGCCTCTTGACATTGAAGTTGTTGCATGGGGCTCAGTTGTTACTCACTGCCGTGGTGGATGGTCCTGCAGGACAGCAACAGGCAGGAGCACAGTTAACGAATATTGCACATGTGCCTAGTCTGGGCTGCTGAACTGCTGAACAGTCATTGTTGCCACTGGTGATCACAGGCACGTCTGCCTGAGGTTGTGCTGGGGTATCCATGCTGCACACTCAGGATCCCTGCTGCTGCAGGACGGCACAATGCTGCCAATGCCAAAACGCTCACCATGGGTCGCCTGAGCCTCCGTAGTTTGTAGCCCTCCCCGTTCTCCACTGCGCAGGAAAGACAGTCAGCACAGGTGGGTCAGGGTTGCATCCATGGCTTTGAATTCGTTTGGTGCAGGCCCTGTCCAGGTGTGCTGGGGCGCATGGCAAAACGACTGCCACGCATGATCGTTCTGAAAACGCTGACCAGACTGTGACAGCCTTGCTTTGCACGACTGCTTGAATTGCGTCTCGTACCTGCCAGTCTGGTGCTGCTGCGGTTTGACAGCTCAACAGCACCACTGCCAAAGTGGCCGCAAGCAAAGCCTTCTGGTACATCACGTTGAAAGGCGTCCACCTGTAGACTTGGCTCGCCTCACGTGTTGTTGCGATTGATCCTGGAAGGCGGGAGGCACGCCTGACTTTGTCTAGGCTGTGCGGTAGCGAGCTGGGCAGCACAGAAAGTTGGCCGTTGGTTGTGAAATGCCTAGATGCGCTGAAGAGAGCGAGCAGCTGCTGTGAACAAATTCAACCGTGCTGTGAGTCAGACCGATGGGAGCAGCGCGCAGTGCAGCAGGTTAGGAACGGAAGTGCTACTTCAGCATGGCAGGACCGCAAAGCTTATGAGTTCAAGTAGTGGCAGTTGCTTACTAAAATGACCGTAGGTCTGCCAGGGCGAAAAGACCATGGGCAGTCATCACAGTAAGCTGTTGCTAAAGTAGCTTCAATAGTGCATGCCCAGTGTCCAGCAGAACCAAGCGGCACGGGCGTTCAACATATGATCTGTTTGACATGATGGAGCTCACCGTCAGATCGTTGCAGGGCTCGTACATTGTCTCAGGGTTGGAAAGAGATGCCACTGTGGCTGATGTGAAACAGCTGCTGCACAAGCAACACAGCCAGAAGGTCCCTGAGCCCGAGGAGCAGCGCTTGGTGGGTGTGCATTCACTGAAGCTGTGCATTGCACCAAGCCACAACATGCATGCGTGGGAGAAAGGACCAGGGACACACGCGATAATTTTTCAGCAGCTTCCTGTTTGTTTGTGTGCTTGCAGGTGTACAAGCATAGTGTGCTGTCGGCGTCTGATGCAGTGCTGCAGCACTTGGGCATCACGCATGGCGACCAGCTGGTGATGCTGACCACACGTCCCACCATCAAGCGGCCACGGGCACAAACAACCCCGGTATGACAAGCAGAGCCTTCCAGTTTTCTCAAGAGCCAGCAACTCATGCTGCCATCTTCAGCCTCCTCCCACAGCAGTCACGGCTCATCTTTGAGCAACGCTGCATGTGCGTGCCTTCTGCATTATTCTCTGCAGCCTTACCACCACCAGTGCTGCTGCTGTTCCCTGTGCAGGCTGCAGACACAGCAGCCATACGTGCAGCAATAACAGAGGAGGCGCGCAGCCAAGGCACAGAGCACACCCTCAAGGAGGAGCGGCCACCAGTGGCTCGCCGGGGCCTCCGCCTGCCTGCAGACCTGCTGGGTGGTGGCAACGAGCAGCTGTTGCAGCTGTTGCAGCAAGCATTTGACGGACAGATGCCAGGTCTCCAGCTGAACGTCAATGGAGGTGGCCAGGGCGGTCAGGGGGCAGCAGCAGCAGAGGACGAGGTAGGTGCACGCGCTCAGAAAGCAACTAGCTTGTGCTCTATGGCTGACCCAAGCTGAACCGCCCTGTCAGCAAGGCATACAGCATGCACAATCGCTGCCGCTGTGCTCACGCTGCCCAGGGCCAGCCTGCTGGGCACGGTCCCAGGAGTTGAGCAGACCAGCTGCTTAGGTGTACATATGCCCGCCGTTGTGTATCACAACCGATAGTGCGTGTTGATATCTTCCAACCCTACTAGGACAGTCCCACAGAAACGTTGCAACAGCCAGGACGATACATGCGTGCTGTGTGGTGTGTGCCTGTGCAGGGTGAGGAGGAGGTGCAGGTGCCCGAGCCCTCGGCTGATCGCATCACGCAGCTCACAGAAATGGGCTTCAGTGACGCGCTGGCACGCAATGCCCTGCTGCTGCAACGAGGCAATGTGGAGGCTGCACTCGAGTGGCTGCTGGAGCATGCTGATGACCCAGCAGCAGCCGAGCCCATCCCACAGGAGCGCCTGCGCCAGGTGCGCTGGCGCATAAGTTGCTGTTTGCCATGCAACGAGCACCCTACTGCACACATGCATGCGAAGTGTGGTGTTAGCGACGGAGCTGCTGCCAGCCTGCGCTGAGACCAATGACGAGCAGCAAGCGAGGTAAAGGTGCAGTGATTGAGGCAGCAAGTTGGTGCCTGTAGCATTCGATGGTGCATGGACCGCCGTGTGCTGGGCGATGCTTGCAGTAATCATTTTTCAGTACTCATGTACTTCATCGCCACGCCTCGCCTGCCGTGTCCCTGCACCCCTGCGCAGATATACAGCAGGCGGCGAGGCCGTGCAGCTGGCCGTGCGTCGCTGGCGGGGCTGCGCCCTGAGGCTGTGATGGCTGAGCTGACGGAAATGGGCTTTGATGCAGCTGCTGCCCAGTCGGTGCTGGCACAGGTGGGCCCCAGCCTAGAAATGGCCGTGCAGCTGCTGCTGGGAAATTCAGCAGGCGGCGCTGCTGCCGCCGCCGCAGCACGCGCGAGTGGCGCTGGTGGTGCGGGTGCCAGCGCTGACGCCGCGGCGCAGCAGCAGCAGAGTGCGGCGCCTGCCAGCCGCAATCAGAGCCCTCTGCCAGCCGCAGCAGCAGGTGGCGAGGGTGGCAGCGGACCAGCTTCACCGCAGGCAGAAGCTGAGGCGTCGTTTGTATCAGCAGCTGAGGTGGCTGCTGATGGGGGCAGTGCAGCGGAGGAGGATGGTGAAGACGAGTTTGAAGATGGAGATGAAGAGGAGGATGAGGTATGCTGCCCAACCACTGCTTGCATGCCGGGCTGCATCCTGTGCCGATCGTCGAGCTTTGGGGCGCGATTTGACACTTACTGCTGGGATGTGCGCGCCATTATGTGGCTGCTCGCGCTGTCGTGAGGATGTAAGTGCATGACAGTGTTCTCGACAGCAGTTCATGGCGGCTGCGCTGTTGCATGTGCAGCAGGCTGGTTGTGCTGGTGTTGTGCAGGACCTCACACCTGCAAGTTCTTTGTCGCTGTCCATGTGATGTCCTGCAGTATGAGGATGATGAAGATGAAGACGAGTACTTTGACAACACGGACGATGCACTCTATGACCTACCCATCGGCGGTGAGTGTTGACGTGTTACTAAGCAGGTCCCTTGCCAGCATGCACATATAGGTTATCTGCAGAGTTGCATGCGACTGTACGTTGGCGATGCTGCAGCGAATAGCCTCAGATGCGATCGCCTTTTCTCTGAAGCCATCACATATGGGAGGTCCAACGCTACACGTCTCAGCGCCGAAGGCACTAGTGTGTTTGAAGTGGGTGCGCACGTTCCTAGTGTCGGGCCCCTGGTACCAGCTTCGCGCGCTTCGCGCTTGCCTGACATTCTTGGTAGGGGCTCCATGTTGGGGCTGCCACCCCGCCACACAAAGCTGGTGTCCCACTTGGCCAGGCCTGTGTCTATTTTGTCCAGGCCTGTCGCTTCCAGCACACGGTGCTGGTTGTCACAACCTGCGGGAAGACGTCACAGGAGGCTGACACTGTTGTCCTTGCGTGCTGACCTGTGCAGGCACACTGCAGCTGGCCAACTTTGGTTCCGCAGACATGGAGCAGCTGCTGCAGGGCGCCAACCTGCAGGAACTCACGCTCGGCAACCAGCTGCTGATGCCAGGGGCCATGGACACAGCCATGGCTGGACCTCAGTCCACTCTGCTGCGGCTGCTGGACTCGCCAGCGTTCCTAGAGCAGGTTGCGGCAGGCATGCAGGCCCTGCAGAGTGGTGATGAGCAGGCGCAGCAGCCGCAGCAAGGGGGTGTGCAGGATCAGCAGCCTGACCAGCAGCAGGACGATGGTGGTGGCCCCTCCAGCTGAGACTGCAGGAATGCTGTATATCCCACCGTATCATGACTCACTTGCGCATGCAAGTTTGTTTTCAACATGCCAGGTTGTGCCTCAGTGCTGCCTTGTTGCTGTCGGACGCGGGGCAAGCGAGAGCTCAGACTATCGGGACGGCTTGGTGTGGCTTGCGCTTTTGTCGACTGTTTCCCGCAGCAGGCAACTTGATGGTGCTCTTTGTGTGGTGTGCATGTGATTATGCGGCCAGGAAGCTGCCATGTACAAGGTCTGCAGTGTGGCTTGCCGCTTGGGCATACTGATTTGTCGTGCAAAGCCAGATGAAGTTGACCGCTCTGCACACTTCCGCATGGTGCTATCGTTGTGTCGTGCACTAGGTTGCGCGCTCAGCACAAGGGGCCAGCCCGGCACATGTGTCAGACATGCTGCAAGCCTACTACTCACTTTGATCCGTCATGGTCCATGCGCAACAGCCTTCAACGTTACAGCTGTATCTTCTTCAACAAGGGCAGTGATCAATGAGCCCTTCAAACTTTCAAGCCAGATGCATGCTGCGCAGCTGCACAGCAGCCACTGCCAAAGGCACGAGCATAAGCACACCCACCAAATCGCCACACATGCAAGCATACCCAAGTCTCACAATGCCGCAGGTCACTACGCTAACCCAGCTACATGCTACATGAGGAGAGGGGGGAGTGCATGCTGCAGTAGTGCATTCTGCACACCAACACCACCAGGTGGACAACACAAAAGGTACTGACGATGCATGCTGTCATGCATGTCAAAAGGTCGTTGTCACACAGTCAGTCAGTCTTGTCATTTGAAAAAGCAAGTTGGTTGAGTTGGGTAGCCACTGATGAACTGCGCATCTACATCTATATGCGACATTAGGGGTGCTGATCAATCAGGCTATAGCTTTGTGATATGAATGGTGCTTCGGAAGCTTGAACCAATTGCTGAGCCCATAATAGCCCAAAGGAATGAACCCCAAACAAGCTGAGCTTCCAAAGATGGCACCAATGGAGCAACCAAAGGTGATACCAATGGGTCAACAGCCCAGCCCAGCTGTGCAAGACACTGACGACCAGTAAACGCTGGTGCAGCACCTACACACCATATCCTGCAGCAGCACCACTGCTGGATTTATCACTAGCACATGTCACACATGGCCGGCAGCGCCACCACCCTGTCCCACACACACTGCCAGTCAGCCAGCAGTTGTGCATGCTGGCAGGCCGTGACGCCGCAACACTGCCATGGCAATGCCCCAAAGACCACCAGCCCAGCAAGCATACTACATGCTGGCGTGCACTGGCTTGCGCTTGCAACTGACGGCACAATCGGTCCAGGCAAGCGTGCCTCCAGCTGGTGCGCGCTCCTGAACGAAGCTGCTCTTGCGACGACAGAGTGGCGAGCAGACGATCATGCCGGTGCAGCCACAGCGCCAGGCGCATGCGCACTGAGCACAGGCCACTTCCCCACTCGAGCTTGCTTGCAGCCCGCTTCCTCCACAACAACCCACTGCTGCACAAGTGCTGCAGCTTGCACAGCACCACGTGTGCCAGCAGCCGCCCGAGGAACATGCCTGCAACATGCAATTCGCTCGATACATGCATGCACAGTGCGCCAAGAATCAGGCACAATCCGCATCAGCCACAAGTCCAGACAAGCAGAAGAGGTCTAGTGCACACCCCCTGCACAACGGGATCCAGCCCCTTGCATGGAGGTCAGTCAGCTACACCAGGCCGCTGCTATACTAGCGGCCACACACAGTCTGTGCCAACAACAGCACAGCACAACGGCGACTGCAACACACCACAACCGCACCAAGGAAAACAACCCTCCCGCAGGCCAGTCTTGCATACTTGCTATACAGGAATACTAACCCAAAACTCTGGCATGCAAACTGTGTTGGGCAGTCCCAGCACTACGTGCAGTTGCAGAAACGTGCGCCTGTTGCTGTGCTCAACGGGCTGATTGTCGCCCCAGCACGCCATGTCCAGCCCCAGCACAAGGCGGATTCCAAACACAACACCATGGATGGTGCGCTGCCATTGTCTGACGGTGCTGGCCACAAAGGAGCTGACAGGAAACAGCTGCAGGAAACATGCTGTGCTGGCAAGGGTTGCCATGCAAACCTTCCATCCCACCTTGAAGGTGCAGCACCAGCGCCTGCACATCACACCTTCTCTACACACCACACCACACGCACACACACCCAGGTAATCTACAGCAACACACATGAAAGGCCCACAGCAGCTTGGAGCACGCTTGCATGCAGACAAGATTGCCCTGATCTCAGACCCCAACATCCACGACAAGCAGCACAGCTGCTGATTGCATATCCATGAGGCAGGGATACCTGCAAACAAACAAAACAGTGCATGCAACGAAGCAAGACACCATTACCATGACAACTGCCCTGCAACACTGCAGCGCCTGGGCGGCGGGACCGCGATCGAACGTGTCACCACCGCCACAGACCCCATGCAAGCTGCCGCGGGGCATATGAAACAAGCATTGAGCACGCCGATCATGCACGAGTGCATATCTACCAGTGTCCTGAGCCTCTGCGCGCCTGGGGCGCTGAAAAACCCCATATCAGGTTTCCTTGAGAACCCATCTTGGATTGGATAAGATCCGCCAACCACCACCCTGCCAACAGCTGCCATACAACAAACAAGAACAACCAGCCACAGGGCGCACAGCAGACACCTCCCACGAAACTTGCGGCGCCAGCCCAACCACATATGTGCTGCCCTACTGCACACTAAAGAAACAGATGAAGGCCTGACGGGTGCTCAAAACTTGCATTGGAAAGTGTGCTGGGAAACTCCTGCAGGCTTGATACCAACAGCGGCAGTGCCTACACACCAACTGCCCCAGCAACTGCCCCATCCGGTAGCGCTTACAAGCAGACCGCTGTGGCACCCAGCACACTGTACAAAGACAATTTCCTGCGGAGACTGCATCAAGTCCAACAGGTTCAACCTCAGCACGAAACAACTGCTGAGGCGACTGCTGCTTCTTGTGCTGCAAGCATACTCTCTGTCAAACAAAGCTCACGGCGCTGCTGACTACCCCATGAAGCCGGCAGTCCCAACTGAAGAGCCGTCGCGCCAGATCCCAGCTTACACAGCCAGCTAAGCAGTGGCTGGTTACAACAGGTGACACGCTCACTGTGATACAGTCGCAGCAAAGCAGGAACAAGACAGCGGCAGCAGGCAAGCAGTTGTGGGTTATGGTTTGCCACGGTGATGCGAGCAGCACCATACTTTGTCGTGCTGGCATGTGGGAGTGGGACTTATTCCTGCACCATCAACTGCTGTGCATGCTGGTGTATGTCACACGCAAGGAGCTGCCTTCTGCATCACGCTGCAATACCGGCAAAATCACCACATGCACACCCAGGAATCACCACATGCACAACCAGGAGCTATGGGTCTGTTGATCCAACCCCCACCAGCACACTTACCAGCCCTGGCATGCCGGGTACCCTTTGCTGTGCCTGGCTGAGCAGCTGCCTCAGCTGGGCTTGCTGGTCTGCAGGGGTGCCAGCAAGGTTGAAGCCACCCTGCACGCAGCAAACACACTGCTATGATGACCATGTATCCAGTAGGTGCAGCACATGTGCCAACACAAACACAAGCACCCACACCTGGCACAGAACCCCACCAAGGTCTGTGCAGGGCCACTGTGAGAGTGGTGACAGGAACCATGGGTGACGCAGCCACACCCCCGGCAAGCACACGCAACATTCAGCACCACCACAACCTGTTGACAAGACCGCAAGCAGAGCTCAGCAGCAGCCATCCCGTCTCTAGCATGCCCCCCTCCACCCCTCCCTCGCCCTGGCCCCTCCTCACTCCCTCTCCCACCCCGTCTCACCTGTTGCATGGCAGGGCGAGCGCCTGCCAGACCTGCAAAGCCTGCTGCTGCATTACCCAGCATCTGTTGCTGAGGCATCCCACCACCCAGCCCTGCAGCTGCCCTGTTGTTGGCTGCCTGTGCCTGCAGTGCCGCCAGCTGCATGTACTGCTGCTGCTGGGCCTGCTGCTGCTGCTGAGCAGCCTGCACAGCCTGCTGCTGACGCAGCTGCTGCTGCTGGGCTTGCTGCTGCAGCAGGTACTGCAGATTGGCCTGCTGCTGCTGCTGTTGTTGTTGTTGCTGCTGCTGCTGGGCACCTGGCCTCACGCCCATCATAGCCTGCTGCTGGGCTGCTGCCACCTGCTGCTGCTGTTGCTGGGAGAACGCCACAGCTGCGGCGGCTGCACGCTGCTGCTGTTGTTGCTGTGCCGCCTGCTGCTGCTGTGCCGCCAGCGCCTGCTGTGCCTGCTGCTGTATCAGCCCCATAATGTTGACAGGCTGGCCAGCTTGCTGCTGCTGCTGCTGTTGCTGGGCCTGGGCCTGCTGCTGCCGCAGGTTCTGCTGCGCCTGTTGTTGCTGCTGCTGCAGTGCCGCTGTCTGCTGCTGGTGCTGCTGCTGCAGGTTCTGCATTGCCTGACTAGCGGCAACCAAGTTACCTAAGCCACCGCCTCCCTGAGCCTTCGCCAGCATAGCTGCCAGGGGGTTGTTTGCAGCCACTGCTGCATTGAATGCCCCTCCAGCCATCATCTGCTGCTGCTGGTTGGGTGTGGTTGCCTGCTGTGCCGCCGATCCCACCACACCCTGCGGCCTCACCCCTCCACCCATACCTGCGGCAGCCAGCAGCTGTGCCAGGGGGTTGTTCGCAGCAGCAGAGGCTGCCACGCCTCCTGTGCTGGAAGGACCCTGGGGTACCCCCTGAAGGCCTGCCATACCCCTGGAGGCCTCATGCCACCTCCTAGCGCTGCCGAGGCCGATGGAGGGCCAGAGCCAAGGGCCCCTAGGCCAGGGAGAGCAGGGGGACGCAGCAAGCTGTCGATGCCGCCACCGCCAAGCAGCGTAGGTGAGGTGAGGCCCCCCGTGCCACCACCACCTGCCCCTGCACCGCTAGCTCCTGCTCCCTGTGGTGACAGTGGGTTGCTGGCACGAGCTGCAGAAGAAGCAGACGGTGGGGCACCGAAGGGTGAGGAGGGCAGGAGGGATGGCCCTCCTCCTCCTGGCTTGGAGGAGGCTGCAGGTCCTGCGTCCCACACCCCGAGCCCTGTACCCCAGATTCCAGCCAGGGCAGAGGGCACCTTGGATGCTCCACCCCCAAAGGCATCAAAGCCTGTACCAAGGCCAGCCACCTTGGGGGGCCCAGCGCTGCTGAGGTCATCTGCAGTGAGCCCCTTGAGCTTTGCAGCAAGGCCTGTGGCTGCAGGCTCCTCCTCTAGCCCCAGATCCAACAGGCCCACTGGCAGGGAGGGAAGGTCCTCCTCAGTGCTCTGGTCCAGGTTAGTGGACGCTGCTGCTGCCGCTGCTGCTGCCGCGGCGGCTGCTGCTGCCGCCGCCGGGCTGGGCTCCAGGGGAGCTGGTTTAGGGGGTCCTGCTGCTGCTGAGGATGAGGCAGGGTGCTGGCTGCTGCTGCCTGCTGCCATGGACACCCCCACTGGCTTGAGCCCTGCAGCAGTAGCAGCAGCTGCGGCCTGCACGGCATGTGCTGCTGCGCTGCCAGCAGGAGGGGGCGGCCCTTGCTGCTGCTGCTGGTGCTGCTGCGGCGGTGGACCCTGTTGCTGCTGCTGCTGCATTGGGTGCTGCATCCGCTGCTGCATTGGGTGCTGCTGCTGTTGCTGTTGCTGCATTGGGCCCCTGCCAGGCTGCTGCTGCTGCTGCTGGGGACCACCTGGGCCACCAAAGGGTGGGCCAGGCCTGCTGCCTGGCGGGCCGGGCGGTCCAGGCCTGCCGCCTGGTGGGCCGGGTGGGGGTCCACCCATGTGACCTGGACCAGCACAACGCAACAAGCAAGTCAGACAACTGTGATGTCACTCATGACCAGTGGACAGTGCTTTGCACTCAACACTGCACAGTATCTGATCAGCAACACCGATTCTAAGTGACAATTCAGTTATGCATTGCCAGTGCCCACGTGATACATGGACTGCCAATGAGGAATGCTGAGCAGCAGCCTTCATCTCTCTTGGTGCTCACGTCATCCTGACGGCGGTGCTGGTGCTAGTGCTTGCACAAAAGCAACACCAACAGCTCTCAAAACAGAGGTAACCAAACGACGCAATATACAGCGCATGGCTGACAATAAATGGCTGAGTTCAACGACACCACACAAGAGTAATTTCAGATAATAGCCACACACCTGGCCCAGCTCCCGGGGGTCCACCCGGCCCAGCTGGTGGACCACCTGGGCCCCCAGGCTTCTTGAGGAAGGCCATGAGCTTGCGGGAGGCCTCAGGGTCAGCACGCTTGTCTGGAGGGCCGCCAGGTGCACCATTGGGTGGACCCATGGGGGGGCCACCAGGACCGCCAGGGTGGCCCATAGGGGGACCTCCTCCTGGGGGACCCATGGGGGGGCCGCCTGGACCTCCTGTGATGGGGTGGTGAGGGGGGGAGGGGCCAGCACAGAAAGAAGGTTGGTCATAATGACATGCGAGTGCTTCGAGCAAAATAGTGGTTGGTGGGCAAGGGGACGCAAGTGGTGGTTGTGGCAGTTGATGCGTGTGGTGCAGCACACTCGCAACACCACAACATACTGGACACGACATGCAGATTGAGTCCCAACACGGCAAACGGATGTGTGTGGGGTTGTGCGGCCACTCATAGCGTGTTGCAGTACCAGCGTTGGTAGCAGCAAGTATGCGCAGCTGGCAGGGCGGCTTCAGAGGGCCTGGCCTCCACCACCCACACATGCCAACTGGGAGAAACTGACGGCCGTGGTGCCTGCAGCTCTGCTGAGCAGGCCGAAGACAACACGGCTTAAACCTCACCCAGTGAGTTCATGTGTCTGCTGATGACTGAGCATACAGTGTGCGTGCAGGGGGTACAGTCGTCACGACTTGCTGGTGGTGCAGGGAGGACCATGTCAGAACAGCAGGCACGACAATGGTGGCTTGCTGTTCAGCATCTCACTCTCGCAAAACTGCCACCAGCCCCATCTTGCTGCTTGATGCTGCATGACAAAGACCTGCCCAACCCTCTCAACTGCAGCAATCAGAGCATCTTGACCCCACCCCTCCCTCCCTCACACACCACCCCCTCATCACACTACTAACCAATTCCTGCGTCAAGACACCCCACAACCCACTCCTTACCTGCAGGGGTGGGGGGAAGCCCATGCCTGGTGGAGGGGGCATCCCCGGTGGTGGCGGCATCGGCATGCCAGGGGGTGGCCTGCTGTTCTGCATCTTGTTCTCAAGCTCTGCAAGACTCAGCACCTTCCCACCAGCCCCACCCTGCTGCTGCGGAGGCCCCCCATGCCCTGGCATACCAGGGGGTCCCTCCATAGGGGGTCCAGCACCTGGAGGAGGGGGAGGGGGCGCCCCAGGGTGGGGTGGCGGGCCCCCGTGGGGACCGTGCGGCTGTGTCATCCCTCCTGCTGCTGCTGCCTGCTTGAACTGCGCAAAGGTCAGCTTGCGGCCGACAACTCCTGGGTCGCCAGAGGGTGTACCCGGCTGCTGCTGTGGGGGTGGTGGGGGTGGCTGCTGCCCCCCTGGTCCCTGCTGTCCCGGGTGAGGCGGGTGCATAGGACCCCCACCAGGGACATCAAAGAAGCGGGAGCGAGAGGGGTGGCCTGGCATGCCGCCGTCAGGCCCCCCCATGCCGTCCTGCTGCTGCTTGTTGCTGGCACCGCTGCCGGTGCGTGCTGGTGCCCCGCCCTGCTGCTGGTTGGGTCCCTCGTCGTCGCTGTCACTGCGCAGGAAGGCCATGTCGTCCTCATCCTTGTTCTGAAGGAGGTGCAGAAGCAGCAACAGCAGCAATGACACGGCAGCGGCAGCAGTCAGGGCAGGAGGCGGCCAGAGAGCGCCAGCCATGAGCTGCTGCTGATGTTACATGCAGTGTATGCCAAGCCGGAGCAGTTGGGAGGCAAGAGGGTCACTGCTGCCCTTGCTCCAGCGCCAAATGCATGCAGGACGACGCAACATGGAAGTCAATGCACTCCCTCCTTCACTATCATGCGGCCGCAGCAAGCAGGCTCAAAAGAAAAGTCGCCGTTCCAGTCCCGAACATAATGTCACACTGCCGCCATGCACTGCCCCCCTCACCTTTGCTGCCTGCTGTGCCCTCCACTGCGCCTGCATCTCCTGCCTCTCCCGCTCAATGTCCTTCGCAGTCATAGCCTGACGGGCAGTAGGAGGCGGCGCAGCACGCGGCACACCACCCTGCGCCCCCCAGCCCCCTCCTGACCATCATGCATCCACGCAGGGTCACGATCCCAGTGGGCATGCCCCCCACCGGGACCATGGCCACCCCCATAGGGACCATCTCGCCGAGGGGGTCCGCCCCACTCCCGCTCCCCTCCACCACTCCTGTGGTCCCTGTCACCCTCCCAGGGAGGCCTTCCGCCCCCACCTCCACCCGGCCCCCCACCCCACCCCACTTGTCCTCATGCCCCATTCCAGGAGGGGGTCTCCTAGGCATCTCATCCAAGCTGCCCCTGCTGGGCCCACCCCAGCCCCCACTCCTCGGCCCACCCCTGTCATCTTCTGGCCCAGGGCCCCAGCGGTTAGGAGGGGCACCTGGCCCACGTGGGCCGGGCGGGGCCGGCCCGGGACCCGGCCCGCCCCTCCATGCCCTCTCCTCAGCGCCTGGGGAGGTTGCTGGCATGTCACCACGCCTCCAGGACTCGCGCTCGCCGGTGGGAGGGGGCCCTGCTGGCTTTGTCTCGTCCCAGCGGCCCCCCCTGCGGGACATGAGGTCCTCACTGGGGCGGCGGGCCTGCAGGGGCAGCAGGAGGCGGCCGGACACAGGATGAGAAACGTGAGAGTGGGTGTAAGTGATCGACAGATGCTGCCGGTGATGTCCATACTGGCGTGGAGAACATGGGCGTGTGCTGCATGAACAATGCCAGTGGCAAAACTACTGTTGATCCACATTGTTGACAACACAGAGGCATGACAGGTAACCACAGGAGGAGAAGAGATGTTGTTGCAGCATCATTAGGGCTTATGTGTTGCTGTGGGTGGCTCTGCCAGCTGTGACCGACTCAACGAGTGATTTTGACCAAAGAAACAACGGATCCACTGCGCCAGGTCTCCTTAGCATTCAACTTGTTTGTTGTGTGCTGGCTGCAATGTGCCAAGTGCAACACCTGATACCCCAGTGAGTGCACAGCCAGCTGCCTACGAAAAGAACACAGCGCAACGCTTGGTGCCACTTTCTACAGTGCTGGGTGCAGCTGCTGGTGCTGAAGGCGCTTGCTTGCAAGGGACCACCCTGTCAAGGCATGCTGCTTACCAGGCTGGTGGTGCCATTCCAGTGATCAGGGGGTGTTGAGCCCTCTGCACCTGGCCTCCAGCTGCTGGTGCGTGCAAGCAGGGGGTCTGGGGGAGGGCCGCGCTGAGGGGCCAGCACAACTGGCGCCTCGTCTGGCAAGCTGCCATCGCCAACAAGCCTGCTGCGGATAGGGCCACCAAAGCTGCCGCCTACATGTGCAGAAGCAGCAGCACCAAGCACACGTCAGCAAGGTTGCGACAACAGTTCAGCTGCATGCCATAATTGTGCATCGTAGAGTGCCACGCTATGCACTTGATCACACACAGGAATGAGCTTGAATGCTTGAAACACCGTCTTTGTACCTTATGCAGGCCGAGATCATGCACCACCATGGCTGAGCCAACATCTGCTGCTGCTCACCAGGCCTCAAAAAGTCCAGGCGCCCAAAGCCAGGGCTCTTCTCCTTGGACCACTCCGGCTTGGGACCGGAGTCAAAGAATGTGAGTTCATCCAGTTCCCTGCAGCAACCCAGGTACGGCGATGTGAGAATGCCCGGTCATACAGCACCAACATACGACCCTCATCACATGCACTGCAGCTGCTGTTTGTCGCCCGTGCTGCCCTTGAAAGCGAGATCAGCAGCATGACCATGCTTCTGACACACCTGATCACAGACATGTTGACGCCCTGTGGCAGGGTCGACAGCCCAGGCTTCCTGCCGATCTCCAGCAGCTCGTCCCTGCGCGCGCGAGAAGCATCCAAGCCATGATCGTGACAGCAATAACGCATAGCCACAATGAGTCTCCTTCTCATGCCAGCATTGGGGAAAGGTCAGCGGCTGGGGCACAGATCCATACCTAGTGAACTTGATGCGGCCATCCATGCTATTTGACGCCCTCCTGGAGCTGCTGAACGCCTCTGAGTGATCCATTACTGTTGTGACAGCCCAGGCAGACGTTTCTACGCTCTAAATACTATGAAGAACAACACAGCCAGTGTCCTGCCAGTCAGTAGCACACTCTCTGCAGTGTCTTGAGCTGACGTCTGCCACACTAACAGAAACAACACAGCTTACACCACATCAATGCTTGTGCTAAGCTCTTCCCCTTTCTTGCTCCTCTGTTCTGCTCTGCTAAACCTCAAGTGCCCCAACCGCAAAAGAACTCTAGGTGGCGATCCATGTCAGTTTAGCTCTCTGCTTATCATCGATATCCACCACACAATGCAGCTGTCACTGCGTCGTGGCACGCGGGCGGGCGTGGTGCCCACCTCGCCCATCAGGACCGCAAAATGCTTGCGGTCACGAACAATTGTGCTTTCAAACACTCCAGGTACGGGCGCGTGGCCCTAGTTGTATGCAGCAGCATTCTCTAGACCGATCATCATATCTCACTCTGACCCACCCGGCCGCAGGCACAAGTGCCTCGGTGCAGACGGCGCCAGCAGCTGCTGAGGTCGCGTCACTTGCACCAGAAGCTGTCCAGACAACAGCACCACCCTCTGCGTACGCGCAGTACCCCAACAGGTATGCATGCATTTATGCTGCCCAGCAGCAATACTGGGGTTTCACAGCTGAGGGCTGATCCAGCGCTGTCAATTGTCCTTTGGCACCACAGGCAATGGCCCCAAGGCCTGAATACTACGCTGCAGCCCCTCCCGGGCCCCCATGTACCCAGCTCCCCCAGTGTACCAGCAGCAGCAGGCAGCGGGCAGCAACATCCCTTGGTGGGTGTTCATGGCCGCTGGTTTTGTGGCGGCCAAGGGGCTTGGCATGGTGAGTCCTGTATGCAGGGAGGCACTTGTGATCTGTCACTTTGCACTTTGTTGCGCTGTCAACACGCCTAATGTTGTGTGTCTTGGTCACACAGCTGGTTGCCAGCGCACTTGCGCATGACCACGCTTTTTTGCGCGGAACAGTTGGGCACCAGCCAGTTTGACTCCCATATCTGTGTAGTGGTTGTCGGCCATTGGAATGATCTCCACGTTGTCAAGGCTGCACTCCCTCTAGTGTAGTACCCGCAGTGCCGTTGCAGCCAGCCCATCACCACCACCACCACCACCACGGCGTCCACCAGTTCATATTGTTGGGGTACTTCCTGCCTGCAGGTTCAGGAGCTAATGAAGAAGGGACCACAGCAGATGATGGCTGAGATGGTGAGCAGGCTGAATCAGGGACTATCACAGCCAGCCAGTAGGGCCCACACAGCCCCACACACAGCTGTCTCTTAGTTGGCTTGACCTGCTTGCTGGTACGACAGAGGCTTGCCACATGGTCTGACAGGTGCAATTTGAAAGTCTAGTTCGAAAAATGCAGGTGTGGCGTGTCCATGCATGCATGTCAACGCCGTCAACGGCAGCCGCAAGTCTGTTGATGACGAGCACCACGCCCCCTCATCCTGCCTGTGTGTCTCTCCTGCTGCCCCCTCAGGCCATGAAGCAGATGATGAAGGGCATGGGCCAGCCTGGGGCACCAGGGGCCAGGTGAGAGAGCCAGGGAGACCCAGCAGCAGCAGCAGCAGCAGTAGCACAAGCAGCAAGAGTTGCAACACAACGTGGCACGATGGAGTTCAGGGACAGCCAGGGCAGGACAGCTGGCGGCTCGCTGGTGTGCTGTAGGTTTGGTCTGTGACAGTGGAGGGGGCGGCACAGCCCGGCACTGAGGAGACTTCCTTTGTGAGGGAGCTTGACGGGCTTGGAGGCTGCCTGTAAAACTGAAGCAGCCTGCACAAGTCCACCCTTGCTGCATGGTTGCTGGGGCAGCTGGAGTTTACGTGTGTCTCAGCTCTGACCCCCTCATCCCTGCACCTTCCCATGTTCCTGTCTTGTCCTTGCTGCCGTATGCTGTCCCCGCAGTCCCTTTGGCGCTGCTGCTGGTGCACCGGGCGCCCCACCAGGCTTTGGCCCCTACGGTGCCTCCAACCCCTTTGCCCCCAACTTCACACCCCCCGTCGACACCACAGCAACACCCGTTTCTGGTGCAGCAGCTGCAGCTGACGGCAGCAGGGGCGAGAAGTTTGCCCAGCGCGTGGGCGGCAGCAGCAGCCCCTCCCAGCCAGCAGCAGCACCTGCACAGGAGAAGCCAGCAGCAGCAGCAGCGCCGGCAGCAGCGGCGGCGGCAGCTGGTGCTGCCAGCAGCAATGGCGCAGCCAGCAGCAGCAATGGCAGCAGCAGCAGTGCCGGCAAGGTTGATGTTGTTGAGCCTGTAGTGAAGGAGCCCAGCAGCAGCGGCTCCAACAGCAGTGGCGGGCCAACAGCAGCTGGCTTCTTCACTGATGTGGGGGGAGACGGCAGCAGCAGCAGCAGCGGCAGCGGGGCAGCGGGGGGAGCACAGCAAGGTGAGGGGGTATGAGGGGGAGAGGCGGGACGGGTGGCCGGCACAGGAAGGGTTGAAGGAATGATCCAGTTGGATACACATGGATACACATGGCCCATGTGTAGTACACACGGATACACGTGCAAGGCAGGGGCTTCATTTTTGAGTTGAAGGGAGGGTAGAGGCAGCGGAGCAAGGGTGTAGTTGCTGATGTGGCTGTGTGTTTTGATGCGCAAGGGAGACAACATCGCAGATAGGCAGTAGTGGGGTGGGATGCACACTTTCAGGCTGGCGTCACTATTGCAGCGACGGCAAAGTTTAGCTAGGGCTTTCAAGCAGCCTGGCGGCCAGCAGTGGCAGCCAGCAGTGTCATGTTCACATTGCTGCATCGAGGTGCAGAACAAGGCTGTGGCCTTGCGTCGTGGCTCAAGACACCCATGCGGCCAGCCCTCCCTCTCACACGCACCCATGCTTGCTCCCATGCTCCCCTTCTTGCCTGGCAGTGCGTCCCTCCCATATGCAAGTCCCTGCCTGACTTCCCTCCCTCCATCCCTCCATCCCTTGTCCCCCTGCTGCTGTCATCATAACCTCCCCCCACCCCACCCCACACACTTTCTGTGTCTACACATACACACTTTCTCCTGCAGACCCTGCCCAGATGACTGCTATGATGGAGAAGATGCTGCGGGACCCCAACATGCAGAAGATGCTGTACCCATACCTCCCAGAGCCCATGCGCAACCCAGAGAGCATCGAGTGGATGCTCAACAACCCCGAAGTGCGCAAGCAGATGGAGGGAGTGTTTGCACAGTCGGTGAGCCGGTTGAGGGGACAAGAGCTTCAGGTTCTTGGCAATGCTCGCTGTCTGAGAGGGGGATACTGCAGTTGGTGGCATCCTATGGGGTGCTGGTGGAGCAGCCGTACACGTTGGTGGTGTTCCCAGTGGTGCTCTCTAGTCCCTAGGCAGGTGTGCTGTGGTGTGTCTCAGGCAACGGCTGCTCCGTTGGCCCATTGCGACATTGTGTGTCTGACACAGCGTGTCCGTCAGGCTGCCCCATCAGCCCCATACTGGATCTCGGTATGGTGTGTTTATACCTATCTTGAGCCATGAAGCAGTAACAACATTAGCAAAACTCACACATCCTCACATTGTCACACCCACAAGCACAGTGATTTCTTGTTACTGACATTGTTGTTGCTGTGTACCCCCCCCCCCTCCCCCCCTCCCCCGCAGGGCATGGGCATGAGCCCTGACATGATGAACATGATGAGCCAGATGGACTTCAGCCAGGAGAAGGTCCAGGCTCAGTTCAGTGAGCTGGGACTGAAGCCCGAGGACGTCATCCAGAAGGTGCTGGCCACACCTGACCTGGCAGCAGGGTTCAGCAACCCCAAGGTGCAGCAGGCCATCTTTGACATCAGCCAGAACCCAATGGTGAGTAGGGTTTGAACTTATTCAAACGTGCCAATGTTCGCCATCACATGGTGGCAGCTTGTGTGGCAGCCTGTATGCGGGTTCTGCAGTTTAGTACAGCCAACCAGTGGGGCTCTGTGCGGTTGTGACTGAGCATCACACGCCTGCCGGTGCCATTGGTGCCTAACCCTGGGCATGGCCGTCCTGTTGTAGCTTACACATCATGAGTTTTGTGGGGCCCGTGGCTAGCAGCATGCAACAACCTGACACTGCCCCTTCCTGCTGCTTGCTTTGAACCTTTGCAGAACATTTCCAAGTACCAGGGTGACCCAGAGGTGATGAAGGTAAGCAAACAGGCTTACACAGGTGCAGATTGGGTGTATGCTTGTCCCCATGTTGTGGCTGTGTGGGGCTGCGTGTGCCCTGATGGTCGGTCTGCCTGCAGCGCAAGACGCCAATGTGTTGCCTTTTGGTGATGGCGAGTAGTCCTGCATCATGATGTTGCATTGCCTGCCTAGTCTCGCACATTGCAAGGTGGGTGCTTGTCAAGTGATGTATGGAGTTGCAAAAGGTTTCAGTGCTTGCAGGAGGCTGCTGCTGACAAATGTGTTGTGTGTGTTTGTCTGCTGTTGCTGCTCAGGTGTTGGAGAAGGTGACAGAGATCTTTGCTCCTCAGATGCAGCAGCAGGGGATGCAGAAGTGAGGGAGCTGACATTGATGTGTGTGTTTTCACTGAGCGTGTGAGAGAGTGTTGGGTGCTGGGGTATGAGGCCATGGCAGTGGGTGTTACATTACTGTGTAACTTGTCATATTCACACACTGCATGCCAGGCTGGTGAGGGTCATGACATATTCAATTTGCGCAGGTGTGCTGATTACGTAAGGAAAGCTTATGTGCTGATCAGAGTAATGTGTAACACGTCGCCTGCACACAATGGGTGCTTGTCATCCACCCCAACTGGTGGGTAGGGCTCTCCCCCCCAATGTACACAAGCCTTGAAGGAGTGTGGCGATTACATTTGCCATGATTGGATTATCAAACAGGGATAGGACAGTGTCGGCAATTTCGGTGCACAGCAGAACAAGGCTGTTGGCTGCCAGGTGCTTCTGACCAAGGGAAGGCACAGATAGTAACTGGGCTCCCAGTCCTTGCCGTGTGGTGAAGGAGCCCCTGCAGGGGTACAGTGGTACATGTGGTTGGCCCAAAGATGCGCTTGATCAATGCAGGAAGTTTTCCCTCTTCTTGAGTATGGAAGTCAGAGAGTCAGCCCAGTCAAACTGCTGTGCTTTGCCTTGTACAGACACCACACGAACGGTGCACTGTTCAGGACACATCACCAGCGATCTTTGTTTGGCGAGGTGGCAGAGGGTGTCGTATCATCGTTGTCGTTCCGAGTTGATTGCTGCTGGATCGCTGCCAGCGACTCCGTTGGATCTGCTGAGGCAGAATGGATGAAGAGCCACCCGTGTTCCTAGCATATCAGCCCTACAAGGGCCCAGCCGCAATCCCACATGCTCCCGGAGAGTTCTTCGGTGCATTCTTCCTGGGCATCAATGTGAGTGCTGCTGCTGCTACTGCTGGACGGCTAAAGTGCACCCTCATTGAGCCCTGCACCCTCTGTAGCTGATGTTAAGGGTATGTTCACTGCATTACGTTCCCTTCCGTTCAGTCATATGAGCCCTCCTTGGATAGCTGCAGCTGTTGCTGCTGCTGTTACCTCCTGCAACTGCGGTTGTTTCTGCGTTGTGTTGCGCTTTGCCTGCCGCAGACATCCCTGCTGTGCCACATGTTCCCAGGCAGCGTATTCGGCAGCGAGTTGAGAGCCAGGAAGTGGGAGTAAGTACTGACTGCTGGTGTGCGGCCTCGCTGAGATCCAGCACGTCGCCTGTGTGGCAGCACACAAGTGCCCGCTGCCGCAACTGCTGATTCACTGTGCTTCTGTGTCTGCTGATGTGAACTGCTGCCGACTGTTGTTTATACAGCCCTGACTACATAGCTTCATGTGTGAATGAGGCGGCACAGCGGCGTGATGCGCTCCGCGGGCAGACACCACGCACCTGGCTGGTGAGTGCTTTTTTAGGTGCTGTTAGGGGGGGGGGGGTGCTCCTGCAAGTCTGTCACGTTATGTGTAGGGTGGGAGCACACGCAGTGTGGACAGGATGCAGATGTTCTTTGTGCTTGGTTGGAGGAGGAGTGCTTCAGCAGTGTGAATGGCGCTTGGGGCGAGGCTGTCTGAATGCCTCGTATTGGAAACCACAGTCCAACAAGTTGGTCGTGCATGGTTTAGGATGGCCCGCATTCCTTACTTTGTGTGTGTCTATCGCATATGCAGGTGGGTGGTGGCCCCCGCAACGTGACAGATAGCTGGGAGCACATGTGGTGGGACCACCTGCACTGGAAGAGGTGAGACAGGAGTGGGGGTTGGCGTCAACCAGCAGGTGCTGGGACAGCGCTGCCTGGACAGAACATCGTGCAGGCTTTGTATGCAAGCAGGGGCCCACAGGCAGCAGCAGTGCAGTATAGTACAGCCGGTTATGTCCAAAGCTGGCAGGCATGCTCTCCACAGAAGGAGAACCTTTCTTTGCAAGATGACACCTCCGTGACTGTCTTGTGCAATGCATCGTGTGTCATTATGTATGTTTGTCTGCGTATTTTGTCTGTGTGCAGGTGGAAGATCCCTCGTACTGGCCCAGCCATGCCCCAGGACATGTACTGGTGGTGATCGCAGCACTTGCCACCCACCAGTGCAGTTGAGCTGCCTGGCTCAGCCCAAACCATTATGCCACACCGCAGTTGGGCCACTGCCAATGGCCATGGTGGGCTGCAGCTTTGCAGTGACCTGCAGCTTCCCTGCATCAACCCCTGGTTTGCGCGGTCAGCCCTCTGCGTGTCTGTTGTATGCATCTGCCAAGTTTCCTTGCACTGGGTTGGTCCCTGGTAGTCAGGTGTCCTGTGCATCTGACAGCAACAGCGGGCCTATGATGTTGCTGCTTCAGAGCCAACGATTGGCGACGCACTGCAGCGCTTTAAGCTTGGCCAGCTGGGCTAAGCAAGTTATTTGTGCAAAAGCAGTGCTTGCCGTCAGGCAGTTGGCTTCACTTTGTGTCGCCGCACACTGCACAGCATGCCTCGTGTGTTAGTGCTTGTTGCCAGCAACTGTGGGCCACGTGGCACACAGCACTGTGCAGGCGTTGTTTTGAAATGTATGTATTGATCGTGTGGGCATGCAACCCCTGTAGAAGATTGTAACGTCCTCATGTCGGAAATAGGCAAAACGGCTTGATATGTCACCCACAGCAGCTGGAGCCTCACTGGGTGGATCATTGTTGTGTGTGGTGCGACATCTGTGCTGTTCGAGCACACCACACAACCCCAAGCTGTGAACTAGATGCCCGCATTCAAGTGCTCATGTCTGTACTATTGTATTAATTATGAAGGTGCTGGACCACAGTGTGCAGTAGAGGGGACAAGTGTCATGGGGTCAAGACTGATCATGCAAAAAGGGCAGCATCTACGCATGTCAAAACATAGCCTTGCTGCCAGACATGCACCACTTAATTGGCTCCTCATCCAACAAGTACCAGGTTACATTACATGATGTACAGCCTACAATCACACCAAGCAACTCCACCCTGGGCAGCTGCCAGCATGCACGCGTGTGGGATCGGCACCGCGCCCTCTTGCAGGACAGGGACACAGCACCGTACTGCACTGGCGCCCACATGACGCCAGGCTGCCATGCAGGCACAGCACACAGCACGGCGGTCTGACAACCAGCTACTGAAAAAGACCAGCACAACCAGCACGAATGCATTGTGCATTGGCTCAACCACGCCAGCCCTTGTGTGCCCCACAGGCATCTGCCCCTGATAAAAGAACCTCAGGCCCCTTGCAGCACAACACACCCCACACTGGTGTCAAGCGTTGCATCATCTAACTGTTCTGCCGAAGCTACAGGCCAGACTTCCAGCTGTAGTAGGTTAGACCTGTGCCCAGATCACATAGCCAGGTGAACAGAGCGTGCCACTGCCCGCTGCACTGCCATGCTGTTCACCATGAACAGCAGCGGCAGGCTGGCAACCTCCAGTAGGCTCAGGTGCGGCAGCACCACTGTGGTGCCACGAGACACCTGCGCAGCCAGCAACAGCACAGGCACACGCGCAAACAAAAGGTGAGGTGCAGCGATGATATGATAGCTCCATGGCACGCACACACTATGTGAGCAGCTGCAAAGTCCACATCGTTAAGGGGGAAGGATGGTATTGATTGGGGTCCCAGCAAACAGGGTTAGGGGCTGCAGGTGCAGCACTTTTGCACAAAACATGATGTATCATGCCTGGGGTAGTGCGCCTGCCCAGCCAGAGGCCAATGGTTCTGGGCCCTAGGCAGTACCAGGCCCTGCTGAACCCTGCTGTGCCCTGCTGCTGCTGGCTGGGTTGGGCTGAGAAACGAGTACACCAGTGGGTTCTGACATTACAAACGTACTTTCGGCACCAAAAACTGTCAACTGGCAAATCGTCGTCCAATTCTCGATGTTGAACTTGTCTCACCGAGACAATGCAGATCCAGGCTATCGTCATCCATTAGAAGAATTCAACATCTAGGATCACACGGCACGCTTTTCGTCGGTTGTGTTTTATACCCATTAGTATGTATTGACAGCTAGCTGGTCCATCCGTACTCGTTTGTTGTCACCTCGGACTGATCATGGCAGCAGTACTGCTAACTTCCGTTTGAGACCAGTGCAAGCGTCGACGGGGCATAAAACTGTCAGAGGGTGTTTCTGGACATCAAATCAGCGTGTTGCTTCTGCGTGCAGAGGCCTGTGAGCGATGGGAATTGTGCAGCACAACAGCCATCACCACAGCAGCAGCTGGCACCACTGCAAATGGCCACCATGACTGTCGGGCTATAAACCATGTGGGTGGCTACAATACGCCCTCATATGTACCCAAACCAAGTTTCGTCCACAGCAAGCCCCTGGTGGCTGGGAAATTCTAATACCGTCCTTCCCCCTTAACAGTTCCAATCCCAGACATCATCACATGCCTCGCAATTCGGCTACGATTTTCGCGCGAGCCTTGGCGACAGTCAAGGATAATGTGTGCGGTCAGCTGTTGGAAGCCCGCGCCCCTGCGCACCCCAAAAAAAAGCAATGCTGCTAGCACCCACCTGTTGCCCATTGACCGCCAAAGCCGCCCTGCCTGTGTTAGTGATGCTCCAGCTGCCGTCAGCCGTCAGCAGCAGCTGCGCCTGCAGCCGGGACACCTTGCTGCCCACACCCGCTGCACCAGCTGCCTTGCCCAGGTCGATGTCCACATCCCCCTTGGCCTCAGTGGAGCGCCCAATGCTGGCTGCACTGCGCCGCAGCACCCAGCGGCCCTGCTGCCCACATAGGCACGCCAGACCACCTGCGATGCGGAAGAGCAGGGGCACACAGGCGGACATACCAGGGGTGTACTCAGCAGAAAGAGTTTGATCGGCAGAGAGGATTTTGTTTCAAGCACCAACGACCAGTGATGCCGCTTTAGCAGCAGAGGTGGTGTCGGAAGCAGCTGAGGGAGGCTGGTGTATGGCGCAGGAGTTTACAGCAGCCCTGAGCAGCAGCCCTGAGGGCACCATCACACAGAAGCATACAATACACAAACAGAATAGCAGGAGGAAAAGACACCTCTGCGCTCACCTTGCGCATCCATGTACTGCAGTGTGGCTGCTGACGCCAGCTGCTCCAGCCCAGCCACTGCTGGTGCCACAGCACTCCAGCGCTGCCGCCACTCCTGCAGCTGCTGGCTGTCAGCAGCCCCAGCATCCTGCGCTGGCAGCTGCTGCAACATCAGCTCAGCCTCCTGCAGGCTGGGCACATGCACCTGCTGCTGGTGCTGCTGCTGCTCACTGCTGGAGTCTGTGGCAAAGCCGCAGCGGTTGTCGCCGTAGGGCTGTGCTACTGCTGCAAAGGGGCTGGTCATCCCACCTTCCTGCTGCTGCTGCTGCTGCTGCGGCTGCGGCTGCTTGTCGCGATGTGCTGACCCTGGATGAGAAGCAGATGGGGTGGGGCCCTGCAGTTCAAATGTGACGTGTGAGGAAGAAGGCAGTGTCTGTTGGTGATATGGCACAAGTGGTGGTGGCGTGTGCTGCAACCTTGCCACTGTTTCGTGTGCCGGACTGGCCAGACAAGGAGGGAACTGATGTGCTGCTGCTCTGGGCCTGTGCCTGATGCCGCAGGTATTGAGACATGCTCCTGTTGAATGTACCCTTCTGACAGGCTTCTGCTGGCACAAAATTCAATCGGCAACATTGTTCAAGCTGGTCAATCTAACCCTGCAACCCGAGCCATGCTAGTCAGCAGCAGATATCATCCCTTACCTTGCCTTGCTGGCCCCCAGCAGCTGCTTGTTGGCCTCCTGCTGCTGCAACACGAGACTGCCACAGCTGCTGCAACGTTGTGGCGGCGCCACTGGCCGCAGTGGCAGGCTGGTCTGCTGTGTCAGAACCAGCAGTGACTGCACTGTGCTTGGCCCTCAGCTCCTCCAGCAGCGCCCAGTACTCCACCTGTTGCAAGACAGTAACAGCTGACCCTCAGTGCGGGCCAACAACAGACAGCATGGCTATGGCAGGACATGCGTTCAGGAGACCGTTTTGACAGCTGCTGGCATTCGCCATATTCACCTGGTACACAGATAGCAACTGCTGAAGGGCTGGCAGCAGCTCGTTTGCACCCGTCTGGTCTCCGATCGTGGGCACTGCCACCAAGGAGCTGGCATCGTCAGCTTGCCCAGCAACTACAGTAGCACTGCCACCTCCAGGACCTGTAGTTGTGTGGGGTGCTGCTGTTGCTGTAGAAGGCACTTGAAGAACTAAGCGTGGTCGTTTCACATTCGGTGCATCAACGTGTTGCCCGTCTGTGGTCATTTGAGCAGCTACTTGACAAGCTGCTGCTGCTGTTCTTGTGACGATGTGACTGTAGTCCTTCAGTTCATACCATAACACGCTCTTACGTCTACGTCGCTCTTTCTTTCTTCGACGAAGCAATGTGCACTGCACAGTTGGGGTTCAGGGCCTGACTTCAAAACAGCCTGGAGGGGTCCTAGTTCCAGCAATGGACTGGAAGGGAAGGGAAGCCACAACATGTGTACACCAAACGTATAGATGTACTTTTAAGACAACATCTCCAGATTTCAGAAATTTGATGGATGACAGGTTGATGGCCGGGAGGCCCAACAGCGCTTTCCCTCCAACCCCGCTCAACATGCCTCGCAGCTCTGGCTCTCCCCTGACTGCTCCACCATGTGCGTCCATCCCTCTCTGCCAGCCTGTGTTGGCGCCCACAGCTCCAGGAACCTGCCCTTGCCTGTGGGCAGCAACGTCTCGATGCTGTCAAACACCTCCACCGGCACATCCCACTCACGGCCTACGAGGCACACATGCACACACGCAGCATAACACCATACATCAACACTTGTTGTTACGCCAGGGTCGTAGGTGCCGTGCCAAGCGCGACTGCTAGCCAACCAGGTCAAGCCAGCCTGGAAGCACTGGCAAAACAGGCTGTGGGTAGCCACACTTGCCACACGTGGCACTGCCTAGCGACAGGACAAGGTTATGGTAAGCTGAGCTGAGCCACACACTGATGCTGTGGACCAAAACTACAGCTCGTGAGGCTTCAACAATCTCGAGCCTTGTCCCATGCTGCCGGGGTCTCACCCTGCACAGCGCGTACGTAGTCAAACACCACATCGGGGTTGCGTTGGTGCCGCAGCTCAATGTCACGCCCCTCACCTGCAAGGCGCAAAACAAAAGGGCGCAAGACACGTGGCTGCAAGGCATGTGGCACACAGAAGGCCCCGATACAGTATAAACAATGTTAAACCTCCCCACCCTTGGCTGCAGCAGGCCGCGCTGGCACCACCTCATGCTGCAAGTGCAACCGGTACTCGTCACAAGCACACATGGTCAAACAAACACACAAAGACGCGTCCTGTCGCCATGCCTGCAAAGGACGCACACAGCCGCTGTCAAACTTACCGTCTTTCCTGAAGATGTAGAGAGTGATGTGTGAGCGCTGCACATTGGCACAGGGCAGCTGCAGTATGCTGTGGTTGGGGGCCAGCAGCACCCAGGTGAGGTTCTCCACATAGCTGAACCCCCACCGGCTCATCAGCTTGAACACACCTGAAAACAAACACGCATAGACACAGGGTACATGTCAGAGTGTCCAGTTTACAGTGAGGCATTATTTGATGAGCCTAGGGACTGCTGGCTAGACATGCACTCTCTGTGACGAAATATCACGTCACTGGGCCCCAGCACGTCAGTGGCAACCGTCATGGACACAGCCTGATGGCTGGACAGGAGGCCTGATGCCCACAGTATCAGCACGCTGCAGGGTGGGGAATGTGATCCAACCATGCAGGCAACGCCCTCCCAGTGAGGCTACTGCAACTTCAAAGGAGCTCCTGCAACTGCTAAGGGGCTTCTAAGACTGCAGGAGAGCTTTCATTACAGTCAGGAGGGCTATAGCTCCAACATGCTTCAGCAGCAGCCAGTACCTGACAGGTGCTCCTTGTTGGCCCATATCATGATGAAGCCGCGGGGACACAGCGTAGGGATAGGCAGCTTCTCTAGCCGCGACACCACGCTGCTGCTGCTGCTGCCCACGTGCCAGGCATGTGCCTCGCTGCCACAGCCCCAGCTGGCTACACCAGGGCTGGCTGCTGCCGCTGCAGCTGCTAAAGAGGAGGGTCCTGGCCCAGCAGCGTTCTCCTGCCCTGCCTGCTGCTGTTGGGCCTGCCGCGGCTGCTGCTGCTCGTCTAGCTGCTGCTGCTCCTGTTGCTGCTGCTGCTGCGTATGAGGTGTGACCTCCCAGCCTGTGTTGATCAGCACAGCCTGATAGTCCTGCACTCGCAGCTGCGTGAAGTCAAATGCTGCGAGGTCAGGGGCCAGGTGCACCTCACTGGGGGAGTCAGGGGGCCCTGAGCCACCTGCACACAGCACAGCATTACAGGAAGTGTGCGCCTGTGCTTGCTGCCTGCTGAAAACAAGAGCACACAACACTCTTGAAGGCTGGTGGGCGAAGGCTGACATGCACAAACCACAACGCCATCAGGGATCGGAGCCCCCCTGCTGCTGGAAATGCTACTGCTACACTCTCTGTGTGTGTTCAAGGAAGGATACACTGGTCACAAAGGCAGGTGCATTGACAAGCAGATCATAACACAGAAGTGCCGGGTGCTGCCAGAGCCTGCCGACTAATCAAACATACCTGCTGGGCTGCTGCTGCTGCTGGTTGTGTGGCCACACAGCCGTGGGGTGCAGTTGCGTGAAGCCGGTAGGGCACAAGGCTGCCCCACTAGGCCCCGCGGCATCACCACCTGCATGCCACCTGCTGCTGCCTCTTGCTCCCCTGCTGCTGCTGCTGCAGGCTCTGCTTCCCCTGCTTCTGCTTCTGCTGCTGCACTGCTGTTTGCTGCGACGACCACAGGCCTATACGGCTTGATGGCTTTGCCCCAAGACAGGGGCAGCGGTGGGGGCGGCAGGCGCAGCTGCAGGATTGCATCTGGGTCTGCTGCCCTGACACGGCGCCTGATGAAGGCGTGTGTGTCTCTGTTGTACTGTGCGATGATGCAAGTGCGTGCATTGCGCTGCATGGCCTTGCCCCTGCCCCTGCTGCTGCCTTCACCTCGTGGCCGTTTGCTGGCCCTGCACATGGGGCAACAGACACCCAGAGCAGGGGATGGTTGATTGTTGGCTGGATGCACTTCCTGTGTCTACACACACACTCATGCCTTGGACTGATTTCTTGCAGCTGCCAGAGAGTCTTTCTGTTGCACTTCTGGGGTCACTTTCTTTATCAGTTAGATGTGCCAGCCTGGGTTGAGGAAGGTACAGCACTGCAATTCACACCCACGCCAGGGATGGGCAGGTATGGCAGCTGCAGCATCGGTGTGCTAGTGGGGCCCATTGGTGTGCTAGCCCACCTGTCCTTCTTCTTGCTGGGTTTGCTCCAGTCATCATCAGACCAGAAGCCACGCAGCTCAGCAACCAGGTCGTCCTCTGACTCTGCACACACCAACAGCACCAACGCCATGCAATGTTACTACTTGCAGAGCTGTGCAGGAACCTGCACATGGATACTAAGCATGCTCTGAGCAAGATGCTGCTCTTGCAAACTTTTCAACAGCGTTTCAGGCAGCATAACGCACCTGAATCGAAGGCTATGTCAGCTGCCATGCCTCGTTCTGCCTGCGCCTTGGCAGCTGCTGCGTCCACCATCAAGGCCTCGTTGTTGCCCAGAAGCGACTTGACGTTGTACATGCTGGTGGCCTTGAATATCTCCTGCAGCTGCTGCTGATCCAGGGGACCGTCCTCGCCAGCATCTGTGGCATCCTGTCCTGCTGCGGCACCTGATGATGATGCTGTGCCAACTGCTGCTGTGCTGCTGCTGGGACCTGTAGGGTCTGCAAGCGGCGGTGAATCCGCTGCCACAGGGCGTCTGCTAACTGCCTTGATGCGCTCCATCTCTTCAAACTTCTTCATGATCATCTCAGGGGTCTCCTCGTCCTCCACATACCCCACATAGTGTGTTGCATCAGGCACTGCTGTCTTGCGCAGCACACACCGCCTCCTGCTTCGGTCTGCCATATTCCAGAAGCTGATCCACTGGATGAGGCTGTGCCTTGCACGTGCTGCAGCAGTTTGGAGTGAACTGAAGCGATCAAGCAGGTTGATCTGCAATTGGCGGGATGAGTTGGCGAGAGCGGACCCCTCAAGGACAAGATATCGGTAACGTTTCTTTGTGATAGAGTGCTACTACAGCCGTCACGCGGGGGCACACTTGTATATTTGAATCCTTGCATGCCATGAACGCAGTTCAGGCCAACCTGTCAGCTATTGGTCGTTTGAGGCTGTGGCTGTTGATACTTGGTGTCACTGTTGTGGTGTACAGGATGATGCAGGAGTAGAGGGATGACTTACTGCCCCTGCACAGGCACCAGCCTTGCGTGCACAGCAGCTTTCAGCTCAGCAGCTGCAGCGACAGTCACCTGGCACGGTAATGAGCCTTGCGGTCATCAGCACACATGAACACTTGAACACCCACAGATAAGAAGCAAACCACAGCTAGTGGCTGCTGCCTCAAGTCAATCCTTTCCAAGGGGTTGGTGGTGTTGAAAGACACCTTTTAGGTGGGATTGCTGCTGGTCACCCACAGCCAGCAGCAGTGGTGCTGCTGCAAGCTGGAGGTGGCCAGACAGCAGCAGCTTGCGCAGGGCGCAACAGAGGGAGTCCTGACAGTCACCTGCCAAGGAACCCCTGCCTCACCCTACACGCTGTGACACTGACTGTAATACTGACCCTGACACTGCATCATTATGGTGTACGCGAGGGGGAGGCTATTGGCACGACAGTACTTGTCAGAAAGATGTGGGCCTGCTGGGATTCGAACCCAAATCTTGCAACAAAGTTGCCGCTCTCCCATTTGAGCTACAGGCCCGCGAAGCAGCCAGCACAAAGGCCGGCCAACCTCTTTTGGGTTGCGTGTTGGACAACCAAGGACAAGATGATACAGCTGCAAGCAGCTGCTGCGCCTGGCCGTAAGGCTTCAGAACGCAAATAGGGGCCGCACATGCGTGCAGCCCCCTCAATCACCTTCCCCTCTACCCTGCACATTTGCGCTGGGGAGTGTGAACCAAGGACAAGATGATGCAGCTGCAAGCAGCTGATGCGCCTGGGGCCATAAGGCTTGAGAACGCATGTGCGGCAGCATGCGGGGCGGAACATGGGGAGTCCTGGCAGTCACCTGCCAAGGAACCCCTGCCACACCCTACACGCTGTGCCCCACACATCATCAGGCGCAAGGTGCGCACCGTCTCAGCTGGTTCTCCACCTGGGCAGTCTCGCGGCAGTTCTGCAGGCGCCTCAGTGTGAGGATCTTCTCAGCCGCCGACTGCGCAGCATGAAAGGGAGCGCAACAGTGATGTCAGCGCTACAGTAGGATCAGCATTGCGCAGCACTTGCTTGCAGCAGTAATGCCAGGTGAAGCCAAAGCTGCCGCTGCCACACTGTTGGGCACTGGGTAGCTACAACAATGCTGCGCGCTGCTATCAGTAATTGCTGGCTCCTCAGTGCATTGCAACCTGGAGGGCTTGCAGGTAGCTGTCCTGTTACAACTCTCATGGCTGCATCAGCGCCTCTCCTCACCTGCTGCTTCGACAGCCGCAAGCTGAGGTTGTGGATGGCCAGCATCTCTTGCCTCAGCCCCTCCACCTTGTGTGGCAGCTCCTGCAGCTCAGCATGCCTTGCCGTGCAGTGCTTGCAGCCAGGGCAGCGCCCGTGCGGCAGCATGTTCTCCACGTACTGCAGCCTCTGCAGTCATGCAAGGAAACAACAGCAGCGCAACAAGCCCTGTCAGACGCAATGGACCCAGGAGAGCTCGGTACTGGCAACAGGGACAGTGAAAGCCTGGTTGGGTTGACATGTGCACAGCTTTGTCTTCAGCAAGGCAGCTGGCTGAAGTGCTGCATGGCTGATGCCAGTTGGCTGCATGTGCGATAATTCAGAGGTGCCGCTGGGTTGGGTCACAAAGCTGTGAGCACTGCATGCATGCAGCGTGTGTAGTGTCAATGCACCCCAACCTACCTGCTGGTGAGCGTGCAGCTGGGCGGCCACCTGCAAGTAGTGGTTGTCGAGGTCCTTCCACTGCTGGTTGTAGTTCAGGAGCTGCTGCTGCTCCTCCTTGTTCAGCTCAGCCTTGTCCTCCTGCAGCTGCACCATCTCCTCCTCCCAGTCTGTCCTGCCCTTCCTCAGGACATGCGACACACACTGCACGCACAACAGCAGCAGCAGACAGCAGCAGCGCTTCAGTAAGCATGTTGGTGTAACTCTTTGACTTTATCAACGGGGTGTCGTGTCCCGAAACTTCGAGGGCATATTTGGAAAACCAGCAGCGTGTCCCCAGCTGCAGGAATTGCTTGCTCACATGTGACTAAACCAAATGGTGAGCAGGCCTGTGGTGAGCCTGCACGGTTGAAATACAGTCACAGTGGATATAAACTGCATATCTTGCTGCTTACCTTCTGGTGGTGGTAGGCCTTGCGGCGGTGGGAAGAGGCCACACGAATGCAAGCACGGATGGGCGCTCCAAGAAGGCAAAAAGCCGACTCCATGACGGAACTCACTGCAGGCATGAACAGGGGCAGAAAACTGTTTGTCAGCCTGAGTTGATTGCGTGCAGCAAGCTGACATGGCACACACCAGCAGCAGGCAAAGTTAACAACAGCAGCGACAGTCACCTGGCCCTGAACTCTCAATGAGGCTGGCAGAAAAAACTTCAAAGAGCCTTTGAAACTCTTACCGGCTTGGTATAGATGAACGCGGGCCCGACAAGAGGAGTTCTGCAGTGTTCCCGGTATAGCTGTCGCAAGTGCGGTTCTCGTGAAGACAGGGGGAGATGGATGTTTGTCAAGTTGTCAGAATGGTTTGTGTACTCAGAAAGGGCATTCTGACTTATGTGCAGCTGGGCCAACAATACCTGTGTTATTTTCATGTTACACGCGTGTAGCCTGATAGCCATGGTCACACATCGTGCGATGGTGACAGTGCGTTTGCGTTGGTTTGTGCGTCCTGTTTAATTGCGATTGTCGGCCACCATGCTTGCTGCTATCCGAAAGGAGGGCTTCACCAGGGCCAGCAGTCAGTAGCAGCGCTGCTAGCAGGTCCCAACACAACTCTGTTGGCAGCCACAACCCCCTGCAACACAGCAACATGCTTGTAAACGTCAGAAAGTCAGCTTCAGAAGACAAGATATTTTTTGTTCGTGAAGGCAAGCTACAGCTACCTGTAGGTGTGACCTGTTGGGAGTCAAACTTGCAGTGAATGCAGGGTCGAAGTGTAGTCACCCACCGGAACGTGCTGGGTGAAGCACATGAAGAGACCCTGCAAAACATACCCTCTTCTACGTTGCGGTTGACAGTTGGTCCATGCCAATGTCGCACCTCGCAACGAGTTCTTGCCTTGCCATTCTCGTCACGGGATGCGTCGCGATCGTGCACTTAGCAGGCCAAGAGGGTGCCTTTGTGGGTTGGGGACGCAGCGGAGCTGTAAGCGTTGCTGCTACAGCTACAGCAGTAGCTGGTACTACTGCTCCCAGGGTTGTTGAGCAGTCACTTGACAGTAGTCTCGTGGACCTGATACAGCAGCTGCCCAAAGCTGAGCTGCACATACATATCGAAGGCACTCTGGAGGCAGACATGATGATGCAGTTTGCTGCACGCAACAATGTCAGCTTGCCGTATGCCAACCTGGCAGAAGCACAAGCAGCACGGTGAGGTGCATGCAGAACCTTGCCTCCATAAAGTATATTTCGTCACCACCAGTCACCACGCTTACTACTTGCAAGGGTCGTGTGTTGAGGGGTGTGCAGGACAACATTGAGTGGCATACACTGCGTGCCTTACAGCCTCCCTGAACTCAGTGAGGGACAAAGCAGCCTGTGGTTAGTGACCGCTCCCCTGGCTGCTGTCGGCTGTTGTGTGTGCGCGCAGGGCTCATTTCCAGAACCTGCAGTCCTTCCTGGATGCCTACCAGGTCGGGCTGACAGCACTGGTCACCCAGCAAGACTTTTACGAGCTGGCAGCAGCGTACCTTGAAAAAGCGGCCGCCAACAATATCAAACATGCAGAGATATTCTTTGACGTGCAGAGCCATGTGAAAAGGTGAGTTCTCACAAGCAATAGCACAGTGTGGCGCAGCATTGCACAGCGCTGGACAGCGCTCCAGGACGCGTCGCATGCAGACCATATATTTCAGCCCCAGACCCTGCCCTTCTGTGTCATGGTTGCAACGTTTTTGCAAATGTGTTACAATGGGTTGCTCCAAGAGGCATTCCTCTGCAACTCACTGTGCTTTTGTAATGGGTTGTGCATTAGCATGGACACCCAGATGCGCGTGAGGACTCTAGTACCTTGTGAGCCTATTTGTTTCTTATTTGGGGCCGGGGGGGGGGCAGTTACAAAACAGCAACAGGAAATGATTGCTGCCTTGGGCTCCCCTGGCTTGCTGACCTGCAAAATCAACTTGGGTCATGTATCCCAATGGTACTGCAGGGGCGTGGCAGTTTCGACGATCGTCACGGGCCTGCAAAAGGCCCTTGATGAACGTGCAGTGCACCCGCATGCCCCAGTGGATGCTTCCCTCATCCTGTGCCTGGTGCGGGAGCTTGGAGAGGCAGCAGCAGCAGCTACCCTGGCCCTCACCCTGCCCTACCTGCCCTCCATAGAGGCGCTGGGCCTGGCCAGTACAGAGCTGGGCTACCCCCCTGAGCAGTACAAGAAGGTCTACACAGCAGCAGGCCTGCTGGGCCTGCACAAGGTGGCACACGCAGGTGTGTCCTGTGCTGGCTTATGGCGATAGCAAACCTTGTGAGAAGGTTGTGGACGGCGATGATGCATGGTGTCTGTGAAGGTGACACATGATGTACGGCATTGCTGGCAGGGCATTGTTTGCGGCATGGTGCCAGTATGCAGCTCAACCAGTGGGAGCGCATGTCATCAGCTGAAGGAACTTCTGTAAACAAGTCACTCCTCACTTCCTTGCCCATCGACAGTGCACGCTCAGCAGCAGCTGCCACTACCGTGTCAGTTTCAACCGGATCACCCTTGGCTGTGCCTGCAGGCGAAGAGGGTGGGCCAGAGTATGTGTGGCAAGCCCTGAAGGCTCTAGGAGCGCAGCGCATTGACCACGGCATACACAGCCTGGAGGACAGCGCCCTGGTGGAGTACATGGCACAGCACAGCATACCGATCACACTCTGTCCCATCAGCAACCAGAAACTGCAGGTGAGACTTCCTGCGCACACGTGTGACCTGTCTTCCTCATCCTGCGTTGGGTGCAATTTGCAGTTTGCAGGCAGCTGGCTGTTCACAGACAGGTCAGCAGGTGCAGCGATCGCTGGGTTGACGGCTAGGGCATCACCTCTTCACTCCTTCTGTGAGTCACTGGCGTCAGTGGTTTTCAGTCCTGTTCTGCCAGCCTGCAAGTATCCCTGTGCAACGACCCCCTCCGGTTGTTTTCTCCTTGCTGTCAGGTGTATGGCCCTCAGCTGACAGAACGGCTGCAGCAGATGTTGGGCTGCGGCATCCCTGTCACCATCAACTCAGACGACCCAGCTTACTTCAATGCGTACCTGAATGCCAACTACGAGTACATTGCAAGGGTGGGATCCCTGGGGCCAGATGATCTGGCCCATTTGGCGAAGAATTCATTCAGTGCAAGCTTCATTCCTGACGCGGCCAAGGAGGCTGCACATCGGCAGATCGATGAGGTTGTGCAGGCGTGGCAGGCTAGGCAGCAGCGGAAGCAGACAATGATATGATGGGGTTGTGCGTGACATGATGCATAAGAAATGGAGCTTGCAGTGCCCCTGCATCAACAGCAGTGTGTGTGCATGCACTGTGCATATATGCTCCTGCATTGACCTGGTACCAGGTGGCTGCAACCACAATTGGTAGGGCATGACAAACATGCACTTGACAAGCACAAGTGGTCATGTGTAGCTTATCCTCTGCTTTTGTGGGCACTGATGATGGGTTCTTGATTCCAGTGGGATACATTCTGCTGTACAGCATGTGTCAAGATGTGGCTGAGTGGAGGCCGCCACACGGTGTGGCTGACATTTCTCAGGAGGAGCCAGCGATGTTAGGAAACCAGCGCCACTGTGCCTTGCGATGGCCCTGAAGAAAGCGTGTATGTATAATCCATCTGCTGTGTAGCAGGTTCAGCTTGAAGACTGTGAGGTCCGTCATTGCGCCTCATGGCTGTAGCACATGTGTGTCTGTTCATGGACCATGAACAGCCGATGGGCGGAACCATGCCCTGCCCTGCGGCACAGGCTGCTGTGCCTGGTGCCTGCAGTAAGCTCTGGTAAGGTCTTCCTGTCCTGGTCTCTGCCCGTGGTACACTCGTTCGTAAATGGCATTGATATTGTGGTTGGGGGTGCCAGCCCAACCCTGGCTGCCTGTTCTCCTAGGGTCAGAAGCCTCCATGGTAACCAGAGAGGTTGAGTGTCTGAAAAGGATGGTGTTCAGGGACGGCATGGTTCAACATGCCAAGCTGTGCGCGTTGGCAAAACAATGTAGTCTGACCCAGCACAGCTGGGGGTTGCAGCAAGGGCGGACATGTTGAAAAGTTTGGTCGTAGGCCTCATTCCTGCTGTTGCTTGGGCCGCATGTTTGGGCAAGGCTTACCAAGACAAGGACATTGAAGGCTTGCACATCATTCAATGAGTGTCTGCTCACACTTGCCGCTGCAAGTTGTCACTGAATGACATGCAGCTGACCTTTGTAGAGCCTATGGTTGTACCATGACAGGTGATGTGTTGTATGCTTGGCATCAGCAACCCCCTTGCAGCATGTTTGCTTCCAACAGCTAACTGAAGGATCAAGTCCCTTCGTCCGTGCTCTTTACAACGGACACACAATTGCGACTGGTAACCAATAACCCCACACACGGCCAAGCTGAAGCATGCCACAGCTTCCTACAGCCAACAGGCTGGCAGCTTCTATCTGCTCTGAGCAGACCAAAACGTACTAAGAATGCAAACCGCACAAAAGAATGGTACTGCCAGTAACAGTGTTCAGTGAAGTAATGATGTTGCTGTGCGCCAGCCTTGCAGGCAGACGGTCAGCCTTGCCACCCATGCACCCCACACACGGTCCTCACAACCGCCACTGTGTGGGCAACACACTTCATGACAGGGCATGCGCTGCATACTGCGAACGACCATACTGCACGCGAAAGACAAAACACAGTGTGGCTGCTGCAATGGCAGCCATGCAGGTCCGCTGGCACCCAGGGCATGGCCTGAATGCTTGCAAAGAGATGGTGGAATCCAGGAGAACTTAACTACAGCTGACAGAATGCGGCGCATAGCCAGCATGGGTGCATGCCACAAGGAGCGAGTGGGTCGTTGCATGGCAAGTGGCCATGAGGGACCACTCCACTGGCTCCACAGCTGTAATCATACACGTCAAGACACGACCCTGCAACAGTGCAACATACCAAGGGTGCACCTGCAATCTCCCACCAGTTCCAACTGCTCGCTGTGCCCCACCGACTGTAACATGAGCACCAATCATCCAGCGTTGCTTTGGTCACACCAGCAACTCTGGTAGCCCAGACACACCATACGGCAGACAAACCGGCTCAATCACAAGTTCTATGCAATTTGGCAGTGTCGGGCATCTCAGCCCTGACAGCAACCGCCTCAGTGTCACTGAAGGTTGGTTCAGTCCAAATTTGGAGCAACCCTCAGAAGTACCTCTCTCATGTAGCCAGCGCCCCCTCCCCCGCAGTACCCCCACGCCCCCACATCCATGGCCGTTTCACCACTCAATCATGCACTCCTGCGTAGGCAAGCAGGGCAGAGCCACAGGCAGGTCAGGCAGCAGTCTTCAGCATTACGTAGGACACTGCCGCCTGCATGATGTACGAGACGGCACTGGAACTAAAGCACAAAGCACCACCCCTGGCCATAACCTGTGCCCACGCCTAGCGGGATGCACAGGAGGTGTCAAAGCAGCTAGGTCGGTGTCGGCATGTGTGCGCCCTTGCATGAGTTTGTGCATCAGGAACCTCTGGGCTCATTCTGTAAGCTCACCAAGCCATGCGGCTGTGGCCATCCACTGACCCCAGCCAGCCACCTGTACAGCTGCAACCTGCCTCTCAACCCCACGCGAGCCACGAGCCACTGGTGGGTACTGCTTCCAAACATGCACAAACAGCAACTGCTGTGCAGCGACTCACCTCATCCACATCGCCGCATGTTTCGACACCCTTCTTGCTCAAGTCAATGCGCTTGGCGGCGATGATGCCGTCCTGCAAGGACACAACAACAAGTGACTCTTGACTTGCTAGCAAACCATATGTGGGCCACTGGCTGGCAGGCTGGACACATTGCAGCTGCAAACTGCTGCCGCAAACAGCCAAACTGTGGACAAGCTATCAACGTGGCCACCCTGGCCAGCCATACCACAACGCGCGCTGCCTGTGCAGACAGCATCAGCAGCCACACCACATGTGCAACGCTGACAGAGTTGAATGTTGTTTTCAGGAAGTCCAAGGCTGCTTCCTGCTGTGCCTCCTGCTCACCAGTGCATTGCCCAGGCTGATGCGGTTGGCTGACAGGAACTCGTACAGCAGGTCAATCAGCTTGCTGATGATGGGCAGCTCCATCAGGTTGACAGCCCAGCCCAGGCCAACAGTGTTGAAAAGAGTCTCCAGCGCAGCAGTGCCCTGGACCACCTGCAGCCACAGCAGCGCAACCACATCTAGCTGGCAGTTTGTTGCTGCAGGCCTTTCATCAGGGAAAGCCCTGTCATGCCACGACATGCCCAGTTTTGTCTGGTCTATAGGAACACTGTGGCTATGTTCTGCCAACGATCTATGTATCCAATAAGAATCACACACGCGCAGATACGTTGTATACCTGAAGATTGTGACCCATGCAAGCAGTATGCTGAGTAGCCCATGCAAGCTGTATGTTCAGACACACATACAGGCAGTGAGTTACATACAGCCAGGCAGTGCAAGCATTGTCAGCGCTGGGTGACGGCGAATTGGCAGGTTTTGCTGGTGTGCAGGGTGCAACTAAACAAAGATGCGTAACAGCAAGCAACTGTTACCCATTGCGGCTACTGCGGCTGTAGGATTACAAAGCTGCACAGAATCGCAGGCATAGTCGGAACTTGTACTGGCTTTACCATACCCCCACCAGAAGATCCCTGCACGTGCTACTTACCGAGCCATCGCGCTTGATCACGTGGATGGTCTCCATTGCCTCGTCATACTCAATGCCCATGTTCTGCATCAGCAGCACCAGCCCAGCAGCACCGCGTCAGAACAGTGACGCAGACAGAGACGCAAACAGAGACGCAGACAGACGAGCGCGGATAGCTTTAGTATCCAACAACTGCGTAATGATGGCACTGCGCACCCTGCAAGCTCTACTCTGGAGGTGTCGAAATGTTGATACACTGTACCTGTGGCAACAGCATTGCACAACGACCATGACTAAACCTGCTGTTCACATGAGTGTCTGCTCACCGAGAGAGGGTCGTAGTAGGGATCGCTGATGTCAATGAATGAGATCTTGCCCTGCCTGTTGTCCTGGCGCTCCAGGACAGCCTTCAAGCTGCAAAGCAATACCAGCACACCACAGCACAGCATGCAGCCAACTGTCAGGTGACGCATGCCAACAACCAGAGTGCACACTTATCTGGCTGCAGAACATGGGACACAAGGAGGATGTTTCACAATTGTCCCTGCCGGTGCTGATTGACAAGACAACTGTTGCTCTAGCTTGATCAAAGCAAAGGCATATCACTCATCACAAGCCATGCTGCATGCCGTCTGCAGTGCGGCCTTACCTGCGGCACATTGCGCAGTCGCCATCAAACAGGTACTTCACGTCCCTGCAGTCACACAAACACATGCCGTATGTCTAGCTGCACGACCCCTGCACGGTGTTGCAGAGACACTGCGCAGACCCCCACAGCGAGCCGTCTTGCACTGCAGCTGTTTGCTGACTGCTGTCACCGCGTCAAACATGGCAGTGCCAGTCAAACAAGGCAGCCTTCTGCTGCTGCAGCGCCTGCCAATGCAGCCCCTGCTGCTGCTGCCGCTGCTGTCAGAAGGCACCGCTCACCATGTGGCCTGCACCCCCTGCCCAGTGGCCATTGCCTCTCGCTCCTTTTCCAAAAAGTCCTCATAGTCCTCCTGGAACAGCGGCTTGAAGATGTCGCTGCGGGACAGCAGCCTGCAAACAGACAAATGGCAGCAGGGCCGCACAACACATGACACACAGATCTGAGGACTTGTAGGCACAGCCAAATCCAATGTGGCCATGGCAGACACACACACAAACTTGCAGGTGCCGCACATGCCATCTGCACACCAAGCAGCACCATGCTGCTGCCATGAGGGCTTCTGACAAGGAAGGCACAATGTGAAAGAGCCAACAGCTGCCACGCACCCCAGTGCTTGTCCGTTTTTGTCCACGACAGGCAGGCGGCGAATCTTGTGCTGCAGCATGATCTTGGCTGCCTGGCGCACCGACACCTTGGGGCCCACTGTTAGCGCAGGGGAGGTCATGTGGTCTGCCACAGGGGCGCGCAGAGATCCCTCAGCACGGCGCACGCGGATGATGTCCTGCAGCACATAGGCGGCAAATAGGTGCGGTGAGGCGTGGCTGTTGTCTGCTGCATGGGCACGCCAGATGCTTGCTGACGCGCCAAGGTTCAGCACAACGCTTGGCATATTCAATGCACACACTACTGGGCTAAGCATAGCCTCAACCATACTGCCTGCGGCGTCACCAACCACTGAAGCGGATAAACACACTGCTGTGCGCTGGTCATGGGTGGAAACCCGCTGCTGCAGGAGGCCCTCAGTCCTGCCTCACCTTGCGGCTGATGACACCAATCACCCTGTTGTTGGCGTCGACCACAGGCAGCCCCGACACCTTGTTGAGCTGTGGGATGATGTCCTCCAGTTTCTCACTGGTCTTGGCCAGCAGCACAGTGTCAGCTCCACGCATCAGGGCTGCAGGACGCACACGGTATCGATTAAATTCCTAGTGGAATTGCTTCTTTCCTAACTTGCATGCGTACCATATGTCGATACACAACCAGAACGGTGCTGGGATAGGGTAACAAAGTACTGCCCAGATATGGTTGCACACTGCGCTAGCTGCTAGCGATAATTGTCAAGGTGGCTGCACAACGGATGGCAGTTGCAGCATAGTGGAGGCCAGCAAGGCTGCTGACAGCATGCCATAGGCGACAGGACCCCTCACCTTCAACATTGCCTGTAGCAGCGACAAAGGTAGAGCAGGCAGTGGGCAGCACATGTCAGTCGCTACCTTCTGCAGCAGACACAACTGACACATTGGGGTGAATCCCACTGCTTACCATGCGGACACTCATCAGCGTTTCCAGGCAGCAGGGACTCAAAATCAATGCTGTTGAAGTTGGCATTTCTCTCTGCCGCGACACGGCAGAGATGCTGCTGCTGGAATCCAGCTGCCCTGCTGCTGGACTGTCCAGCTGCCCGGCGGATGCCGCGCCTTGGGCACGTCGTCATACAGACTGGCTGATGCCTGACACAGCCTAATTGCTGCCGGCTGCTACCTGCAAGTTGCTGCATGGTGTGATGGGGCTTTCGTGTTGGCGTTGCAAGACAGGTAGGGAATTCCGGAAGCAAGGGACAAGCTCTGAAAGCACAGGAACGACAACGCCAGCAAGTTCGAAGCGTATCGGTCCGGGGATCAAGCTCTCACGATCTTGCACCAGTAAGTTGTTGACAGTTGTCGGTATGATCGGTATCATACAAAACACCTTGCAGCTGCAAGGCATCATGGCAACAAGGTGTCCAACAATGTATCCTATCTGCCGCTCAAGGCGATGCACTGCAACTCATCAATCCTGCTGTTGATCTGAGCTGCAACAGCTTCACTCCGTGCCCAGGCCTGGCAACTTGCCAGAATACACTCTTTCAAGGCAGTGCAATCCTGAGGCAGGTTGTCACCCCACATGGCGTGATTCCCCCTCCCAACCTCATCATGCGGGGCAGGCATACTGAAGGCTGCATTCACACAATCCATGAGATGGTCCAGGTGCAGCGGTACATGCACGGCCTTGTGGCTTGGCAGCCAGTCATAGCTGAAACCCTGTGTACGCTTAGCCGCATGAAAGGCCTTTTTCACTACTACATCAAGACAGGAGGTCAGCCACGTTCTTCGCAGTATGCATACATATATGTACACCGATGGTGTAAAATCCCCATCTGCCTGCACCACCTGCAAGCCTCCACTTTTCAGTTTCTTCATCAATGCTGCTACAACAACCTTCTTTTTAGCACCTGCTGATGGCACAATTCCTGCCAGTGTGCTCTCTCTAAGCTCAGGTAGCCTGCTCACAGAGTGTGCTGGGGATGCTGGGGCCGGGGAGGTGTCCTGGGGCGAGACGGGTTGCACCAGCGGCATGCCTGCATCGACAGGCCCTGCCACTCCCTCCCGTGCTGGCTGCTGGGCTGGGGATGCTGGGGCCGGGGAGGTGTCCTGGGGCGAGACGGGTTGCACCAGCGGCATGCCTGCATCGACAGGCCCCGCCACTTCCCCCCGTGCTGGCTGCTGTGCTGGGGATGCTGGGGCCGGGGAGGTGTCCTGGGGCGAGACGGGTTGCACCGGCGGCATGCCTGCATCGACAGGCCCTGCCACTTCCTCCCGTGCTGGCTGCTGTGCTGGGGATGCTGGGGCCGGGGAGGTGTCCTGGGGCGAGACGGGTTGCACCGGCGGCATGCCTGCATCGACAGGCCCTGCCACTTCCTCCCGTGCTGGCTGCTGTGCTGGGGATGCTGGGGCCGGGGAGGTGTCCTGGGGCGAGACGGGTTGCACCAGCGGCATGCCTGCATCGACAGGCCCTGCCACTTCCTCCCGTGCTGGCTGCTGTGCTGGGGATGCTGGGGCCGGGGAGGTGTCCTGGGGCGAGACGGGTTGCACCGGCGGCATGCCTGCATCGACAGGCCCTGCCACTTCCTCCCGTGCTGGCTGCTGTGCTGGGGATGCTGGGGCCGGGGAGGTGTCCTGGGGCGAGACGGGTTGCACCGGCGGCATGCCTGCATCGACAGGCCCTGCCACTTCCTCCCGTGCTGGCTGCTGTGCTGGGGATGCTGGGGCCGGGGAGGTGTCCTGGGGCGAGACGGGTTGCACCGGCGGCATGCCTGCATCGACAGGCCCCGCCCCGTCATGCAGGCTGTCCTGGCCGTGTGGGGAGAATACAAGGCCTTGTGGAGTATACTGATAGACACCGTGTTGCATACACCCGTCTCCACGTGTCGATGCATTGACACTACGGGCGCATATGCCGCACAACCACCCATCAGGTGTGCGCCTCCAATCATAAATGCTGGCGACCATGCTGCCGCACAAACCTGTGCAGACAAGACAAGACAGGACAAGCCTCAACTCAAGCCGCATCACTGACAGTCATCAATATCTGTAGTACAACCTAGCCGTTTGCAGAGGAGCGAATGTTCACCAACAAAAGAAAAGCCACATACTGATCAGGCACGACAAGCATTTGTCACTTACCACATTGGCGTCCTGCTGTCCTTGTGAACTTTGCATCAGTAACATTACTGTTGACAGCATTCAAACGATGTCGATCCATGATTGCATGGTCCAACTGTACTGTTGTCAGCAGCCATCCAATGGTAGCCGGGAAGTCTGACATGAGTGTGGCGATGGTGCACGCCTCAAAGTCAAAGCACGCAGCACTCCATTGGCATGATGCCACCAACATCCCCCAAAACTTGTTCAGCGTTGCGTGCTCATGCTGGGGTTCGTCCAAGACAGGCTTCCAAAGTGCCAAGACTTCTTGTTGGTGGCACCACCGGCGTGCAATTGGAGTGGCATACCATGCCAAGCTGGGGATTGCGTCCTGCCTCAATTTGTTGTCAATCGCCTCGTCGACATCCATGTTGAAGACCGTGGAGTTCATCTCTGTTGCTGCCCGGGTTGGTGGGTGCCATGAAGCAGGGCGTAAGCATGACCAGTCCAGGGGTGTCTTGGCATAGGTTGCTGTGTACAACTGTGTGGCGTAAAGGTTGATCAAGGTCAGTTGTTGTTGGCTTAATACCGATGGCAGGCTGAATTCAGCGTCTGTGATGCTGCCAAGGCCCATCCGTTGTACAGTGCCCCAAAAGGGCTGTTTGAAATTTATGGACTGGCTGACAGCCATGTAGACCACCACTCCATATGGGGCCCACACGCCGGGGACAAGTCCCAGCAGGTAAAGGGCGGCCTCTTCAAATGTGTTGTACATGCTCATGGCGTCCCTGCAAGTGCAGCAGCACATACCTCATTACTTCAAATCAAATCAAATGAAATCAAGATTACACCTGTAGCTATGAAGGTCAAGAGCTCATAGCACAGCTCACTGTTCCAATGGTGTGCTGAGTGACAGCGTGCACTGACCTCCATGCAAGGGCCTTGTCATACTGCTCGGTGCCTGATGCCTTTTTGTTGCCATCTTGTATTTTTATGCTCCACCGCTGCATCACTCGTAACAGAACCCAATAAAGTGGGTCGCCGCCAGACAGTTCGGCCAGCTTGCGTTTGTCGCGAAGTTCTTGCAAGGTTGGGTAAGTCCGCGTGTGTGTAGTGCTGATGACACCGCGTTGTACATCCTGCGCAACGAACCAGCAACGAACCAGCAACACTGTATGAAGTTCATAACAGGCGTTTTGCATAGCTGCTTGATAGGCTGATACAGCTGAGAGGGCTGCACATTGTGCTCAAGGAACTCCTGTCTTTTGTGTCAAAGCATTTTGTGACTGACCTGTACAAAAGGTTCTTGAACCCGACCAGGCACAAAGGTGCCCGCTGTGTGACGCTTTGCCTACACAGCACAAAAGCAGCAAGTCATTGATGTTGATCATGTGTAACAATCTTTGACAGTGTATCAGTCAATCCACGTGCATTGTAGTCATTGTGAAGAGTGCTGGCCAGGCCTGCTTGTGATCTGTGGGTCAATGACAATGGCTTATGGGAACGGCCTTGCTGGCTGGCTAGTGCTGAGATCAGTGTACTTGCCTTTTTTCGTGGGCTGTGCTCTGTGCCGTCGTCATGGATGTCACCTTGTTGTAACGAGTCGGGGCGCTTGCGAGAGCTCTTGTCCATGTCCTTACCCTGACAAACAGACATTGTATGCGAGCTGTCAGAGACCATTGGGACCACACAAACTGCATATGTACACGATTGCAGAATCCAACACAATATGCTCGTAAGCAAACATGCAACTCATGCAGTTGCTGAAAGGCATCTCACAACTTACCTTATCTTGGACTGTGTGACTGAGGTCAAGCGGGTTTGCCATCCACCTGCTGTCACAGACGAAACTGACGTACTGTTGCTTCTCCCTTTTCTGGGTTGGTGGCAACCTATGCAAAAAGCCCACTTTGGTTGCCTCATCATAGAGTTCTTCTGTCTTGTATTCTGATAGAGGGAAGTTCAAGTCAGCCTCGTTGCATTGAGACCTGCCCAACCAGCACAGCTTGGCCACGTCATACGTGTGAGCAGCATCCACACCTATGTAGCAGTTTGCGATGGTGAGAGAGCGCTTGGTCGGTCTGTCGTACAGCCGCACCTGCAGGTGCCAGAAAGATAATGTGACGTCAACCGCCAGTCAGGAAATGCATACAGAGGATGTGCAGTGAGCCCTGAAGGCGACGCTTCACCAACCTTCCAGCATTTGGTGCCCTCCCTGCACCCGTTGTCGCGCGTCACGCCTTTGAAAGTTCTTCCAGCTGAACCTGTCACGCATTTCTGCCTGTCGGCGGTCACTGCAGCCATCTTGTGCTGCTTTGTATGGCGCCCGGCTGTGATGCCGGTGGCGGCGTCCATGTCCATGTCATCATCCTGCAAGATTATGACGCCGTCAAGACTTGTTTGAGTGGCGATGCTTCTGTAGGGAGCAGGCTTCTTCCCAGGATTGCCTATAGTTTGATTTGCCAGGGTGCCATGCTTGATCCACAATGCTAACCAAACTGCGGTTGTTTTGCACATCGTGTGTGCGGCTGTGCTAATGTGACTCAACACACCTGTTCTGCTGTGGGTCCCACGCTCGCCATCTCCTCGTCGACGGGAAGATTCTCCCTTGAAGATGCACCAGACGTAGGGCCCGCCTGCAGGGTTCACGTGAGACGCACACAGTATGGCAAGCTTTGTTGCACGAGGGGCCTCACGATGCCAGCCAAGCTGCGGCCTGTTTGAACCCAACATGGGGCAAAGATGTCAGCACAGGGCAAATGCAAGCTGCATATGCGCCAATCGGGGGTGCGGCTGAGCTGTTGTGGCTGGAGTACTCAACACACCTGTTCTGCTGTGGGTCCCACGCTCGCCATCTCCTCGTCGACGGGAAGATTCTCCCTTGAAGATGCACCAGACGTAGGGCCCGCCTGCAGGGTTCACGTGAGACGCACACAGTATGGCAAGCTTTGTTGCACGAGGGGCCTCACGATGCCAGCCAAGCTGCGGCCTGTTTGAACCCAACATGGGGCAAAGATGTCAGCACAGGGCAAATGCAAGCTGCATATGCGCCAATCGGGGGTGCGGCTGAGCTGTTGTGGCTGGAGTACTCAACACACCTGTTCTGCTGTGGGTCCCACGCTCGCCATCTCCTCGTCGACGGGAAGATTCTCCCTTGAAGATGCACCAGACGTAGGGCCCGCCTGCAGGGTTCACATGAGACGCACACAGTATGGCAAGCTTTGTTGCAAGAGGGGCCTCACGATGCCAGCCAAGCTGCGGCTGTCTTGATGCCAACATGGGGCAAAGATGTCAGCACAGGGCAAATGCAAGCTGCATATGCGCCAATCGGGGGTGCGGCTGTGCTACTGTGGCTGGAGCACCCAACACACCTGTTCTGCTGTGGGTCCCACGCTCGCCATCTCCTCGTCGACGGGAAGATTCTCCCTTGAAGATGCACCAGACGTAGGGCCCGCCTGCAGGGTTCACATGAGACGCACACAGTATGGCAAGCTTTGTTGCAAGAGGGGCCTCACGATGCCAGCCAAGCTGCGGCTGTCTTGATGCCAACATGGGGCAAAGATGTCAGCACAGGGCAAATGCAAGCTGCATATGCGCCCATCGGGGGTGCGGCTGTGCTACTGTGGCTGGAGCACCCAACACACCTGTTCTGCTGTGGGTCCCACGCTCGCCATCTCCTCGTCGACGGGAAGATTCTCCCTTGAAGATGCACCAGACGTAGGGCCCGCCTGCAGGGTTCACATGAGACGCACACAGTATGGCAAGCTTTGTTGCAAGAGGGGCCTCATGATGCCAGCCAAGCTGCGGCTGTCTTGATGCCAACATGGGGCAAAGATGTCAGCACAGGGCAAATGCAAGCTGCATATGCGCCCATCGGGGGTGCGGCTGTGATACTGTGGCTGGAGCACCCAACACACCTGTTCTGCTGTGGGTCCCACGCTCGCCATCTCCTCGTCGACGGGAAGATTCTCCCTTGAAGATGCACCAGACGTAGGGCCCGCCTGCAGGGTTCACATGAGACGCACACAGTATGGCAAGCTTTGTTGCAAGAGGGGCCTCATGATGCCAGCCAAGCTGCGGCTGTCTTGATGCCAACATGGGGCAAAGATGTCAGCACAGGGCAAATGCAAGCTGCATATGCGCCCATCGGGGGTGCGGCTGTGCTACTGTGGCTGGAGCACCCAACACACCTGCTGCATGATCAGCACAGCCGCTGACTTGGCCAAAGATGAGGTCCCGCTTGCTGGTGCATCATACTCTGTGCACAAGTCAAGCTCTGCCTGCAGTGTTCACAAGGGAAGAAACACGCAGGTGAGGAGCATGGGCAACCTTGCTGCACCCCCCACTTTTCCTTGAAAACAATATCAACCAGATTTTGTCTTACCAGCATCTCAAACTTGTTCTGCAACACAATGTCGCCAGTACTTGCCTGCATGCAACACCAGACAAAATGTCATTCACAGCATACATGTGGTACCAACCGCCGTGTTTGTAGACTCGCAACACATGGCATGCCAGGTTGTTAGCACCCAAGAAGTACCATGAGAGGCACCCCATGAGCAGTGTTGCGACATGCATGCAAAGGTTTCTAGCACCCAAGAAGTACCATGAGAGGCACCCCATGAGCAGTGTTGCGACATGCATGCAAAAGTATTTAGCACCCAAGAAGTACCATGAGAGGCACCCCATGAGCAGTGTTGCGACATGCATGCAAAGGTTTCTAGCACCCAAGAAGTACCATGAGAGGCACCCCATGAGCAGTGTTGCGACATGCATGCAAAAGTATTTAGCACCCAAGAAGTACCATGAGAGGCACCCCATGAGCAGTGTTGCGACATGCATGCAAAAGTATTTAGCACCCAAGAAGTACCATGAGAGGCACCCCATGAGCAGTGTTGCGACATGCATGCAAAGGTATTAAGCACCCAAGAAGTACCATGAGAGGCACCCCATGACACCTGCTTCTTGCTGATGGGTTGAAGGTGAATCAATCTGTGGTGGCCACTGACTGTAGATGGGCTGGTTGACATGTGCATCTGGATTGGGTTCAGTGATGGGGGTGGGTGCGGGGCTGTGTTGCGAGTCTCCACCTCCGGCGTCTCCACCTGCACAACAGACACACGCCAAGCGTTCAGGCACCGCCACTTGCCGAGTTGATGGAGCAGCACAGGGACTGTTGCACTCAAGTAGCACCGGTGGAAGGTGCTCCAAGAGTGTCTTCCCGAGTTTCAGTTGTAGCTTTAAACCCAAGTAGTCCCAGTGGAAGGTACTCCAGGGGTGATTTGGATGGCAATTTTATGTTGTGGCAGTACTTGCCTGCGAGGCCTTGTGGCCCATGGGCTCATCCATGGCCAAAACTGCAAACTGGTTTCCAACAGTTGCCTGTGGCTTGTCAGAGGCTGTGCACATGTTGCCTCTGCCTGTGCCCCTGCCAGCCACCACATGCCACTCATTTGCCGCCTTGCCGCTGACTTCACGTGCCTACAGGACAGAACAAATGTATTGATTTGGTGTACAACTTGCAACAGGTTCATGCCACAGGCGCTGGCTGCATATACAAGCTCTATTTGTTTATCTGCCTGGAGATGCCACAAGACCTCACCTTGCCAGCACGTGTCTTGACACAGCAGGGACCACCGCCTGATGCACTGAAGACCCCCACAGTGCTGCCAGAAGTCTTCAGAGATATGCAAGGATGCGTCAGTAGTGACAGCAGTAGCAGTGCGTGACAGGACAGGGCAGAACAATGGGATGGGGCCATGCCGTGTACCTAATGTACATATGTAATGTACACTGTTGAAGCATCATGCATGATCATTCGAGCGATCAATCCCATTACAGATCGTGACAACTCGTGCCCTGCAGCTGTGCTGTGCTTCATGCAAACTTGTCACAAGCATCCTGTTAGACATACCGCGGCGGTCACACTGGCATAGGAGCAGCCGCCAGGGCCGATGCCTCCCATGCTGCCAGCCTGGATGTTAACTTGGCCGGTCTCCTGCATTGTTGGCAGGTTCATGCAAAAGAAGGTAACTTACCAGGCAATGTTGGTCAACTACACCTTGGCATGACACGCTGAGTCACATACATGACTCATATGATGACATCCGATGACACACATTTGACTGGTTTTGCTGAGTTGCCGAGGAACTTCTGTGAAAGCTAGTAACAATACTTTAGGCTCTCGTGCGGCATTCACACCTCAAGCACGTAAAACAGCATATAGGGCATGCCGCCGTCACTCTTGTCCAGGTTTGTGCTGATGTTGGCATCATCGCAATGGTAGATCTTGCCAGAGTTGTACACATCGCATGTATAGTGGCCACCATAATACTGCAAGCAACAAGCACCGCAGTGAGTTTGACCATCCCAGACAGTCTAGCATATGGGATGAGGAGGGCACCACCATCACCTTCTCACTGTGCCTGATGATTGCTGCCAGCCTGTACACACGACTGTCTTCTGTGCTGGACAGGCCAGTGAGGTCCAAGTACTTGTCGATCTCAAGCCTGCCCACAAACTTCTTCATCTTGTCTGCACTTGTGCCGTCCATGAGTGAGACGATGAGCCCCTTGCCAAACGTCACTGTCACACTGCAGGAAACACAAGGTCGAACATGTAAGTTGCACGTGGGCATGGTGTCATCAACATGGTGACAGGGCACACATCAGCGCCCCACTCAGAGTGTGCTGACTGGGCCTGATTACCTTGTGTTGACCGTGTCGTCACGGAATGCACTGGTGAGAGCCTGAGCCAGGCTGGTGTGCTGGGGCATGACGGGAACTGCCTTGAAGAAGATGTCGTATGCCGGGATCTCTCTGCTGCCCCAGTGCTCATGGTATGTTGTGTGCACCGTGATCTTGAACAGCTGCTCGACACCTGGCTCCATCCTGCACATCGGAAAACTTCAAATTGTCACAAGTCTGTTCAAAACGCTGATCACCCAAGGCCCACGCCAAGAACGGTCACACACCGTCTCAAGTCTTCAAGCAGGCGCAGATAAAAGTCAGTTGGATCCTGCGGCACCCCAGTGGCCAGCAGCTCTGCACACTTGGGGTAGTCTGACTTCATGGAGTGTCCACCGATCTCAAACCCCTTGCCACAAACTGTAGCTGCCAGTGCCTGCATGACATTTCGCAATTCGTTCAGTCACGACCCTTGGTCAAGAGTCAGAACAGCAGCAGTTGCACCCACCATCAAGGAACCGTAACCAGAATAGACCTTGCGGCAAGCCAGCAAGCCTTGAAGCGTGGATGCCCCATAACAGGAACTGCGCATGTTCTTGATTGGGGCAGGCGCGAGGTTGCTGGGGGAGCAGATGCTGCTGTTGGCTGTTTTGGCGCCAAACGAGGCGATTCGTGCTGAGGTCCTCATGATGCAGAAAGCGATGCAAAGATGGTTTGTAAAACCGATTTACTTTGTCTGAGTGTCCGTGGCTTGAAGTTGCGACGATGATGAGAAGCTGCTGCTGTTGATCAGTTGCTGTCGAGCACAGGAGCTCGATGGTTGGCAAGAAAGAAGGAGGATATCACTTGATCAGTCATGTACGCTGGCCAGTTGTAAAGCGGGTGGTCACCGAGCCCGACTTTCCTGGAACCTGAAACCAGACTCACTCAATTGAGAAGACTAACCACGTCAACTGAGATGACTAACCAGTGCAGTAGGTGGATCCTGCTGCCGGTGCCCTCCAGAAAATAATAATAGATAGGCAGTGTACGGCGCTGCACCTTTACTGCCAGAGAATGAAACTTGCATGCTGTGGGTGTTACACCCTGATAGAGCACTGCCACTATCATATGGTCAATTCATGACGCATGAAAGGCCGCTGCAACGGAAGCTGCTCATAAGCTGCCTGCACAGTGGTCGCAGCTAAGACGCGTTGCTATGCGCCACTGTGGCTTGCATGCATGGGGGTTCTAGCAGCCCAGCTTCCGTCCACCCATCCCAGCAGCGTACGCCCCCTGAAGCCACCACATCAGACCCAGCCAGTGCCTCTGATGACGAGTACCGGCACTTCCTGTACTGGAGGTCACTGCAGCAGCAACAGAAACAACAACAACAGCAACAGCAGGACCATGGGCTGCAGGCATCACCCAATAGCTCCCAGCACAGCACACCCATGCCCTTGCCACCGCCACCAGCGCTGTCCCTCACCCAGCTGATTCATCAGCAGGAGCACGATGGGTGCATGCTCAGCACTGAACAGCAGAATGTGAGTCGTCCTGCCAGCCCATTCAGCCCCTCCACAGCTGAGCTGCTGCACCAACTGCAGGACCTACAGGAGCAGCTCACCTCTAAGAGCACTCACAGCTGCATGGGCCGCCCAAACACAGAGCAGCCTTCTGCAGCACCCAGCCCAGCACATGCAATGACTGCACAGGGTGCTCCAAGCTCCACATGCATGAAGGTGCCTGGCCAGTTGCTGCTCTCCTGCTGGGCTGGATGTTGCATCAAAGCTCCACTGTGATCATTGGTGCTGGGTCATGCTGGCTGTTCCTCCTGCTGGGCTGGGCTGGCCTGATGTCAACAATAGCAACACTCTGCCTGCAAAAGCACAAGGAACGCACCTGCAGAACAGCGCAGCAACAAGCTGCCTGTAACACCTGCCCAATTTTCTGGAAAGTGGCACCTTGCTTTGTTAGAGTAGTCCAAAAACACTGCAACCCGCTTGCCATTCACTCTGTCCAGGAAGGTATCAAAGTGCTGCAGGATGCAGGGGTGCTTGGCCTGCAGCAGTAGCACCAGGGTGGGTGGGTTGAAGCGTGCTGGCAGCGTGGCCTGCAGCGCAATGCCCCTGCAGATGCCACAGACAGGATCCTGCATGCACGGCACCCCCCATGACGTGTGACGCCTGAAGCGTCCTGCTGCGGATATCCTTGTCAACACCACACACAGGATGCTACTTGAAGCGTGCTGGCAGCGTGGCCTGCAGCGCAATGCCCCTGCAGATGCCACAGACAAGCAGGACAGCCCCCATGCCCTGTCAGCTGTGCTGCTGATGTTGCATGTGATTACATCAGCACGTCCATCTTTCTTTTTCCAGGACACACCTGCAGGATGGAACGTGTACACGCAGCTGGCCAAGTGGACACCCCCCTTTTGCTGCCAAACAAACAGTGATAGTCTCTGAACGTACTAATTCCTCTTGTCCACAGCTTGCCAGGCACTATTGGCCCCTCTCGCTATGTGTATGTGCACCGTGCTGGAGCACAGCAAATGCGGACTGACACCACCCTGCCAGGCTGGTGCCATGTCGGACATGCGTGCGCAGCTACAGCTTGTATCGCCAACAGAGCTCTCTCTGCTACTGTTGTCACCAGCCCTGGTCCAACCATGATCAAGCACAGTCTTGCACCCCACCGCAAGGGGTTTCCTAGAGTCTTCTGGGGCATTGGGCTCTTGATGTGTGTGTGCTTCTTCGTGTTCATGCCGACAGGCTCAAACACAGTGCATGCTGTTGCAATCAGTGACAGTGCAGCACAGAAGCCTGCAGCAGCCTCAGCTGCCAGCAGCACGCCAGTGGAGCTTACTTTGTATGTGGCGGTCTTTGACTTTGACTGCTGAAGCGCGATGGCACAAAAGGCGACCTTGTAACGATGTAGGGACAGATGATTGGCTTCTCATACCCCCAAGTGACCCTAGCGTGGCCCCTGTCGATCGGACTGCCACTGCAGTACAAGTAGAGGAACTGCTCCTCCTCTCCATTGTGCACGTGTTCATCAGCCCAAATCATTGCACTCACACCGTGACAGAATAACATGTCATCAACAGAAACATACTTGTTCAGGTGCAGCGGTTGCTACCTCGGCCCAGTTGGGAGAGGTGCATTGAAGTGGAGCCCCTCGGGCGGCAACAGTTTGCAAGCGTGCTTGGCCCAACACAATCATCAACATCGACGTGCACCTTTAACAACTTAAACATCCACCCAAGGATGTGGGCTTGCAGATACGCAACGTAACCAGGTGTTGGTCGTCGCCGGCCTGCCAGGCTGGCGGCCACGTAGGTGTGCTTGCATCACTGTGGCCTGCAACAACCGTCCGCAACCCCATGCAACCTGTGCATGCATATGCCTATGCCATCAAAAGCCCTGGAAGCAGTACTGGTAGGCAGCACCGCTGGTGCTGGTACCTGCATCGACAGGCTGCCACACTGCAGAGACATGCTGCAGCTTGTGCACGGGGGTGGCCGTGGCCTCCCTCCACTCCCCTGACAGGGGGTGCAACTCATGCTGCCAGGTGTGCCCATCAGGCTGCGTGGCAGGGTCTGGCATGAGCATGCAGGCTCCTGGACCGGACCCAAATTGCGTCCTACAGGCACACAACACAAACAGACACACATGACATCATGCAGGCTGCCTTTCAATCAGCAGGGGTAGTATGTTCTAGATTTACCAAAAGCCGCTGGACAAGTACAAGACTGCATGTCATACCGCACTTGTCAGCGAAAAGCAACAGCACGTCCATTTCAAAACTCACGGAAACCGTGCAAAGTGCTGTCTGCCCAACCCTGACCTGCACTGGAGATCCCTCCAGAAGGCCACCATCAGGGTTGAGCGGCGCCCCTCACTGCTGGGAGCTGGGCCACGGCCAGGGACGACACCTGTCAGTCACACACAGACACACACGATGACTCTACAGTTGGACCATCTAGTAATCAAAGATGCCGCATTCCGCATGTCTTCAGTGAAGGAGCCGTGTCTGTGCAGCCAAGCTCTGCAAACTGCAAGAATGTTGCGCCCAATACACCAATGAACGCGCCAACATTCCAGTGGCACACCTCAGCACAACCAAGACAGCTACAGGGCTGTTTGGGCACCACAAAGGTTTCTCTACTGGAGGCCAAGGCAATGTCCTGGGGGCCACATGTGTTGACCGCTGTCAAACAAGCAGCAGAAACCTCTAGAGGCAGCACGGAGGGTCTCCCAAGGTGCTGAACGCAAGTTGTGTGACATATATGACTCACCATGTAGGTAGCGTCCATCGAAGAAGACCACCCTGTTGGTGGCAGGGTATGCCAGCCAACCCTGTGTCGCCAGGGGCCCTCCCAACACCTGGTCGGTCATCAGAGTGGGGCCACCCACCCAGCCCTGCTGCGCGCAGCTGCAGGGGCTGCCACCCTGGCCCCCACTACAGCTGCTGCATCCACCAGTGGCACCATTGAGGCTATCCTGAGCGACGTGTTGTTGGCGCTGTGTTGGGCTTGTGTTGTCTGACAAGTAGACAATGGCTGTGATGATGGGGTGGCGCACACCCCCTTGGCCCTCATCATCACTGTCAAAGTGAAGCTGATGACCTGGAGCAGCGAACAATACATGCTTTGCCACTTCCACCGTGGAAGTGACTGCCTGATACCTGAAGGAGAACAGTGCTGCTGCAGAGCAGAACCTATGCGCTACAGTGCTGGCGCGGGCCTTGAACATGCTGAGCTGATTAGCTATGCACATCAGTGCCAGCTAGTCCTGTGTCCTGCAGTCTTTCTGTTTTAATTTTTTATTTTTACCAGTCGTTCTGTTCACGAACAACGTTGGCTGGAGGTATGCAGTCGATGCTGGTGCCTAGCAAATGCTCACCAGCCGTGTGCCGCCGGCAATGTGCCCAGAACTCTGCGTACTTGGCATCAGCAAGGTCTGGGAAGTACTGGCTCCCCAACTTCTGCAAGTAGTGCGCCAATTGGTGCATGCTGCTGCTGTCGGTCTGGCCCTGAACCATCGAGCGTACATGCGTTGCAGGGGGTCAAATTATAGCGGGAGTCAGATTGTAGTGAGCGGCAACAAAATGACGTTGCCTGCGCAAGAGGGTGTAGCCTAGCTGTACTGGCCATACATGCCAGGCTCTTGCAACACTCCTTCAGACCTCATCACCCCTTGCCCCACCGGTGCCATGGTGAAGCACACAACTGGGCGAATGGCAAGCACTGCAAAGACTGTAAATGGGAAGAGTGTATGGTGCTGAAGTGCGGGGCTAGAGGAACCCCTCGAGACTGGTCACGCAGGTGCCAGCCACCTGCGGATCAAGACTGTTTCCCAGGGCGGCACAGCCTGCCCGTGCCTGCACAGAATGCTGAAGGCTTGCCTCCGGCTTGCCATGCTTCCACACGGCTTTGTGCCAGCAGTGCTGCTCTCTGCGGTCACCATGACAGCATAGGCGTGCAGATGCTCACCAGCTGGAAGAAGTAGCTGAAGTAGCCCACACGCCCGTATGCATGCTGCCGCCAAAAGGGCGCATCAGGCCTGAACACATGCTGCAGGTGCTGCAGGAGCGCTGCTGGGAGCGCTTTGTCCACCGCCTGCATGAAGCTGCATGTGCTGGTGCTGGTGCTGGCCTGGGGTGACTGCTGCTGCTCCTGCTGGTCGGTGCCTCCGCTGCTTGCACCCTGGACAGTGCGCTGAATGGGTATGGCATACTGCAGCACCTGCAGACACACCACCACCATGTCACGATTACCAAGACCCAGCAGGGTTGGTGTATTGACCTGATGCTGATGCGTTAACTTGGGGGATGACAATACAAAGAAGCCATCTGCAACCACTCAGCACAGCAGCAGACCTGCTGGCACTAAGATAACAGGGCGTTAGTGTCACAAACACAGCTGATGGCCCTTCCTTTTCAGTCCCACCCACAAAATAGCCAGCCAGCGCCAAGCTGTGGTGCCACACACCTCTTGCGACAGCCTGAACTTGTACCCTAAAGCCTTCAAGTGGGCCGCAGCATCAGCATCCTGTCCACGTTGGCATAGCAGCATGGCCAGGGCTGCACGTGCGGCATCAGCTGCCTCTACCTCTGCTGCACATGCCTTGTTGCTCTCAACCAGCAGCCCTCCCTCCTCCTTGGATAGCTGAGCGGCAATTTCGATGGCCTGCTGCAGCAGCTGCTCGGCCTCTAGAAGGGACTGTGCAGATGCTGCTGCTGCTTTCAGTACCTGCAACGTAGGATGATGGCGGGATGATCACGCAGGATCACGCAGGATGCAGAGGCACAGGGATGCTATGTTGCACAAAGCACACACATCCCAGCATGCATGACACAACCAAACCAGTTTTGGGTGCTCACTATGAGAAGCAGCACCAAGGGAGTTCCGACAAGCTGCCCGCAAGTGCCAGCAACCAGAGAACTACCATGTCAGCCCCCCGGAGGGCTTGGAGGCACAACCCCATCACGGAACACACCATATGCCCCACAGGCAAGAGATGCCCCATGCCATGACAACATCAGCGTGTTGCATTAAATGCCGGGGAGCCTGGCAACACCTGCTTCCAGTGTTGTGTGTACAGTACCTGTCCCAGGGCGGTGAGTGCAGCTACGAAGCGAGGGAAGTGTTGCAGGGCGCTCCTGAACTCCTGCTGGGCTACATCCAGCCTGTCCTGCCGCTGATACAGCAGCCCCAGCTGCAGGTGCGCGCTGGCCAGCACGTACAGGGGCTCATCAGAGAGCTCCACGTCAAGAGAATGGGTGACTGCAGCACAAAAAGGCCGGATCATACAGTCATTAGTAGGCTGTACTGCAGCCGTGAGGTTTGAACCAGGTTGCAGCCACTGCACTTCCAGTGCGTCAGCATGCTCTGTCGTAGATGATGTGAGCTGTGCGTGATGCTGCACACAAGGATGTGCTTTGAAGCAATGAACAAGTAGCAGCAATGTTGCCGCCGCTGCTGCTGCTGCTGGTGCTGCATCCTGAACCTTCCAAGGTTCATCCAAGGATGTTGCTGATGGGCACAGCCAAGCTATGGCATGACCCGCAAGAGTACCTGGTTGAAGGGTCGAGTCGGCCTTGTGGTCAGCCTCGAGCAGCTGCACAGCCTTTTGCAGTTTCTGCTCGATCTCGGCGTCTGCCGTGACGTCACCGCATGGCTGCTGCCGCACCAGACGCACTGCCTGCTTGAACAGGGACACAGGTGTCTCTGGCCTGCACACACATACAATCATTCAACAGGCAAGACGTAAGTCTGTACTGAGTCACAGTCAAGCCCGGACATCAGCTAATGTGGGTGATTGGCGAGGGTGATGGTGACAGAACGGCACGCACCTGCCGTCACCCTTGCGCCGCTTGCTGTTGGGGGGCATCAGTGAAGTGGGTTCTGGGGGACTGGATGGGCCTGGGTGGAAACCACTGATGAAGTTCCCACCCTGATGAAGTTCCCACCCTTCCGGTGGGGATGTGCAGGGTTTGGGGTTTGACAAGGCACAGTGTGGTGTGATTCTACCTGGGGCCCTCCCCAACTCGGATCAACAGATTTCTGTCTTCTTATTACTCTCAATACTACACAATACAACCTCTCCAAAGTGTGCACCAGTGCAAACAGAACAGAACACCTCATCAAGCCTCTGCGTCGCATTCAACCACCAAGTCATCATGGCGGACGATGGGGAAGAGCAGCTTGATTTTGGGGATGAGGGCAATGAGGAAGAGGAGGAGGTGGAGGAGGAGCATCTGCTGGGTGACGATGAGGCCGGCAACGGTGCATCTGCTGAGCAGGACGCCGAAGAGGATGGACTGCAAGGCCTTGGTGAGGAAACGCTGGGCTGGGGATGTCCTGGGGTCTCAGGCTTATGCTACTGTTGCAGGGCTAGCCCAGCGCTGGTGTTCTCAATTTCTTCTTGGCCTCACGTGCTCCCTTGTGTCTGCTTCCGTTATGTTTTGTGTTGCAGATGATGTCATGCATGATGCTGACCAGCCTGCACCAGCCGAGCCATCCATGCCCAAGCAGGAGCAGCAGGAGCAGCACAGTGGCAATGCCAAGCAGCAGCAAGATGGGCAGGATGGCAAGGCAAGCAAGGGGCCCAGAGTCGTTGACCTGACACAACGCTCTAATAGGGTATGTTTTACCTTGCCGAAACCCTACGCATGGGCGACCTGCGGGTCCACTCTGGCCTGACCTTCCACCTGCGCTTTTGTTCTGGCTGCTTGTGTTGTAAGGTCTGCCTGTGTGATGCAGAGTTCTCACTATGGTGGGCAGTGCTCGTCAGGCACCACAGCATCTGCTTCACAAGGCTTGGCTTCACAACCCCTCTGTTCCTGCGACTGCTGTGCCAATGTGCCCTCACCAACCTTTGCACTTTCTTCTGCCCCTTCTATGCCTCCGTTGTGCAGCTGGAGCGGTTCCAGCAACCCCGCGGACAGCAGCAGCAACAGATACAGCAACAACCCAAGCAGCAGCCACAACAGCAGCAGCAACCCCCGCTGAAGCAGCAGCAGCCCCACAGAGCGCCGCCCAACCCCCGCCCCATTCCCAGCAGCCGCCTGCGTGGCGCAGTGCGCTACTTCATGCTGCGCTCCCTCAACATGGACAACTGGCGGCTGGCGCAGGAGGAGGGCGCCTGGGCCACGCCGCTGCTCAACGAGCAGAAGTTTGGTGCCGCCTTCCAGGAGGGCCGTGAGGTAGTGTTCTTCATGGCTGTCCAGACCGCCGGCGCCATCCAGGGCTACGGCCGCATGACCAGCCTCCCTGGCAAGGCCCCGCAGGTCAGCTGGAAGGGCATCGACTACACCAGGTTCAACAACTTCTACGTCAGCTGGGACTGCACAGCACCCATCCCCTTCGACAAGGTGCGGGAGCTGCAGAACCCCTGGAGCGACCCCAAGCTGGGTGCACTCAGCAAGGGGCCGCCAGCGAAGCTTGAAAGGCACAGGGACGGGCAGGAGCTGGCGCCGCAGATTGGGGAGCAGCTGATTGATGCCATGAACCTTCACGCAGCACAGACGGGGCGGCCAGCCTCAGGGCTGCTGGCAGAGGGTGTGCCTGCGGCGCGGCGGCGGGGTGCTGGGGTTGGGCCAGCAGCAGCTGGACCCGGCCCTGCCTGGCAGCAGCAGCGCCAGGGGATGGCAGGGCCCCAGCAGCAGATGCACATGCAGCAGCAGCAGCAGCGCATGATGGCCATGCAGCAACAGCAGATGCAGCAGCGGGGCGGCATGAGTGGCCGGGGCATGATGGGTGGCCCTGTCGGGCCCATTGGCCAGCAAAGCAGGCAGGTGGGCCCAGGAGGGCGCATGATGCAGCAGCAGCAGCCCCCACCCCCTGGTGTACGCGCTGCCAACACTGCCGGCCTCAGGGCTCCAGGCCCAGGAGGGCCGATGGGGAACGACCCTCGCCTCAACCCCCGCTTCGCTGGCCGGCTCAAGATGGACGGGTTCGACGACCTGCCGCCAGCCAACGTGCGTGCAGCAGCACCAGGCAGGGGTGGCCCACAGCACAGCCCACCTGGCTACGGCCGCAGCGGCGGGCAGTATGACGGCAGGGACGGGCGCTATGAGCGGGAGCAGGACGGCGACTGGGAGGAGGGGCGCAGGCAGCAGGGGCAGCGTCACGGCTCGCGGGGCCGCCGCCACAGCAGGAGCCGCAGCAGGAGCCCCCCGCGTGCCGCCAGCAGCAGGGGTGGGTCCACCGGCAGGGCGGGTGGTGGCGCAGTGGCGGAGTCGTCGTGGGGCGCTGGCGGCAGCAGCCCTGAGCAGCGGCGGCGGCAGGAGGAGGATGAGCCTGAGAGTATCCAGGACATGAGCTACGAGCAGTACCTGGCAGCGTACGAGCGGGTGCAGCTGCGGATCAAGCAGCTGAAGCAGGTCGCCGGCGGGGCCAGCACTCAGCAGCAGCCGGAGCCGCAGCTGCAGCTTGCGCTGCTGCCGGGGCCCCCTCCAGGGCCGGCTCCGCAGCGGCAGCAGATGGCTGGTGGCGGTGGTGGCATGGGTATGAGGGGTGCTGCTGGTGTGCGCGGTGGAGGGATGGGTGGTGATGGCGGCGGCAGCATGGGTGGTGGCATGATGGCGGGAGGTGCTGCGAATGGTGATGCGATGTGGCCAGGCACAGCAGCAGCGGCTGGTGGTGCGATGGGGCCTGGTCGGCCAGCTGACAACCCTGTCGCCAATGTCATTTCGTTGCCCGAGTAAGTGTGGTCGCCCACCATGTCATGGTGTGGGTGTGCGGCTTTTCTGCATTTGGCTGTTGCTGTTCTGCCGCCGTGGGGTGGTGGGTGCTGTACGGGCAGCCTGGCTGTGTGTTGTTAGTGCTGTGGTTGGAGTGCTGTGCGTGTGCAGCAAGGGTGCTGCCTGTGGGTGCCTCCTGGTCTGCTCAGCACAGCACAGCTAACGCAGCTGGTTGTGCCTTGGGTCTGGGTTTCCCTCCATAGCAGTCTGATGTTGGTTCCAGCATGAAAGGGCAGATGTATGATTGGCACAGCAGTGATACTGTCAGCTTGCCTCGCTACCAGCCTGCCTTTGTTAGTGCTAGTTGGACGCCTTGTCAATGCATGGGGACGCCTTGTCAAAGCGTGGGGTCATGGTCAGTATCAGCACCAGCAATAGTCACTTGGTGTGGTTGATGTGGCAGTCAGGGGATGGGGCTGAACTATGGGGGTGGGGCGTGTGGTCAGGGTGTTGGGGCAACTGCGCATTGGAACAGTCTGTATACCCTAGGGCAGCATCATCGGGAGCTGAATGGACCTTGGTGCTTGGGATCTGTGCTGGGGGCCTGAACTGAACTGCAAGCTGCTATTGATCTGTCAACATGCATTCAATCTGTCATGCATGGCTCATGTGTGTTGGTGTTGAATTTGGTCATGGTTGCGGGGAGTGTGCTGGCAGGGACCCAATGTAACAGGGGGGAGGCAGGGGAGGTCCTAGGAGTGTTGCATGTGGGTGTTGTGTCGTGTACTGGCATCCTGTTGCTTCGTGTGAGAGTCGTTTCCGTGTGTCGCACTGTGGATGGCACTGGGACTGTTGAGCAAAGGCCATGAGGGCTGTCATGCAAGCTGCTTGGTGTCTGGAGACTAGGCATGTCATCTTGACTGCAGGGACCAGGTGTCTGTCCTGCATGCCACACAAAGGGTTTGCAAGCCTGTTATTTGCGTGCACATGCAGTTTCAAACATATGTTTTGGTGGCTGATGGCACTGGCATAGCTGCATCATATGTGGTGACTTTGTGTTGTTGAGTTGTCAGGGTTTACAAAGTGTTGCTTGTTTGCGTTGAGCGTGTCGCTTAGCGTGTCGCTTGATAGAGGATGTCGCTTGCCGCTAGCAGGTAAGTAAGGGGTTCAGGTAAGCGCGCAGCTGTTGGCAAGTCCTTGCTCTGCCTGTGTTTCAGCACAGCAGGCTGCCAGGTACGTGGGTGGGGCGCCTCAGCAGGCTGTAGGGCAGCCAACACATCAGCAACAGAGCCGGGGTGCTGACGCCCAACTCTTTTTTGTCACTGCTCTGAGACTGGTTGTTTGTGTCTGCCGGGTTCTGTGTGCTGTTTTGTTGGCTGTTCTGCTGGCTGTTCTTGTTGCTTCTTGCTGTCAGGTACATGAGGCGCATCAAGTCGAACTTGACTGCGCAAGGCAAGCCTCTACCCCCAGACGAAGCCATCATCGCTAAGTACCATGAGAGGCTTGCTGCCAAGGGGCAACAGCAGCAGCCACAGCAGCAGCGGGCCATGGCGCAGCAGCAGATGCAGATGCCGCAGCCGCACATGGGCGTCAACATGGGCATGAACCCCATGATGGCCATGAACCCCATGGCTGGCATGAACATGATGGCGGCCACAGCCATGGCAGCAGCCTCCATGAACCCCATGATGGCCATGAACCCCATGGCTGGCATGATGGGGGGCATGGGTGGCGGTGGCGGCATGGGGATGGGACCAGGGCAGGGCATGGGAGCAGGCATGATGGGCCCAGGCAGGGGCGGGGGTGGGCATGGGGCAGGACCAGCAGGCACGAGTGGGCGCGGCCAAATGCCCATGGAACACATGGGTGGGTTCTGACCAGCAGGGTGTGGTGGCAGTGGCTGTGCAGCAGCCGGCCGTTGAACAGGGCAGGACAATTGAGCCGCATCAGCTTGGGAACAGATCAGTTGTGGGGACAGACTCGGTGGTGGGGACAAGAACTGACTTTCCTGGGGCTGTTGGCTTGTGACTGTTCGCTCAATGAGCATGTTTCGTGCCGGCACAAGATTTAGTGCGGGCAGCCTAGCTGGCTGTTGTGGTGTGTCACCCAGCTCAGGCCTACGGCAACGCGCCGCTGACTGTACAGTTTGATTTGGTCACATCTTTCAGGCTGCAGTGGTGTGTTGGTTTGTTGACACACAACTGTCACAGGACTTGACTGTTATCCTTGTGGTTTGGTTGCACTTCAGCCAGGCCAGCCTGGTGTGTCTCGGCCAATTGCTTGTGTGAAAGTGGTATCATGCAGTCACAGCTGGAGAGGCAGCAACCATCGGCATGAGGCATGAAGATAGCCCTGGCCATGGGCATGCTGATTGCATGGGCTAAGGCAGGTGCTATTTGGCTTGTGGTGTGGTTTTGGATCGTGTGAGCGTGGTAGGAGGCCTGCAAGAGTGTGGTGTGCTTTTGCAGCATGCTGGTGTGCATGTGGCTCATTGCTCTCATGATGATGTGGCACTGCAGGCTTCCTTGTAACCTTGGCTGTTGATATGGGCTTGAGGGTCAGCTGTCTTGCCGTCTGGATGGGAAGATTGAATGAGAATAGCATACCCTGCAGCAGCCACTTGTACACAGCTTGCAACGTATTGTTCAAAACCTGTAAAACGGTCAACTCAACACCTCCTGTAGTTGGTAACCCCACGCTGAAAATCTTCAGCACACACCACACAGCACTTATCAGCACTCATCAATCAACCTCTCAAGAACCAAGCAGAAACAAGATCAAAGCCACTCCGATCGACCCTCCACCTACTGCAACAGCAGCAGTGGGTCAATGCCTGCGCAGCAACAACACAACCCTGTACAAAGACACAACTACACACCGCACACAGCCACTGGCTGCCCCATGTTACCACTGAGTGCTTATACAGAGCCGGCCATTGCGTTCACCCACATGCCGAGGGACTCCACATCCCTGCGCTCAGAGGGGTACTTCACAAACCCGCTCTTGGCCTTGGTCAGCATGACAATGGTGGGGAAGGTGGTGAGCCCCAGATTCTTGGTGGCCCACTCCTTGTCCACGTCGGCCTGGTACTTGGCCACGCTCACGTGGCTGCCGGCCAGCTGCTTGGCCAGCGCCTCGTAGTTGGCCTCCATGCCCTGGCACAGGGAAGGGATTCAAAATAGGAAAGGCGGCAGGTGACACATACGCGTTGTAAGTGTGCCCGTCGCACGTACACCACAGGGACTGACGCTATGTCAGGGTCAACAGACACACTACCACAGCAGTACAGCTGACCACGGCGTGCTTCTGTTTGAAGGCAGGGCGAGCTCAAACATGCAGCAAGGCCGCACAGACTTGCAGCTGTTGCTTGGGCACCCTGTGTGTCGCCAAGGGCGCCTCAATCAGCCCCCTGGGCAGCAGAGTAGCGTGCACTGGCAAAAGGGTCGCTGCTCACCTGGCAGAAGGGGCACCAGGGTGCATACAGCACCAGCAGCGTGTCCTTGTCACGAGCACCACCAGCCAGCTTCTCAACAGCGGCCTTGTCCAGGGCAGCAACAGCGGACGCGTCAGACCAGAGGTCGCGCTCAGCCTTGCGCTCCTCTGTGGTGCCGTCCTCCTTCTTGATGTTGCCGCTGTGCAGGCCGCACTCCTTGGCTGCAGGGCAGCAGGACACGACAGGGGGGGTGGGGGCAGGCAGGGTGACATGAGACTGATAAGCAGGAAGGCCATCCCAAGCACAGGATCCCGCTGTGATCATAAACATACTGATACAATTTCAAGGCACGATTCACAGCGCAACCAGGGGACATGCTGTCAGACACTGTCCTGGCCTTCTTTTCAAAAAGTGCAAGCTTTGTTTTCAGGATGCACCCCCACACACACACCACCACACCAGAGGGATGACACTGTGAACACCAGACCAGCAACAGCACCAAAAGCAGCCTCGTGTCCCACCCACCTGTGGAGTCCTCCCACCACCAGCGTCCCTCACGCTCGTGCTGGTTAGGCAGCACTGGGCGTGTGCAGGGCTCGCAGCCGATGCTGACATAGCCGCATTCGTGCAGCTTGTTGGTGGGCACACCCATGACACGCAGGAAGTTCCAGGTCTCTGCGCTGGTCATGTTGCTCAGGGGGTTGTACTTGATCAGGCTGCCGGGACCACCGGTCACACCTGGGGTAGGGCAAGGGGGTCACACCATGACATTGAGTGACTACAATGTCTGTCTGGGGCGCGTGTCTGTGGGGATGGGCGTACCCAGGACCCAACCATAATTATTTGTTGCATTGCACTCGCTCTTGGCAAACACAGCGTCGCAGACACCACAATCGACTCACAGCATAACAGCCAGGCTCCCTGCACCCCTGCAACCACCCACAGTGCAACACCACCCACAACTCTGGCTACTCAATTATAACAAAGCCTGAGCCACCCTAGAGCAACTTGTGCTTCAAGCACTAGGACCAGTTGCTGAGTGACTCACCCTCAAAAACTGGGTCCACCTCCACCACTGGGACAGCCATGCGGGTGCCGGGGGACTGGTCCTTGCGCTGACCGGTGATCCAGGCCTTCAGGGTCTTCAGCTGACGGCGCAGGGGCTTCACCTGTAAGGGGAGAAGGGACAGGCCACAGCAAAGTGGCAGGCGGCCAAGGCCAAGTCAGCAACGGCAGCAAAAGCTGCTGCAAGTACATGGGTACACGACGACACCGCACACAGTCACTATCACTGCTCAGACACTACCTAGTGAGAACCACAGCAAGGACGACCAGGCCAGGAGCGCATGCAGCTTGCAAAGCCCCACAGCAGCAGCCAAGTCCCCGCACCCCACGTCCCTCAACCCCTCTCTCCACCTCCCACCTCCCACCTCCCCCCCCCCCTCACCTTGCGGACCCTGCAGCACTCCTGGTGTCCGTCCTCGTAGAAGGAGAACATGCCCTTGGTGCGCACCAGCTCCATGGTCTCCTCAGCATCAGGGAAGGTGTACTCGATGCGGATGCCGTAGTGCTTCTCAACAGCATCAAACAGCTGGTACGTCTCTTTGTTCAGGCGACCGGTGTCCAGGCTGTGGGGGACACACAGGAGGACGCATGGCAAACAGCAGGGGGGCAGTGAGCAGATTGATGAATTCAAGGCCCCAGCCGCACCAAGTGTGTAGACACAGGGAGTGCATCCAGCCAATGCAACCAAGGATGTGACATTCGTCAAGCAACATACGTCTAGCCCCAGGGTGTAAGGCGCCATGTCAAGCTGCTGTGCAAGCTAAGCCCAAGGCAGCTCCATGGTTGCCTAGCAACACAATGCCGACGTGCCGCTACTGTGGCAACCCTGCTGCCACGTTGCCGCCACACCGCCACTGGAGATCCAAGCCTTACGCGTGCTTACAGTCGCCTGTTGACACCGCCCTCAGGTGCACCCCACCACCACCATCACAGGCTGTCTGAGTTGGCCCTTCTCTGCACTGCTCTGGCCTGCTGCGGCCTTACATCTGACTGAGTCCAGCTTCTGAGCCCCGCCCAAGCTGCAAAACGAGGCTGTGAAGCGCCCCCACCGCCTGCACTGTGCGAGCCTTGCATATAATTGCTGCTTCCTGCCTGCTATTGGGTTGTTTGCCCACCTGAACACCCTGTAGGGCCTGCCGGTCAGGTGAGCATACTCGACCAGGGCAACATCCTCAGCACCAGAGAAGGCAATGGCAATGTCAGAGCCAAAGGTCTTCAGGGCCTGCAGGCATGAGCGGGCACAGCACACACAGTGATGATGCTTGCTGAGGGAGGCTTAAAGCTTGCACTGCATGCTGAGTCAGCACCCGCTGCTTATATGGGCTGTGCGATAGGGAAGAGCAAATAAAGCATCAAACAATACACTCCACTGCCGAATAACACTCAGCTGCCAGTGATGACGCATGGAGAACCAGGAACGACCCGACGCCTGCTCAGCCTCAGGGCAACTGTCACCTTGCAACAGCATAAAATGCTGCATGGATCGCCAGGCTGGCCTGCTGGAGGTTCAGGCTGCCTTGTGTACTCTACAGCACAAGAAACAGAATTCTCATGCATGTGAGATAGAGACTTACGTTGTCCATAATCTCCAGAGGAGACTTGGGGTCCAGCTCCTTGGCCAGTGCTGCCCAGTCGACAGCTGCAGGGGCCTCCACAGCAGCAGCATGGGTCTGCAGGACAAGGTGTGAGGTACATGTCAGCACCAACTGTGTGGATCGCCTTCATATTATGACATGCACCTGCAGCGACCATGCTCACCCTCTGTGCTGGCCTGAACGCCACACGGCGGGGGGCAGCAGCACTCCTCTGCTGCACAGCCCGAAGTGACCTGTTTGCCTGCACGTCAGCAATGTTCAACAATTGGTTAGCCATGAACAGCATGATTGCATGATTGCAGACTGATAATTGTGCTGTTGCACTTGCCTGCAGAGCCATTGTGGTCAAGGTGGTGTGGTGCACGAGACGTCTGGCGGCAGACGAAGCAGCACGGAGGGAAAGGTGGAGCTAGCCTGCAATTGCTAGCTAATGGGCCAGTTTCCACTGCCACTGCCCAGACCCTTGGGAGGGTTTGCGAACAGTGTGTAAGAACGGACGAGCCAGGGCAGAAGCCCATTACACAAGTGAATGCCGAGATCTGCGTAGCGGGGCTCAGCGCAGCAAATGCGTCGACCCCGTGGGTCCTTTTGACAGCAGTAGATCTGGTCAGTGTTGTTGTAGAAGGAGGACCGCCAGCGATGAATGCGCTGCGGAACAGGCTTGGCTTTGCTTTGAGAGAGAGTGGACAGGCACTGGAGCGCTTGGGATGTAGATTCCAGGGCATCAACTCCTTTGAAGAAGAGTGTAAGCCAGCGCACCCTACCTGCTGTTGTGATATGGCCTGCGGGAGGCCCCCTGAGTAACCCTTTCTGACTGTACTCTATTTGCATGCAGTAACACGCATCCCAGCTGCTGTGGCAGCCAGCCTGAAAGTGCCCAAGGTCGGCAGCACCAGCTGGATCGCCCCTTCAGCACAGGTGTCAGGCGATGTGAAGGTTGGGGACAACAGTTCCATATGGTACAGCTGCACAGTGCGAGGTACGATAAACAGGGTGCAGAACCTGAGTGTGGGCAGCAGCAGCTTCAGCAGCAGCGACATGGCTGCTTGGAGAGTGCATATGTGGAGGCAGCACTGCAAGGGGTGCCTCTACACATGCACTCTCTTGTGCACGCAGGGAACGTCAACTGTACACCTATAGGTGGTGCTGGCTGTGTTGGGATTTGGGACAGCAGCAGATCCCAAGATGCAGTGTTGTCACGCACAGCAGCATTCTGTGTGACTTGTGCTCGGGGGTGTGAGCACAAACAGCCGGTGCTGCTGCACAAGTAGTTGCCGTATGAGCCATGTCTGGTCTCAAATCACACGCGTGGTCCTGATCCAGTTGAGTAGCAGTGGTACTATGGTGCATACCTAGCAAAGCGGGCAGCACCTTGACAGCTGTTGCCCCTGCTACAGCAGCACGCTGGCAACTGCATAATTTCAATGCTACCCCGCATCAGGCACATGCAGGTGCTCACACTCGTCACTTGATCAGATCTGCACACTCGTCGCATAATCACTCTTTTGCCATTGCTGCTGATCCCCTGCAGGTGACTCCCACCCAGTCACCATTGGTCACAACACCAACTTGCAAGATGGTGTGTTTGTCGGCAGCATGAACCCCCTCAGCAAACCCACCAGCATCGGCAGCTTTGTGTCGGTGGGGCATGGCGCGGTGCTGCAGGGCTGCACGGTGGCAGACAAGACACTCATCGGCATGAACGCAGTGCTGCAGGAGGGAGTCACGGTGAGGGGGTGGGGTGTTGGGTCTGTCGCGTGAGGGGTGGAGGAGTTGGAGGCTGGAGGTGGGCGTTGAGTCTGACATGGTGTGAATTGCCAGTTCGCCTTTTTGCAGTAATGATAGCTGTGATCGTGGCGTGCAGCCTTTGGGGGAACACCAGATCAGCCACTAGTTGTGGTGTAGGTGTGAAGCCGGCAAGCAGCAGCAGGGCAGTACTGCTAGTCTGTCGGACAAGGTCATGGTCTGAAATAGCAGATGTTGCGCTGCAACATCGAATAAAGGGCTAGTGCATTGCAGCAGGGTTTCATGCAGTCTGGTGACGACATAGTTGCGGCTGGGCTGGTGCAGGAGCATTGCTGCAGGCTGACAGGTTGGGGTGAAGGCGCCTGCACTAGTGAGCCTGAGGCCTCAGGCTCACCCACGTCGAGGAGGGGGGGGGGCAAGTGTTCCAGCACCCGCCCTAGCAGCAGTGCCCAGCGATCCTTTATCAGCGTGGCCACTGTCAGACCACAATCCAACTGTGTGCTGCTTGTGCATCATACCTTCTACCGGTGTGTGTTCAGGTTGAGTCTGGTGCCATGATTGCTGCTGGTGCGGTTGTGGAGGCGGGCAGCACAGTGGCCTCTGGTGAGCTGTGGGCCGGCAACCCTGCCCGCCGCATGAGGGAGCTCAAGCAGGAGGAGAAGGACTACCTAGACACACTGCCTGACAGGTGGGTCTTTGCCATGCCTTGCCTATCCTAGCCGAACGCTAGCCTAGCCGAAGGCTAGCAAGTGCTACAGCCCTAGCTATGCCTACGGCATGGCAAGGCTAGTACTGGGCATGCTGAGATGTGTGGGGCAGGGGCGGATGCTTAGTGGTTGGTGGGAGGTGAGGTGTGGAGGTGAGGTGCGCATAGAAGTACATACAGGGAGCAGCGGCAGCATGACTAGGGACCACCAAGCAAGCACAGAACCCAGGTACGGACACTCAGCTACGTGGGCATGCGTAGCACAGCATGCAAAAATGTGCTGCAGCAGTGGACCCTGTCACCGCTGGGGGTCTTGGATGGGAGCCCTGTGAGTAGAGGATTGATCAGCAACAGCCAGGCTCGTAAGGCCGGCAGGGCATGGGCCAGGTCATGCTGACCATGTTGCCAACAAGCAAGTGAAGCACAGCACTGCCGGGCTGCATCAGCACAGCAGTTGCATCACTGGAGTTTGGGCCACTTTGCAGCAAGGCGGCATTGTTTATGGACAAGCTGCTGTGTGAACTCAACTGTGCTGTTGCTGAACTATTTGCTACTGCCCCCTGCCTGCAGGTACAAGGAGCTAGCGGGTCAGCACAAGGAGATCATGCAGCACCTGCAGCACAAGATCGATGCCATTGCTGGTGTGACCGACCACTGAGCCAAGCTCAAATGCCTGGACTGGCAGTAGCAGCGACAGCAGCAGCGAGGCACATCTTAGCATGCTGCCGGTCGCATGCCCTTGCAGCAGCAGAGTGCTACAGAGCAACAGCAGTCCTGGACTGGCTGTGATGTGTAGGGCTGTGTGTGTTACACTGCTTTCCTGCTGCACAAGCACTGTGACTTCTGTAGGTGTGTGATATGGGGCATGCTGCAGCGGTTGCATTGGCTTTTTGCTGCTGGCAGCAGCTAGCAGTCACAAGGCAGCTAGTGCTGCTGGTTTGTCAGCATCGATGTTCGCCTTGGCACAGCAGCTTTATTATGAGTTTGTTTCCGAAGAGTATGTGTTGCTGTTGGGTACCTGCTTTCTCACTCATGAAGACCATGGGTATGCTTTTCCGGAGGGGTGCTGTGCCCTTGGAATGTGTTGTGCAGAACAAAATCTTAGAGCTGGTGAATGTAACGCTATTAGAGCCTGGCCTGTTTGCCACTGCGGGGGAACTGAGGCAACACATGTCCGTGCTGGCCATCTTCAGCAGTCCGCTGTTATCATGTGGGTGGATGTGTTGGGGTGGGGGTTGGCAAGGGGTGACATTCATACCTGCGCCTCTCACACTCTTCAGCTGGCTACAGGTTCAAACTTTGCATAAGCTATCACAGTCATAGGGTCAATTGCAGTGTGCAAGTGATACAGTCCAGCTGTTCATGCGCACTGCGCTCTGTTTCCATTGCTGTGGCGCTCATTGCTGTGGCGCTCACTGCTGGTTCTTGCTTCCAGTGGTGACATATGAGCCTTGAATGAATGCACAAAAGCATGTGGCAATGGCGTTTGCACCCACACACCAATCCCTCTGTACAAGCGGCTGGCACACCACATTGCCCTTAGCTGCACGCTTCACCCCAGTATCGTGGCTGACAGAACAAGTTTGGCTGTGTTTGACCGTCTGTGGCTTTGTACATGCTACAGACGACTTGTTTCATCAGTAAGTGTCAATGTGAAGCTTTTAAGTCGGCTTCTCGATTTTGGCGGGCACTGCAGGCTGGGCAGCACCAGGTCCGTGATGAGTGGTCCAAACAACACGTTGTACAATGAAAAGCCCGTTATAGAGTGAAAACAAGCGTTTGTTGTCTCATAGGACAAGCCAATGACTTTGCAAGCGAATGACAGACGGGAGATAGCACAACATGCAGATGACATGATGTGACCCTGTTTGCAGGCGTTGGACGCCAAGAAAAAATCTAAGAGTGTAAAGCGCTCGCTTGGGCAACGTTTCAACCCCTCATGTAGCGGTGGCGGCAAGACGCAATACAATGTCTGCTGCCCGGCTTCTCCTGGCAGCTAGCCTGTGTTTGTTTGCAGCGTTAGTAGCATCAGAAAACGTTAAGGTTCATCTATCAGAAGCGACTGCGGATGCTGAGTTCTTAGAGGCGTGGTACCAAGTGCCCCCAGATGCACAGCCCACAGACAGGATAGCACTGTACCCAGCCAGTGTTGGAGCAAACATCAGCAGCGTGGACCCATTGCGCTATGTTTTTGTGCCCACCTCACTGGGTGCAGCCAACACAAGGGCAACAGCAGAGTGAGTGCCAAACAGACCCCCGCGTTGCTGTCACTGCTGTGGGTGCTGCTGCTGCTGCATCACAGCTGTCCCACGCTGCTGCATGGCCTACATGTACACCCAAACAGGCTCATGTTGCAAACAGGAACCGAGCAATGTTTCTTGCTTGGCTCTGTTGCATAGGATGTGGACCAAGGCCTATGGCCAGCCTCTGCAGGCAGTGTATGCCAGGGGTGCCAGCCATGATACAGCTGTGGCCCTCACTGCAGCACCAGTGGCCACTGCCAGCCTCAACAAGCCAGTGCAGGGACGCCTCAGCGTAGGCTCACGCCCTGGGTGAGTCTTCCGCTGCTACCAGGGGTTGCAATGGGGCTGTAACAGCCAGGCTAGCAGGGCGGCCACCAGTGTGGCAGTATCTATGCTGCTCTGGCTGCTGACTGCCACTTGTTGCAGAATGTTGGCTGACAAAAAAAACAGAGAGGGTACCGCTGGCAGCACATTGAATCTAAGCGCCACGGTGGTCTTGCAAGCCCTGCATGTATACAAAGTTCAGCATCGGGCTTCAGAGCAGCAGCCAGCGTACGGCGGCTCACCAACAGGGACCAGGAGTATGAAGCATCTGGCCTGCATGACTGCAGCTGCACCCCTTGAGCATACACACACAGTCCATTGCATGCATGCTACCTGACAGATGCAACGGTTGTTACATATGCATGCCTTATACCAACACACCTGGTTGCAGTACTACTGAGCAAGCTTGCACAAGCTCTGCCTGGATTGCCGTCACTGTAGTGACCTGCACCGTCAGCTACAGGTCCGGCCAGCATGACAACTGTGCCATGTGTTTCTGCTGGTTGCAGTGAGGTACGAGTGACCTGGGCCACCCAGCTGGGCAGTGCCCCCATGGTGAAGTACGGCAAGGTGTCCCGCACCTACACCAAGCAGCAGTTTGGCACCTACAGCACCTACTCTGCCTCAGACATGTGCAACCAGCCTGCCTCTGCCTGGGGCTACAGCAGCCCTGGTGTCATCAACACAGCAGTGCTGCAGGGCCTGGAGCCAAACACAACATACTACTACACATTTGGACAGGAGGTATGCACACACAATGAACCAGTCTCATGAAAGACCCTCCTGAGACTGCGTGTTGCATTGGCTAAACCTTTCAGCCGGATACTGAAAGGTTACTTGCAGAACGCACTGAAATGCTGGCATTGCCAACAGCATATGTCGCCTGGTTCGTCCCTAGAAGCATGCAACCAGTACACACCTGATGTTCACCTGCTGCTGACCGTTCCTTGCTGCACCGCTCTTTGCACACAGGACTGGGGTTGGAGTGAGGAGGCCAGCTTCACCACTCCCCCCGCCCCCCGGTCCGACTCCCCCGTTCGCCTGCTTGTTACAGCAGACATCGGCATTGACGCAGCAGACGGTGCCGAGCTGCCAGACGACCTCATTGTAGGCACTCAGCTGAAGGCCCTGGGCCACTTGATGCCCCCAGGCACTAGCTCTTACACCCTGCTCAAGTCAGCGCTGCTGGCCACAGGACAACTGACCCCAGCACCAGGCAGCAGCGCCACCAGGGAACTCATGCAGGACCTGCTGGGAGGGGACCAGCCCTACCATGGCCTACTACTGCTGGGAGGGATGAGCATGGCGATGGGACATGGAGCCATGTGGGATGATTTCCTGCAGCAGATGCAGCCTGTGCTGACAAAGGTACCGCTGGCAGCAGCACCAGGTGACACAGAGGCTGCTGACCCGGCCCTGCCAGGAGCTGCGTTTGTGAGTGCGGCATCTGGTGGCGAGTGTGGGGTGCCGTACAGCCAGAGGCTGCAGATGCCTCACAAGGCGGCACGGGAGATGTGGTACTCGACAGACGTCGGCGCAGTTCACTTGGTGATGCTGAACTCTGAGCAGAGCCTTGCAGTGGAGTCGCCTCAGTACAGGTATGGTGATGCTGCCACTGTAGGCAAGAGGCGCAGTGTGCTGAAAGGGACACAAGCTCAAAAATGAGGCCTCTGTCAGTTGTGCGGTGTCCAGTAATGGGTAGTGCCCTGCTGGGACTCACTCCCATATTTTCAGCTATGGAGTCTTGTGGTTGGTTGAGATTGCACGGCAGCAGTGGTGCTCACTTGTTGCCTCCATTCATGGTGCCGCTCCCTGTGTGCAGAGATGTCTGAGAAATGACCCCGCCCGTCAATTTTTCCTGCCGCCGCAGGTTCCTTGAGTCTGACCTGTCTTCAGTTGACCGCAGCAAGACACCCTGGGTGGTCGTGGGCATGCACAGGGGCATGTACGTTGACGATGCCACAGATGCAGGCCCTGGCTCACCCTCAGCCACACTGCAGCAGCAGGTGGAGCGCCTGCTGGTGGAGAAGTCAGTCGATCTCGTGCTCAACGGCCACGCCAGGCTGTTCCATTACTCCTGCCCCATCATTCAGGGCCACTGTGTGGGCTTTAGTGAGGATGGCTCTGCCATGGGCCCTGTGCATGCTATGCTGGGTATTGGAGGTGCTGCCATCCCTCTGAGGGCACAGCAGGCTGCTCCTGCCTGGGTGGTGGATGAGGCCTTTGACAACGGTGTGGCCCAGATGGTGGCTGATAAGACCAGCCTCAAGCTCCAGGTGCGGGGATGATGCATGGAGCCCTTCTGTACTTACGATTTACGATTTACAGATTATGCAAGGAGCACTCAAGAATGCAGTTCAACAGTTGAGGGCTGGCTAGACCATGCAGCCGTCAATGCTGTGCGCATGCAGCTGCCCATCTCCAGGCGTTCAGCAAAACTGATGTAACTTGCGTGCAGTGCATCATCGTCCCTAAACCCCACTTGTGCTTTGGCACGGCTGGTGTGCGCAGGTGGTGTCCTCCGTGACTGGCCGTGAGGTGTCCTCCTTCACCCTGACCAAGCCAGCAGCCTGGAAGCCCGACGCAGCAGCAGCCTCAAAGCGCTTCGCAACCCTGCAGCGCTCAGCTCCCAAGGCGACAGTGCAGGCCTCCCTTGCAGCCGTTGCAGGCCTTGACAGCCCTGCCCAGCCTGACTTTGAGGGTCTGAAGCAGCTGCTGCAGGAGGACCTGCTGGTTGCTGCTGCTAGCTCACCACCAGTGCTGGAGAAGTTTGCAGGGCCCAACAGCTACCTGGCAAAGGTGGTGGCATCACTCGCAGCTGGGGAGGCACCTGCACCGGTGAGCAACATTTTGGGTGGTGAAGATGAACGAGCAGTGTCGTGTGGCTGAAAGCCTGGGCAGAATAAGCCTAAGGAGGCTGCTTGCTAGCCCCCTGTGGGGTACGTGTATCTGGTGCTGCTAGGCTTTACGTGCTTTACGTGGTTGACACCAATGCAGAAGCACCACAGGGTGCAGCCACCTGGGGATTGGGGAGCCTACCAGTTGCGACTGTGTTTTGGGTGCGATGGGCGGTGTGCAGCTAGCTACTCCTGCAGTTGCAAAGATGTCTGGTGGGTGTGTGCTTTGGGCCTACGAGTTGCGCATGTTGCAAACCTGACACGCGACTAACCTGGCGCTCATGTGTTTGTGTTTGTCTTGTGCTGCAGGGCACCACCTGGCACACCACCATGCAGCTCCTGCAGCTGGCTCTCAACGTCATGACCACACCTGCAGGCCTCAACCCCATGCCAACAGGCCCACAGGACCCCACACTGCCCTCACCCCAACTTCCCATCATTGACCCACCCCCGTCATCATGCCCCCGGTCACCCCATCACCAGCACAACCAGACCCCAACCCACAGCCCATCCCCGGCCCAACAAACCCAGACCCTCCAGTGGCCCCTATCCCCGCACCACCCACTGTGCCACCTCCCCAGCCGCCAATCCTGCCTCCCCCCGAGGTCCCAGTCCCCGCCCCACAGCCTCCTGTGGTCCCCATCCCCTCACCACAGCTTCCGATTCCTGAGGTACCAGCCGCACAGCCTATGCCTCAGCTGCCCCAGCAGCAGCCTGCAAACCCTAACCTTGGATCAGCTGATGAGAGCGTACCTTCCAAGACTCAAGAGCCTAGCCCTGCCCAGCAGCCAGTGCAGGATGTTGCAACCCCTCAGCCTCTGACGAAGAAGCCAGAGCCTGAGGCTCAGCCCCAGCAGCCAGCCACACAGCCACAGCCTGAAGAGAAAGAGGCTGACAAGGCTCAAGAGCCACACCATCCCACCACCAGCTTCCCTCACCACGCTAACAGGAAGCCCCACAGGAACTGGAAGAGTCCCCCAAGGCCTTTGCCAAAAAAGACAGGCAGCAACACCAACCGCCGCAACACCCAGCGCCGGCAGACCGACCCTCCCTGCACAGACCCTGCCTGCGGATGCGTGGGAGATGAGTGTGACGACGGCGGCGGTGGCGGCGGCGGTGGCGGCGGCGGTGGAGACTGGAACGGTGGTGGCGACTGGAACGGAGGATGGAACGGTCAGCCCCAGCAGCCAGGGCATGGCTACGGCGGCTACGGTTACGGCGGATACGGTTACGGAGGCTACGGCTACGGGCATGGGTATGGGCACGGACATGGAGGAGCCTGGAATGGCGGCAACGGCGGCGGCGGCGGCGGTGGCGGCGGCGAGCTGCCCTGCACAGACCCAGCCTGTGGGTGTGAGGGCGACGACTGCGGTGGTGGTGGTGATTTCCCCGAGCCACCTTGCACAGACCCAGCCTGTGGTTGCGAAGGCCCCGACTGCTGGGGCTGGGGTGGTGGTGATGGTGGCGATGGTGGTGAAGAGCCTTGCGACCCAGCAGACCCAGCTTGTGGGTGTGTGGGTGACGAGTGTTTCCGCAACAGGAACAGCCGCACCCTGGCAGCAAGGTCTCCGCCCCTGGCTCTAAGAAGGCCCCTGCCAAGACCACCCCCGGCAACAAGGAGGCACAGACCGACCCACGTTTCCACTACGGCGAGTGGTTCAAGCGCCAGCAGCAGCAGAGGAGCATCGCCCGCCAGGGCCGCCCCCTGCCTCGCCCTACAGTCAACACCCCTGCTACTATGCCAGTCCCCCAACAGCCCCAAGGCCGTGGCTCAAAGCACATCACCATCCCAAAGAAGGCATGGGGCGATGCCTCAGTTGCACCCATGTCAGTGCAGGCTGCCGCCAGCGAAGAGGATCGCAGGGCTGCTGACTACGCAGGCCCTGGGGAACGCATGCGCGCTGCACGCGCTGCCGCAGAGCAGCAGAAGAACCAGCTTTCGCCACCATCCAGGCCTACAGCAGTGCACATGGACGGCCCCATCCGCCCCACAGCAGCGTTCATGGACAACCATGTCGCTGCTGTACAGCCTATGAAGGCAATGCACGTCGTCGAGCACCGCATCTCAAGGGCTGGTGAGGTGAAGGTGACACGCTTTGACAGCAAGCCTCAGTATGTCTCCGAGGAGCTGGTCGAAGGCCCTGCACGGTCCCTCCTTGAAGCCTCGGACCACGGCTTCAAGCGCGGCTTCAGAGCAGCGGCCAAGGCTGCCAAGATCGCACTTGCAAGGGCTGCCAAGTATCAGGCCGCCTCCTCTCCCGAAAGCCTTATTGCCAGGTCTTCTTCCCATGAGCAGGTGGCTTCAAACGCCAAGCTGGCAAAGCTGGCCAAATGGGAGAAGGAGACCCTCGGCCGCGACAGCGTGCAGCAGCTCATGCACGCAAGCCACAGCAGCGCTGTCACCACCGCTGCTGCAAAGGCAGACAAGCAGCCCGGCTCTGCTGTGTTCATCGCAGCGCTGCCTGCTGGTGCATCCCTGTCTAAGGACGCTGCGATGACTGCAGAGCCGGTGTCTGCAGATGTTGCTGCCAAGCTGGCTCCTGCTGCTGTGCTGGCACAGCTGACCCCAGAGGATGAGGACACACCTCTTGCTGGTGGCCTGAACCTATCCCAAGGCTCTGCCAACCAGGAGCAGCAGCCCAGCAGCACCGCCGGCTTCAGCAGGAACCATGGCATGCATGCAGCCAGCAGTCCAGCCAGCAAGATGGCTGCTGACCCTGTGCTGGGCAAGCCAGTGTCTGCTGTGAAGATCCTGCAGTTGCCTGAGGAGCTTGTGCTGGTGAAGGCTGACGGGTCAGCTGTGCCGCAGGCGACAGTGGCAGCGTTCAAGTATGTGTGGCAGCTGCTGCAGGGGCGGCTCATGATGGGAGACCCCAAGCAGCTGATGATGTTCCAGCCAGGATGGGCTGGGGGTTGGCTGGTGGAGCGCCCGGTGACCAACCCTGTTGGCAGCGCGTAGGGGGTTGAGTCTTGAAACATGTGAACTTTGACTTTGTGATAATGGTGCAATCCGTTAAGCATGTTCATGGCAGAGACAGTGTTTGGATTTTATCTTTTACATGGTGTGCATTGCAAGAGGCAATAAGGGAAGTCTGGACCAGGGTGATGTTGCTGTGCTATTACCAGGCCGGTGGGGCCCCTGCAGGGTTTGTTTATGATGTTGATATCCATGTGGGCAACAGATGTTGACGTGTCTGTGTGCAAAATATTCAACAGTTTGTTTGCCCCTGTTGCTTGGGACTGGGCAGCACGGAAGGCAGGTTGTGACACTGCTTGCAGTGCTGGCTGGCGTATCGTGGCATCGTTTTGTTCATCCGTGGGGACTCAAACAGCATCTCAATGTGTGCACATTGGCACATGAACTCTGCACCAATCTTGGACTGACAGCTTGGTTGGCTGGCAGAGATTCGAAACTTCTTATGTAACTTCCGGGAAGCCGAACCTGCGTTTGGCATTGGAAGAATGCGCAGAGTGCCGCACTGGTGCTGGTGAAGTTGCTCCACTGCCGTACTCACCGCTGAGCTACAGCTTAGATCCAGATCGAGTGCCTCCCGTCGCAGCTACCATGCCAGTTGAGAAGGATGCTGTCAATGCACTGGACAAAGTAGTGATCAAGAGCTCACAAGTGCGCGCTAAGCGTCTCGCTTTTGCAGTCCAGTCACCTGGTCACCAGATCTTTGCCATCCTCTGAACAGCTATGGCCTCGTTTGCAGGGCTCTACTGCTGAGATATACTTGCACGGAGCGCATGTAGTGAGCTGGAAGGATCCTTCAGGACAGGTGAGATGTGTGCAAACTACCAGCCAACCAGAATGCACCTGTCAGTCAAGTGGTCAACAGGGCTGTCCTCAATTTGCAGGACATCCTCTTCTGCAGCAAAGAGGCTGTTTTCAAGCCTCCAAAGGCCATCAGGTACGTTGTTTATGCCACGGTGGCTTTGCCAGCATTGGCGACTCCAACAACGCTGGCAAATGCATTAGGGGGTTGCCCCCTGGGAACACCAGGGTGCAGATGCATTTTCTGCCAACAGCTGGCAGCAGCCCCCATGCAGACAGAAGCACAGCAGCACAGATGGCTCCTTGCACTCAGCATCAGCACAAAGCTGTGCATTGCTGCACAGGCCCAGCTGGCGCGCAGTCGTCATGCCAACTACAAACAGGCATACGTTGACCTGCATGCACACATGCATGCATGGATGAAAACACTGGAAACACCATCTTGCATCATCTGGCGTGGCTTCTGTTGCTGCAGGGGTGGTGTGCCGGTGTGCTTTCCCCAGTTTGGCCAGCTGGGACCTCTGGGGCAGCATGGCTTTGCACGCAACAGCGCCTTTACAGTGGCCGAGGAGACAGCCGACAGCGTCACCCTGGTGCGGCTGCTGCCTCAGCACTGGCTGTATACGGCTGTCCAGTTCCAACATAGGCAAGGCTGCAGTACCTACTGCTTCCTTTCGTCTGCTTCATAGCCCTGTCATGTCGCTGCAGCAGCCAGCAGGGCTCCAATGTCAGCGGTGACATGAGACACAGGACCCATAGTGTTGGTGGTTTCTTGAAGCTGCAATAATGTGTGTGAGACCCTCAGCTTGATGACAACCGATCCAATCCTCCTGCCAGTCAGAATGTGTATGTACAGTGATCAACACATAGTATCAACCTGGTGCTGAGCTGCACGTGGGGTGGGGTGTGTGCTGCAGGTGCTGAAGGCCAGTGGCAGTGAGGACCCAAAGTACCCCCACCCCTTTGACCTGAAGGTGAAGGTGCAGCTGGGGGACAACTCACTGCAGCAAGAGCTGGCAGTCACAAACACAGGTGCGGCCACGTCTCACAGCCGCCTGTTGGTCGCTGTACAGTGCAGCTGGGTGCAGCCGCAGCTGATGGTGTTGAACCTTGTGTGCAGCCTATCAGCCAGCATGCAAGAACAGCAAAACAGCAGCAGCAGGAGTCCTTGCGCAAGCCTTCGATCATGGCACCATAGGCTGGCAGCAGCGACCAGCAGCAGTGCAGTATATGATGCATGTCCCAATGGCCAGGTCCGCATGATGCAAGCAGTAGGCAACAGTTGATCATGTCGGTGCGCTGCAGGTGACAGTGAGATGGCATTCACTGCAGCGCTTCACACCTACTTTGCAGCCAGCTCCATCGAGGGCATCACAGTAGAGGGCCTGTCGGGGGTCACGTACATGGACAGCCTGGCGGGTGGTGCTGAGGTTGTGCAGGAGGGCGCTGTGGTGTTTGACAGGGAGGTGGACCGCATCTACCTGGCAGCACCTGATGCAGCCATCAAGGTGAGTCAGGCACAACTCAAGTACAGGTCAAACTGTGTGTGTTTTTCCCATTGGCCATGACACATGCAGGGGACATGCATGGTGTAGCTGTATATGGCCGCTGGGTTGGTGAGCAAGCACGCCCAGCAGCAACACTCGGGCTGTACACTGGCGGAATGCTTGTGCTGATGCTGGCAGTGAGACATTGTTTCAGCAAGAGTTTGAGTGTGATGGGTCCCAGGGTGCAGATGCATGCATTGCTGCAGTTGTGCTACTGATCATGAGTAAAACTGCGTTTGCGAGCAGGCTGTGGTGTTTGGTTGCAAATCACAAAATCACACGGGACTAGTGAATGACAACAAACAAAGCTGCAGGTCACACACATCAGCTGCTGTGCGTCGCCATCGTGTCATGTGCAGATTGTGGACAAGGGCAGCGGCCGCAGTGTGCAGGTGCACAAGCAGAACTTCCCAGACGCTGTGGTTTGGAACCCATGGATCGACAAGTCCAAGGCCATGGGGGACTTTGGGGACGATGAGTATAAGGTAAAGGACACAGCTGCTTGGCTGCACTCTGGCGCTGATTACACTGCTGCTCATACTTCTGCTCACACTGCTGCTTGAGCTCACACATGGACAGTGTGTCAGCATTGCCAGGCTGGCACAGTCACTGGGTGCATTGGATCGTCGTGACTGCGACCGGATTGGTGCTGACTGCAGGTCATGCTGTGCATCGAGCCAGCTGTGGCTGGGTCGGGACCTGTCAAGCTTGCTGCTGGAGCCTCCTGGAGTGGCAGTCAAACACTGGTCAGCTGTTGACTAAATGGATGCAGGAAGAGGCACGATGTGCGGGACGTGACACCGAGGTGTAAACTGTGAAGTGAATCTGTTTCGTTCAAGTTGTGTGAAGAGACTGGCTCACAATCGCTGAAGTTGGCGTGGATCCTGGAACCACCAACCCAAAGCACGCACAATGCAGTCTGCGAAAAGCATTAGTGCGCAAAGCAGCTGCTCAAATCAATGCTTGATCAGCCGTAGCACCCGTGCAAGGCATAGACGTATTGCCGCAGCGGTGCAACAGCAGCAGCAGCAACAGCAGGAGCAGCAAATCCCTGCAGAGGCTGCCAGGGTAAGACACGTCTACTAGCATTGCTTCTGTAGCCTCTTCCCGTTGCAGTTATGCTGACAACCATCATGTGTCTTGCCATAGATATTGCAAAGTGTGAGGGTGGTCTTGGTTGCGCCGAAGACCCCTGCCAACATCGGAGCAGTGGCCAGGGTGTGTGCTAACTTTGAGGCTCCAGACCTCTGGCTTGTGGCTCCCCGCTGCGACCCAAAAGACGGAGATATAGTCAAGGTGGGCAACCGCAGCTGCCCAAGGCTGCTGTGTGGTGTAGGCCTGACAGCCTGGCGCGGTAATGTGTCCTCGTGTTGTGCGCACTGATTTGCAGCGGGCTGAATCTGCAAAGCTGCCTTTTTGAAAATTGCTTGCTCGAATAGCTTGCCGAAGCAGCCAGCACAAGGCTGAATGAGCGTGCAAACAGCATGACAGGTCTGCCCCCACCTTCAGGGCCCCTGTTGCACAGATGAGGCACTTTCCTGACAAAGTAACATTGCTGCTGGCACGCGTGCCGCATCAGCAGAGTGCAGAGGCGACTTACTGTCACACTGCTTCTCTGTGAGCCACAGCAGGTGCCCCTCTGCTGAGCAACTAGACCCCTCCTCAGCCTTTGACTGCCTGCAAGCAATTGCACATCCTGCAGCTGCCACATGCCGGCTGCTCCGTGCTCCTGTGTTCACACGCATCTGTTCCCGCCTGCATTTGCAGGTTGCAGCTGGTGCAGAGGAGGTGATACAGGGCATCACTGTCGTGGACCAACTGCAGGACGCACTGGCAGACACTGTCAGTGAGTCCATGCTAGCCCTGCTGCTGGCCCTGCCTACAGCTACCACGCCCTGAACAGTTTTCGGGCGCCCTCCCACCAACAGCCATGCGCGAAGCAGTTGTACAGCAGCCTGTGCGAACAGCCTGCAAGCATGACCTGCCATATGTTGCCCTTCCCAACATCAAACTCAGCACGCCCATGCTGTTGGCCGCAGGCAGTGTGGGTTTACTCGGCGAGCAGGGGCCACGCGCTACACCCATGGCAGCATCACAGACATGCTACAGCAGTTCCCAGCCTCCATCACAGCCTTGGACCCAGCGATACAGCAACAGACACAGCCAGAGCAGCAGGAGCCAGCCCCTAGTACAGGTGAGGCACCGGGGCAACTGTTGCTGTTGCAGCTGGGCCGATGGACGGTAGATCCGGTGGGTTTGGTGGCCTGCCGATCTCCCACACACCCAAGGCCTTTTCTGTCCTAGTGGCATCTGGCCCCATAGCTGCTTTCATCCAGCAAATGTAGTCACCCTGATCACGCACGCAAAGCGTGCCAGAAGACCAGTGTCGCACCCTGCAGGTTTCCTGCAGGGTGCGACCCACTGTCCCTGCAGGAAACCTGCAGAGACAGTGGGTTGCCTCACCATTTGGCATTTGTGTGACATGTTTCCTGCAGGAGTGACTGCGCTGGTGTTTGGCCGGGAGGAGAGTGGCCTGACAGAGGCTGAGCTGCGGCTGTGTGCGCATGCGTGCGCCATACCCACAGGCCGCATGCAGGCCTCCATGAACCTCTCGCATGCTGTGGCTGTTGTGCTGAGCGGGCTGTTTGAGAGGCGCCTGGCGCTGCTGGGCTTCACAGAAAACCCCGGCCTTGACATCAAAGGTGCGCAGGCGGGAAGGGTGTGGGTTATGAGCAGGCAGGCACAGCATTGCTGAGCATGGGTTTAAGGCGGCATAGGGAGCGAGCTAGGAGGGCCAGGCACCATCGTATGGCTGAAAACTGGGGGCTGTGAGCCCCTGAGATGTGTTGGACATGCACCCTGTGAAAGCTTGGCACCCTTGAACCGCTGTACGTGTTGCTTGTGCAGGTGTCATCTGCATAACTGCAGGCCCTGCTTGTGCTGCAGCAGTAAGACACATTATCAGAGGTCAAGGTGCTGCCTGTGAGCCCACCACTTGTTACCACCTTTCTCAGTCTTTTACTCAGGCTGGTGTTGCTGCCGCTGGTGTGCTGGCCCTGCAGGCTCCATCACCCCCAAGGAGAAGGAGGCCCTACAGCCTGCTGCAGCCTCTGAGGTGCAAGCCCTGTTGGCCAAGGTGTCAGCCGTGGCGGAGGCTGTGGGGCTGAGTGGTGCTGACAGCAGGGGCGGTGGAGCGCAAGGCAGCCACGGCAGGAGGCGGCTGCCTGTGGGGCACATCAGGGCACTGCTGTCACGTGCACACATCAATGCATGGGTAAGGAGGACCTGTTTTGCTTTGCAGGCAGCTTGCATGCGTAGGCAGATGTGCCCTTGTGGCTGCTGAAGCATTGAGGCCTGCTTCAAACTGCCCGGCTGCAACTTCGTCAGGGCTTGGTGCTGTCAACATTGTGGGGTGACCGTGTGTCCCCTGGCACACTTTCTTTGCACCCCTGTCGCTAAAAGAAGGTCGTAAGCCCCGTACTGAAACACCTTGCGGGAGCTAAGCAATACCATATTTGTCATTCATCTTACTGCCTTTGCCCTTTGCAGGAGGTGCGGTCCTTGCATGGCCTTGCATCAGCAGTGCTCGGCAAGGTCCAAGCAGCACCTGTCAGCAGCAGCCCCGATGAACAGCACAAGCAACTGCAGGCAGCACCTGGCCAACAGCAGTCAGCTCAGCAGTAGCAGCAGGCCTCCTTTGTGTGCTGCCACAGCCTTGACAGGGATGTGTGCGCATGAACTTCAAGCCCTCGCATGCACAAATGCATCGGCTCCTGTGGAGTTTCCCATTTTGGGTGTGGAGTTTCCGATTTCGGGTGTGTGTGGAGAGGGGTGTGGAGTAGGAGAGGTGGAGGTGGTGTGGAGAAGGTGTGGGTCTCCACGGGTCACACGGGGTGTGGAGAGGGTGTGGAGCAAGAGGTATGGAGAGGTATGGAGAGGGGTGGAATCTCCATGGGAGCGGACAGGGTGTGGAGTGGACCTTGATCTCCATGGGAGCAGGTGGACTGGGGAGAGTGAACAGGAAGCAAGAGGAGCGTAAGGAGCAGCTGTAGGTCTCCACGAGAGGTGTGGACCAAGTGTGGAGCTCCGCTGGACCTCCACAGGAGTGGCACCCACAGACCCATCTCCCCCACTCCACAGCACTCCACACTCCTCACCCCCACCGTGACAGTTGTTGTTTGGATGGTGTGGCTTGTAGTGTAATCTTTTGTTTGCTTTGCTGTTTGCTTTTGAGTTTGTTTTGTTGTTTGTTTGGGTTTTGAAGTTAGGGATTGGGGAGCAGGGTTGAGGTGTAAAGCGGGACTGCGTACAATGGGTTCCCCCTCCGAAGGTTTAGGAGTTGACAACTGCGCACTTTGATTAGAATTGTTTGTTTATTTGGCTTTTCAGGTTAGGGTTGGGTTTAGGGTTAGGGGATCAGGGTTTAGGTGTAAAGCAGGACTGCGTGCAATGGGTTGCCTCTCCGAAGGTTTAGGAGTTGACAACTGCGCACTTGTTGCAAGATCATGACTTTCCCGTCTTATGCCTCTGTGGAGTGAGATTTATACTTTTATGAAACCAGGCCGTCTGAGGCCCTGCAAAAGGGCGCAATGGAACGCTTAATTGAAAAAAAAACTTCGACGCAACCTTGGAGTTGCATCGCGGCCACTGAGCGCCAGTTCGGGCAAAACGGTTGACAACAGCAGACGCAACCGAACGCGTTTCTGGTGCTTATAAGCGCTCAAAGCATGTACTGAGCACGTAGCAACGTTCGAGCCGCATCGCAGTCGCTAAACGGCAGATCAGACAAAACGGTTCACAACTGCAGGAGCACCCGGGCGTGTTGCTGCTGGGTGACAGCGCACTATACTTTTATCATGCGTGAAAACCCGCGATGAGGGCAGCTACAGCAAAAGCGACAGCATGTTCAGTCACCTGCAGGTTGGTCACCAGTACAGTGTGAGGCAGGCGCACACCTGACCAAGAGCATGATCTTGCTAATCATTGGTTTGTTTGTTTGGCTTTTGAGGTAAGGGTCAGGGGATCAGGATTTAGGTGTAAAGCAGGACTGCGTGCAGTGGGTTCCCTCTCCGAAGGTTTAGGAGTTGACAACTGCGCACTTAGATTAAGTTTGTTTGTTTGTTTGGCTTTTGAGGTAAGGGTCAGGGGATCAGGATTTAGGTGTAAAGCAGGACTGCGTGCAGTGGGTTCCCTCTCCGAAGGTTTAGGAGTTGACAACTGCGCAACTGATCCTGAGCGGGGGGTGTAGTGTGGAGTGGTGTGGAGGCGTGGAGTGGGGTGGATCGTGAGCGGGGTGGTGGAGTGTGGAGTGGGGGGGAGGCAGGAGTGGGGTGGATCCTGAAGGGGGCTGGAGTGTGGAGTGGTGTGGAGGCGTGGAGTGGGATGGATCCTGAGGGAGGGGTGTGGAGTGTGGCGTGGTGTGGAGGTGAGGAATGCGGTGGATCCTGAAGAGGGCGGGGGGAGTGTGGAGTGGGGTGGAGGTGTGGAGTGGGGTGGATCCTGAGGGGGGGGGGTGGAGTGTGGAGTTGTGTGGAGGTTGGAGTGGGGTGGATCCTGAGGGGGGGTGTGGAGTGTGGAGTGGTGGAGTGGGGTGGAGTGTGATGGAATTTGAGGGAGGGGGTGGGGAGCTAAGTGGAGCAGTTTGTGAGCACTCCACAGGCATGTGTGGAGTGGCGGGGGAGAGAAGGATTCTAAAGGGATGAAGTGGAGAATCGGGCGGCCTGTGGAAAACTCCATGGGAGCCAATCCATGTATCCTCGCATGGCATGGCCTGCACCGCATGAGGGGGGGAGAGACGTCCAAAGCTGCTGGCAGCGCATGTGTGGTGCCTGTCTACCCTCTGTTTGCAATCCTTTGATTTTGCTGGTGGCCATGGAAGCAGCGCACTATGCTTTCAGCGCGCTATCAATCTGGACACGGGCAGCAGCTTTATGACAGCTTGCCCCTGAAAGAAAGTTGTGCTTAAATCTGTGCAGTGCTGTGGCATCTGCTGTGCTGTGCTCCACTCTTAAGCTTCCACCCTCAAACCTGTCACAGAAGCTTGGCCTTATTACGGTACACCCCGGCAGTGACAGATAAGATACCCATTTACACCGTCAGTGCCAATGGGTATATGAGTCAGACTCATCACAGTCTGTTGCCACCACCAGCAGGCCTGCTGCAAGGTGACACAATCAGCTCTGGTGGGTCTGCCAAGCACTGCAAAATCGTTGACGACAAGCTGAGACAGGGTACTTCAGCATTGGTGGTTGTCCGAGTGGGAGAAGCAATCCAACAATGCAGCAAGGATATCCCCAAACAGATGCATCCTCAGATCACTAGGATGATCTCCGGGATAAAGCCTCACTGGCCTGTGAGGCAACACTGGCATCGAGGGGCAGTGTTGCCGATAGGTTTGAGTGCGATTGCGCCTGCCCAAGGCAAAGGCTTGACGGCTAGAGGCAGTTAGAGGCAAAACAGGCCTATTTTGAGGGCCAAATTTTCGCCTGCACTCCGCCTTTCCGCCTCAATCGGCAACACTGTCAAGGGGGATCAGCTGAATGTGATCAGCAAGTGTCCCATATGCTTGTTACAAAACTAGTGCATGTTTGTGGTCCCCCTTGTGCTAATTCCATGTCTTTCCATTGCAACCCTGCCCTTCAAGGGCCTTGGGGTTGGGGCTCTGGACCGGCAGTTGGCAACCATCACCATGACGCAGCACAGCACAACCACATAACTAACGCTTTTTCGATCCGAGTGTGCAACGTCTGAAAATTGTATCCATCATATTTTACTTCACAGCAAACAATTTGCGAAGAAGTGATAAAGGCACCATGATCTGAAGTGAACTGCAGCAGCACAAGTTCTCACAGGTGAGTAGCGGCCTCTAGCATGCGCTGTGAGCGCTGCAACATCACAATCAGGCCTAATCACAACACTTTTTCCGCTGGATGCAGCTCAAGAGCTATGGGGCAACGTCCAAAGGACAGCGGTGCTTGGAGCTCCAGGATGCAGGTGGTCATCAGCTTGGATCCAGCATCAGCTGGCCTGCTGATTGTCAAGAATGATCCTGTCAGCATTGAGTAGATATCAGTAGTGTTGAGGCTTCGCAAAATGTCATAACGATGGGCGTCATGAGGCACACCTGGCTGCAGACACTCTGTTCTGTACTGTAGGCCTGCATGCCAATCCAGCATGCAGCAGAGCAGCTTATGTGAGCAGCAAGGTACTGCTTTGTGCTGCTACCTTCTTTGACACGTGCAGGGCCATACTGGTCATGCCACTCATGCTCCCTGGCCACAGCACAGGCAGCAGGTAAGGGCTTGCTAGCAAGGCTATGGTGCAGAAGCAACAGCAGCGTCTCCACGCCGTATTGGCGGTCCTGCCGCAACATGGCTCTTTGCGCCATGCTGGCGAAGTCTGGGTCTATCACAGCAGCGCCCAATCTGCTCTGAGCTTAGCTGTCGTCATGGGTGCCTCAGCACAAGAAGGTGCTGCTGCTGTGTATGTCCTAAAGCTTTGAAAGCTCTGTTGCCATCTTGTCCTGAGCTGTGTCCAGGAACCCTGCACCACCTCCTGCATGCAGGGCTTTGCAAGAGAGGCAGGGCTGCCCATGCACCAAACCACGGCCTCAGAGTACCAGCTGTACAATGGCCAGCACCGGCCTAACACAGAGTGGCTGGCAGCAGGACAAGCAGCTGGTGTGAACCGTGCTGACAACAGAGACAGCAAGCGCGCTGTAAGGAGGAACCCAGTTACCCTGCTTTGATGGTCGGTGGTTTGATGGTTGTGTGGTGCTTGCGCATGCCTGTGTGTCTGCAGGCAAGCAAAGTTCTCCATTCCAAGGGGGCCCATGGGTTGGGTTTCAATGTTAGTGCAGGAGCAGCGCTACTGTCCTGTGAGCGTGCAGCATGCCTGTTTCATGCAGATCCACGCCAACTGCTCTACATGAGACCCTGTCATGCTGCTCATACTGCGCATCCTGCAGAGGTACATGGCTGGGAGCGTGCCTGCCCGCGAGCTTGAGCCTAAGACTGGTGCTGGTGCTGGTGCTGGTGCTGGTGCTGGTGCTGGTGCTGGTGCTGGTGCTGGTGCTGGTGCTGGTGCTGGTGCTGGTGCTGGTGCTGGTGCTGGTGCTGGTGCTGGTGCTGGTGCTGGTGCTGGTGCTGGTGCTGGTGCTGGTGCTGGTGCTGGTGCTGGTGCTGGTGCTGGTGCTGGTGTTGGCGGCGCTGCCGGCCAGAAGCGCGCAATGGTGAGGCAGCAGGCACCCATCTGAGTGGTGCAGCTGTAGTGATACATTCGTCTGGCTGACAGGGCCGCTTCCTCCATTAGCACTAGCAGATATCACCTCTGCTCGTCTAGCAATTATTATCATGCTACGGCAGAATGCCAGCCTGCCAGTGCAGCCTGCCAGAGACCAAGCTCAAGTGTCAATATGTTCAGCATGCAAGCTGCCCTCACAGTGCAATTCCTCTGTTCAACCTGGGCCTGCCTCCAACCACAGAGCGCCACCACGTCTGTGCTGCAGTGCTTGTGGCCAGGCTGTGTGAAGCCTATGCTTGCAGTTGTCACAGTGTGTCCTGGCCTGCTGCTGCTGTGCAGGTGAGCAAGACCTACTTTGAGCAGAACGATGCGGCACACAAGAAGAGATTGGAAGCCGCCCGTGCTCAGCACAAGATGGAGCTGGAGGCCCTGCAGGATTCCAGCAGCGCCAAGGCGCAAAAGGCCAGGGCTTACTGGCTGAAGCGTGAGGAAATGTACCTGCAGAACATCGCCCGCCTGAAGGAGCAGAGGAAGGAGGCAAATGGACGCATTGCCCAGCTGGAGGCAGCAGCGCAGGCAGCAGAGGCTGAGGCGCAGCAGCAGGCCAGGCAGCTGCAGGTTGCACGGGAGGAGCTGCGAGCCACATCAGGGCAGCTGCAGCAGGTGCTGGCCGCGCTGGAGGCTGCAGCGCCATAGTGGCTCTGCAGTCAAGCAGCTCCCGGCAGCACACTGACCCACCTGGGCACCACCACCACCCAGGACCAGATTGCCAACCTGCTATGGGACTTGCAGGAGCTGCAGCACAGCGTTGAGGAGGCCCGGTCAGCCGCAGCTGCAGGCAGCACAGCAACCACACAGCTGGCCGGCACCGGTTCATTTTTGCACTGCATGCAGGGTGTACACGTGTGGTTATGCATTGTACCTTTGTGTTATCGTCTTCTGTTGGAAAGCCGTCCAGCATCCTATGTTTGTGTGTGGGCTGTGTGCACCTCTGCCTGAGCTCTGCATGTTTTGTCAACCGACACCAGCAACATGCTATTGTACAACAGCCATGAAATGAGCCAAGCTGCCCCCTGCAGCAGCCAATGATGACAGCAGCTGGCGCCTGACAATGTTTGTGTAGTCAAGCCTTGAAGCATAAGTCGAGGGCAGGTGTCGTTTTGCATGATTTGAAAGCACAGCCATGTGATGTTCTAGGCCCAACTTGCTTGCCAGTGCAGGTATTGCAACGACCTCGTAAGAGGAAGTTGCTTAGGAGGCGTATAGGCTCCCCCCTCCCCCCCGGAGGGGGGGAGGGGCAAGGCCAATACGGGGTAGGAAATGGCCGTTGGCAGGCCAGCTGTGGTTCATGCGGACGTTGGTATGTTACAAAACATTAAAACGCTTTGCTATTGCGGCTCCGTGGCTTGCAGCGCTATATTGAAATTGAACCCAGCAGCTCCGAGGGGCAAACGCCAATCCTTCTTACATTCAGCGATAAAGTTTTGCCTTTATCTTGTTTCAGCTCTCCGTGAATCCTGAGCGGGGCTAGTTGCGTTTAAATAGAAACACCGATATATCTCTGCAGCTACTGTGAGTTCGTCATGGGGGCGCCTCAATATGGTGTGTAGCTATGGGCGGAAGGCACTGGTACCCTTTGCGTGTGCGTTCGTGTACATGGGGGCAGCGACAGTTGCTGGTCCCCGAACAGGTGACTAACCTGCAGGTGCCAGCAGCTGCAAACGCGTAATCCCAAGCATTGGATCAACACTTCCATATTGCTGTCGGACGCGTGTCTCACACGGTACCATGCTACTCCGCATGTCTCCTGAAAAAAAGGAAGCCAGATGACCCGACAGCTGCAACTTAGACATCTGGCATCAGTGCCGCATCGATGCAACACAGCCAGCGTAGGCAGCATGCGGCAGCCTGCCTACAGACAACTGTTGCCCATGCAGCAGCATGCTGGGTGTGAGTGCAAACTGCTGCAGGTATGCAGCAACGCGGCATGCCTGTGCAGGTTAAACGTTGCTGCACCAGCCAGAACACTCAGCGACATTGACACCAGCAGCAGCAGCAACAAGCACACTCGGAAGACAGCGATATATCGCTATATAGCAGGACAGTCTGCATGCAGGGGGGGGGGGGGTCCAGGGGGGGGGGGGGCAGCCACCCCCCCTGGGCAGTTAACCATTGCTGCATCAGCCAGAACACTCAGCGACAGCGCCACCAGCAGCAGCAGCAACAAGCACACTCGGAAGACAGCGACAGCAGGACAGTCTGTATGCAGGGGGGGGGGGGGGGTCCGGGGGGGGGGGGGGGGGGGCAGCCACCCCCCCTGGGCACGGCCTTAAACGTTGCTACACCAGCAAGCACACTCAGAGCTCACGCACCCCCAGCTAGGAAGAGACAAATAAGATCAGAATATTCAGCAGATCTTCTAACTGCTCTAATCTAAGTAGTATCTGTAGATCCCTAATACCACCAGCAGAAAAACAATCCAATAAGCAAAATAGTATCACTAACACGATTTACCTACATTGCTTTTTGAGCTGCTTTTGTTCTACTCAAACGATGAAACCAGAAACCAATCTACAAATAGCTACATACTCCAATCATTCTACTCCTACTAGAATGAAAAGCCCATTATTTACTGCATTCCAAATAATTGCTGCTTTACCCTAAAAGGAATATGCAGGAGGTAGCCCAGCCTAACAAGTCATGAATACAGCCCATCTAAAAGCAGCTCTTGCAGAGCTAGTATTTAGTCCTTTCAAATCCCAGAGGAGAGGATATGCTGTCCATCCTACTCCTGGTCCTTGTTCTACTAGTGCACTAAATACCTAAAGGGTTAGTCTCATAGGCAATACCCAAAAGCTGATATTATTCATACGAGGAAATGCCATGTCAGGTGCTCCAATCATTACTGGTACTAGCCAGTTACCGAACCCGCCCATAAGAGCAGGCATTACTACAAAGAACAACATTAGCAATCCGTGTGCAGTAATCTAAACATTGTAAAGTTGTCCATTACCTGCCTAGATACCTGGACCTACATTACTTAGCTCCATACGAGGGTTGTGCAAAATTGCTACAACAGTGCCGAAGTCAACTTCAACGTACTGTGCTTGTCATGGTGTGGCGCAAGGCGTTTTGCACAGCCACGGTACAGGTGTGCCACAAACCCATAAAAAGCCGAGGTCGTTGCAGTACTGACGCCAGCCGGGCGTTAGACGTTCTATGTGTTCCTTTGCCAGTGCGGGCGCCTTGTGCTGGGACCAGTGCAGGCCTTCTTCTAGTGCCATGATGGACATGTTATGTGGGCTTAGCTGCTTTGTGTACGGTGCCAGCACCTGCTGCTTTGTGGACGGTGCCCATGTTTTGTGACCACACCCCTTACCACTCATGCTTGGCCAGTGGGGCTCCCATAATGCGCCTGCAGAGGCATTATCGCCAGTGCGTGATTGGTCCACTTTGTTGGGTACTGGCTGGTGCCATTGTGGTGTTGGGCAGCAAGGCCAAGTGCTACACCTGGTCAGGTGCCTCAGCACCTGTCCTGCTGTGTTTTGCATGGGTGTCCAGATACTGGCCAGGTTGTCGCATGTGACTGTGTGTGGCTGTTGCAGTGAATGGCAATCTGTCATACTTTGTTTCCGTGTACAGCTATTGCGCCTGCATACACAGCTTTTGTGCCTGCGCCGTCATAATCAAGTAGATGTGTCCACAGCACAGCGTTGTTGGCTGGCAGTGCCTTCAAGGGCTCCAGTCGGCAAATGCAGGCATGATGGTCACTTGGGGTGCTGGACAGGCTGTTCTTGGCCGTGGCTGGTAGCGTAGGGGTTGTTGGCACTGATGAAGACTGAAACAGGAATAAATGACACTGCTCCCCTTCCGTTCCACGCCTGTTATGAGTAAGCTCGATACTTTATCTTTTGGTTGTCAACGGCCTGTCACAACCGTAATCCGGTTGGTCGGTCAGTCGACCTTTCGGCATCAAGCACGAGCTCATGCTCGACACTTCCAATTCCTTCTGGTTATCTTTCCTACATCATTTCCAGTTGTATCTGTTATCTTGTTCGGTCATTGGTAACCTCGTCGTTCACAGGATTCTCTGAGTCCGAGTCCAGACTCTCTTCATGGCATCGAAAGTCATAGGAAAGTCTAGTCTTGGCATGCACGCACTGACAGAGCGTTCCATAGCTCTCAACAAGTGGTAGCGGAGACCTCGGTCTTCGTTGCCCAATTTAGCCCATCAGCTTCCCACTCGCCTTACAATCATCGTATGGAGTTCGAACAGTTCCAGGCGCAGCTGTCGCAGCAGTCGGAGCAGCTTCAACAGCTGATGCAACAGCTTGCGCTGGAGCGGCAGTCGCGCGTGCAGCTGGAACAGCAACTGCAACAGCAGCACGTGATGGCATCGGTGCGTACACCCAAGCCTCCTGAGACGGACGGTAAGAAGCCCACACCGGAACACTTCTCCGAGGCGTTCGAGGTGTACGTTGCGCAGAAGGGTGTGAATCTCAACAGCCCTGCAGCTTGCCAGCTTGCAGCAACCTTCCTGAGGGATGCTGCCCTTGATTGGTATGTCATTCACCAGCAGGAGGTGTCAGCAGGTAGAGCAGCACCCTTCACCAATTGGCAGCAGATGAAGCAAGCCTTTATGCAGCGCTTTGCACCCTACGACACCCATGAGCTTGCACGCTCCCGGTTGGACAGGCTGCTGCAAACCCGCAGTGTTGCAGAGTATGCTTCGCAGTACACCGCCCTGATGCTGCAGCTGCCGGCGATGGATGAGGGCACCCGCATTCACTTCTTTGTGCGCGGCCTCAAGCCCGCAGTGAGGGTGCAGGTGGCCCTCCACCAGCCGCAGTCCTTGGACGCAGCCGTCAGCCTGGCTATGGCAGCCGACACCATGCTGTTTAGCGGTGGGCTGGCAGCGCTCAACCCCTTCGGCAGCTTTGGCGGCAGCAGCAGCAGCGGTGGCGGTGGCGGTTACCGCAACCCAGCATTTGGCAGCAGGCCCAGTGGCAGCAGCAGCCACCCCGCCCCCATGGAGCTTGGGTCGCTGCAGCGTGCCCCACAGCGCAACCCCCAGCAATCCCCTGCCAGCGGCAAAGTGCCCTACTGCAGCTGGCATCACCGCCAAGGGCACTGGACCGCCGACTGTCGTCAGCGTGCTCGCTCAATGCGCACACAGCACCCTGACGGCAAGGCGGCCAAGCAGTAGTTCGCTACTGCTGTGTTAGGAGTGGGCTGTACTGCAAGGCAAGTCGGCTTTGCCCTGCCGTAGCAGTATGGGAAGCCTACTAGGTTCCAGTCTTCGGTCTTCTAGCAGCTCAGGTTCCCCCCTCCCCGGTGTTCAGTTCAGCTGGCGTGCGGGGCAGTGTGCTAGGCCAGCTACTGCCCTAAGAGCTACCACCCCTGTCCCAGGCAAACCCAGCGCTGGTCGTGTGCGTAACAGGGACAGACAGGACTGGCAGCTTTGCCCTGAGGAAGCAGCAAAATATGCAACGCAGTTTGGGGGCTTTCAGACAGCACTGTGCCAGGCAAGCCCAGGTGACCCGACTTGGCAGGCCAGCCAGTCTCGCCTCCGGCAGTCGTGCGCTGGCGAATGGGCTTACAGCCCTGACGCCATGTCCTTTGGTGACTTTCAGCGGCATTCCGAAGTCGCGGGAGACAACTATTGGATCTGTGCCCCTTTCCGCTCAGCAGGCAGCCTCCTCAAGCATTACCTCACACAGCGCCAGCAGCACAACAGCAAACTCGACGATACCTTCCCATTGATGGAGTCCGTCTTCTTGGTGCCGAAACTCACCAAGAAGCCATGGTGGCCCCTCACCCACAGCTTTCAGATCATCCATGAGTACCCTGCTGGTACTCCCGGCTTGTTTCAGGCGCCCCAGCCTGACGGCAGTTGGCAGGACATGGGCCCACTCAGGTGGCCTGTGGTGGTGCTGCGGGATTCCCCTCTCCGCCTCAGGTCAGCTTCCGCTGGGCGCGGCTATGGCCCTGCCTTTCAGCCCCTTCAGGTTCCTATCACGGCCACCTCCACCCAGGGTCTCTACTACGAGCGCATTGGGAGGCCAACTGCGTCTCAGGTTGCGCCCTCACCAGCACAGCCCTCCCCTGGGTTGGACCCCATCGCCAGCACTGTTATCAGGCTCCGTGTTTCTGTTCGTGGGCAGCACTTGGTTGCATTGCTGGATTCTGGTGCTAGTGACAACTACGTTGACACCAGGTGGGCTACGGAGTTGTCACTTCCTGCTACATCTGTTCCAGGCAAGTCTGTCAAGCTTGCCAATGGCATGTTGCAGGATGCATCCCAGCAAATTGCTGCATTACTTTTTAGGATTGGCTCTTTCAAGGATTCCCAGCCCTTTACTGTCACTGACCTCTCAACAACGCCCCTTTCTCCCTTTTGGCTGTCACCAGCTGGTCAACTTGAAATGGCGGGGACCGTCCACAGAAACGGCATTACTTCTCAAAGGTTGACGGGAAAAATTGTCTATTGATTACAGGTTTGGTTTGTGTATCATTCAGGGCTGCTTACCGCTGTTCTGTCATGCAAGTGATTGATCCTGCTGCAACTTTGATCTGTGCATCAGCGTCACCGCCACCATCACCTCATCTGGTCTATCCTTAGTTACAAGCCTCTTAATGGCCACCAGACAGTCGTCAGTGTCCCTGCTGCAGCTACCAGACGCCTGTCTGGTAGCAGTGCTGGGTTGCTGTGCTGGCGACCCCCGCAGCCTGAGCAGCGCCGCCAGGGCCCACAGCAGGTTGCACCAGGCAGCAGTGGTGGCCCTCAGCAACCTCACACCGTACGTGAAACGTAACCAGGTAGACAACCTTGTGCTTGGGTACCTCTCGCACCACGGCCAGCACATCAACAGCATCAGCTTTTCAGGTGATGTTTGGCAGCTCGTCCTGCTGCAGCAGCTGCCCTCAGCCCTCACCAAGCTCAGCAACTTGGAGTTTGACAATCTGAAGCTGCAGCTGCAGCCCGGCAGCGGCTATCAGGGTGTACTGGGGGCTGCTGCAGTCCCTCCTCTCAAGCAGCTGCGGTTCAACGGCTGCAGGTTGCTTGATGGTGGGGAGGGACTAGCAGCAGCACTTTCACTGCTGCCTGGTTTGGAGCACGTCAGTGTCACAGCCACCCGCGGGAACAGTGACATGGATATCTTGCAGATCCCGTTGGGCGAGGGGCTGCCGGGGCTGCAGCAGCTGACATACCTTGAGCTTGCTGAAGTGTCCCTGGGGCCCCATGCAGATGACAGCGTTGGCCTGCAGCTCATGTCACCCTTCACGGGGCTGGTTGACTTGAGGCTGGTGGAGCTGGACAGCAGCTACAGGCTGACAGCAAAAATGCTGTCAGGCGCACAGCATCTCACGCGCCTGAACTTGTCGGGAGGGCATTACGACCGGGTCTCTCTTGAGCCAGCTGCCCTGGCGGGCAAGACCCTACTGCAGCACCTGGCGGTGGGACATGGTGACCTGTGCGACAACGCAGCAGGGGTTGTGCAGTTGATGTCGCAGCTGCAGCAGCTGCAGCAGCTGACACACTTGTCACTCGTAGACACGTTGTACGAGTTGCAGGCGCACCCTGAAGCAGCAACCTACTCGGCCCTAACTGCCAGCAGCAAGCTGCAGCACCTGGGTGTCGCCCGCAGCTGCTTTCCAGCAGGTGTCTGGCAGCACGTGTTCCCTGCGGGTAGGCAGCTGCCGCACCTGCGGGTGTTGGACCTCTCGCGTGTCAGGCACCCTGGGTATGTCCTTGCAGCAGCACCTGAAGGCACACGCCTTGTCAGCTGCTGCCCTGGGCTGCAGTCCCTCAGCATGCAGGGCTTGCAGTACAGAACTGAGGGGTTGGCATCGCTGCAGGGACTGAGCAGCCTGCACTCGCTGAGCCTGGCGTCTGCAGACGGCTCATCAGAGGGCTTGGAAGGGGTGTGCCAGCTGACAGGGCTGCGGCGGTTGAGTGTGACAGAGCCGCACAGTGCCACAGAGGGGTTGTTCCTGCAGCTGGCACAGCTGCGGCAGCTGACATACCTTGCCTATGCGGCGTACTTCGGCACTCGCTTCAAAAGCTGGAGCTTTCGTGATCAGGTGGGGCCTTTCTGTGATGTCATCATGACAGCACGCTGCAGCAACATGGTTCGGCTTGTGATGTTGCAAAGAGTTGTGTAGTGCGCTGCTTGACTGCAGTAGCCCTGCATCCTTGAGCTTGCTTGGCATCTAAGGGGGTTGTATGACAACATCATGCGATGGTTTTGCCACTTGCTGTCCAGCACAGCAGTGTTGCAAGGCTGCTTTCAGTCTCTTTGTTTGTCAGAAGACGGTCTTGCCACGGCTGTGATTCAGCCTTTTGTGCAACCTGTGTGCCGCTTGCAGGCCCGGCCTGATGACAGGCCGGTGTGGCGGCAGGTGCTGCGTCGCCATGTGAAGCACAGCAAGGACCCCGAGGTGGTACAGCAGGCGGCTGCCGCCCTGGCAGAGCCTGTGAGTGAGGCTGACACTGACACTGAGTGACTGCCTGTCACCACTGCAGTCCTGCAGCTGGCGTGGTGCGGGCAGCAGTCGCTCCATGCACTCCTGCCAGACAGTGTCTGGCGTCTCCGGCGTCAGTTGGTCTGGTGTATCCCAGCAGTGATACCGAACGCACGGCTGTCCTGGTGAGGACAGTGCGAGGCGGGACAGGATATGCTGCACCCAGCTGCAATTGAGAGGTGGGGCCGCCCCACGTGCTGGAGGAGTCAATGTGGTGAGTGGTGTACGGCTGGTTGTTGGGGCCAGAGTGCACATTGTGCTGAAGGAGGTGGGGCCCACAGTGCTGGTTAGCCAACAGTGTCCAGTCTCTCAGTCAATACTGCCCGAGTCCAAAGCTGTGTGCAGCTGCTGGTCTGGCATTTTGCCTCCTTGAGTGTCTGCTGACTGGTGATGGTGATTGCCGGCAGCAGAGCAGCTGGTTGACTATGCATGTTGAATGTCAAACACAGTGTCAGTGTGGCTCTGCTGCCCCACTGCTGATACTGCTTGCACATGGTGTGTGTGCTTCAGGTCTAGACTGGGACCCCATAGTAGCCACTGGCAAGGCCCTGCCGCCACCAATGCCTGACCACAGGAGGTGGGTGTGGCAGTCATGAAGTGGGGAGTGTAAGACAATGGCGGTGGCAGCAGCAGCAGCGGAAGCTGGGCCGTGTGGTTGAGCACATGGGTGCAGTGCAGGCATTGATGACTGTCCATCTGTGGCGTGGTCTGTGCCATACGATACCACACCAGACGTTGTTGTGAGCGGGAGAGGACGCACGGGGAGGCTCACCTTGTGCCATATCCCCAGGACTAGTACTGCTTCATGGCCAGCCCACACACTCACCGTCTGTATGTCTCTCCTGGCCCCTCAGGTGTTGAGGTGCAGCAGCTGCATCAACATATGTATTACAGCACCTACAGGCAGACGGTGTCCAGGCAGCATCGGCTTTGCAGCTGTTGGCGGCTCAGACAGCAGCAACATCAGCAGTGCAGGGTGCGGCAACTGCTGCTACAGCAACAGCCCCATTAGGCAGCTAGCACGGCCTGTGTGCAGGGCCTGTGGTTGATTAGCTGTGATGTTGCTGGGTACTGTAACAAAGCACCTGGCTTTGCAAACAGCCCAGGTTGCTTTTACACCCCCCTTTTTCTCCTGCATTTCCCCCCCCCCCCCCCGAAGACATCGAGAGGGCAGGTGCAATGGGTGCTATGCATGTTTCGGTCTGCATCAATGCCTGAATGGCATGAACATGTGATAAGGCCTGCAGCAATTCGTTTGAATGGCAGGGTCACATTATGACCAGGCCAAGACCCTTGGTGGCACCCCCGTGCCCCGTGTCACTCAGTGGGTGGTGCTTGCATTGGTGTGGTTGCCTGGGATTGCAATGGGCTTGCACTCCATCCTGGCTGCATAACTCAATCAATGCAGCTACAGGGCCAACCATGTATACATTGTCGAATCGAGTGCTAGTGTACTGTCTGACATCGACATCGATGACCTCCCCCAAAAGGCATGTGCCTCCCTGCACAAACAGCATCACTGCAGAAGACCGGCTCCACAGCAGAAACAACCAGCACATCTCAAATCAGATAACAAGCTTGGTCTTAAGACCAGCAGAGAAGCAGCTTTCCTCGGAAGCCATACGGGTTAGTCATGAGCCCAAACTAACACAACGGCGTTGTTACGCCCAGCAGTGCGCCACCCCTCAAAAGAGCCAAGAATGCCCACACGCAAGTCACAAGCAACCAAAGCCTTCACTCCGCCTACTATCACCCACCACAACCTTTCGTTTCGTCGACAGCTGCTCCAAGGAGGGAAAGCTCCGGTTGGCATGCTGTCGTTCCGGCAGCCAAGAGGCTCTTACTGCGTGGCCAGGTGATGGTACTTTCTTCCGTGCGGGGTCCAGCTGCTGCCCTATCGCGACCAGGTGTGCGAGCAGGTCACAACTGCTGCTGTTGTTGATTTCTGCTGTGTGTGCCATGTCACCTGTGGACCTGCAGGCACCCGTGCTTCTAGAAACATGCATGCTGATGTAATGTTTGGTTGTATTTCTTGCAGCCAATCGGCTCGCAAGGAGGGCTGTGCAGCCATGCAGTCAACAGTGGCCCAAGCTGCTGCTGTGGGTTGCAAAGTCATGGGTCGGCTCTGCTCTGCTGTCAAGGTCCTCAGCAGACAGCAGCGCAGGCAACAGGCACGCAATGAGGCCAAGGCCAAGGTGATGCTTGCCAGCGTACGCTGCAGCAGCACAACTTGCAAGTTCTCAGCAATTCTCGTTGCTTTGCTGTGTGACAGCCTTCTGTAAAGGCACACTGAAGAGGCAAACGCTGCAGCAGTAAAAAATGACACTGTTGGTGCATACTGCTGCTGTTTGTGGTGCTTGCAGCTCTGCTCCCATGTGCTGGTGCCCTCTCAGGAGGACATTGTCAAGCTGCAGCTGACCCTGATGGCCTGGGAGATTGATCTGGGCAAGGTAGGGACCCTGCCTGATTCAAAGGCCCTGGCACTCTGCACTTCCTCTGCCATAACCCAGCACAAATGTCTTTGAATGTGGCGCCAGCGTGTGGGTGTGCGGTACAGGCAGTGCTTTGGTCGCACCTCCTGCAGACACCCTCTCACCCTGCCTGTCTGTATGTGCCGTCCCTTTGTGTGCCCTGCAGCTGCATGAGCAGCTGACCAAGCGCCACAGCGAGGAGCGCAGTGCGCTGGTCAAGCAGCTTGAGCACTTCCAGAGGTGCCGCCAGGAGCTTGCGCAGGTGGGTACAGCAGGCAGCTTGCAGCGCGCAGCAACTTGGTGAGTCACCAGCCGCGGTTGCTGCACAACCTGCCAGCTGGACGCACTCTGTTGGGTGCACGTCAGCAGCGTCGCTCTTGCTTGCTGTGCATGCTTCGTCCCTAAATCTGGCAACACGCATAACTTGCATGTTTACACATCACCGGGCGTATTGCGTGCTGACAAGGCCCTGCACACGTCTCGCGACACGGACTCGGAGCACACGTGACACCTCACACGTGTTGTAGCTCTCCTGGTCACGTGGGCTGCCAAGCCAGTGCTGTGTCGCACACGTGGGCCATGTTCCTGTGCATTGCTCTTGCCTGGGACACCCATCAGCAGCTGCTGCTGGGTGCACATTGTTTGCCAAACACACAATCCCAACCGCCCGTGGTTTGTTGCTGCTGCAGTTGATGCACACACTGCAAGTGGAGCGCAAGACGCGGGAGAATGGCGCATGCCGCAGATACTCTGCAGCGTTCAAGGTGGGGCTGCAGTACAATGACAGCTGCTGCCTGTGGGCTGACCAGGTGCCGCTGCTGTTCCTGTCATTGTCTGTCGCATTAGTATTGATTTCCCTGCAGTCAACAGCCTGAGTGGCTGGTACTACCACTAGTAGCAGCATGTGTGTGTTGGTGGCGCGTCACATCTGGCCGCATGGTGCCTGTGCTGACCATCATGTAGTGCGACTGTTGACCAAGAAGTTGCCCTGTCCTGCTGCCTTGTGGCTTGCAGAGCCTTGATGCGTTTGAGGTGTGCCTTAAGGCTGAGGACGCGGCCTGCGTGGAGCAGCAGACTCGTCTGGAGCGGTGCAGGGAGGAGCTGATGGAGCGACAGGTGCGAGGGGCAGCAGGGATGGGGGCGCGCATATTACAGCTGCGCTGAGTACCCTTTACACAGCTTGAGCAGTCCTCCCACATGAAGAGAATGCATGACAAGGTTTCAGCCTAATGCCAGCAGCGCAGCATGTTGTTGATCTGTCAAGCAGGCATGTGCTGTGTACCAAATCCTTGCACATGCTGACTCACCCAACTTGTTGCTCTGCCGGTCCCTCCCGTTCCCCTCCCTTTTATGCAGGCAAAGGAGCGCGAGCCTTTGATGGCGATGCAGGCAGAGCAGCTGCAGGAGTGGGAGGCCTTCCTGGCCCAGAAGCACAGGCACTCAAGCCCCCTGCCACAGTTGACCGCTCAGTTCTGATAGCTGAATGATCCTGTTGATGTTGGACTGCAGACTGCGCATGCGGCTGCCAACAGGTATTGATTGTGTGTGTTTGTAACCTCTTGAGCTGGGCATCTTCCTTGAGCAATTGTTGATGGACAGACTCGGTGCTGGATGTCTTGATGTGGGCAGCAATCTGCTATCATAGGAGGGCCTCCAGCTTGTGGAACCCCACCTGCAAAGCCAGTGCCAAACATGCAGGATACAACTGCAGGAAATATTTGGACGATGACTAAGTGTAGTACAGTTACAGTAATCGACTCAGCCAAAAGGCTGAGCAACCCACAAGGGCGCCAGAGGTTTGTGTGGGACCAGGAAATAAATCAGGCACCTTCAACACAGCATCAAGAGAATGAATTACAAACTCTGACAAGTCCTCCGCACAGTCTACCATTTTGTCTGTTCTGTCACTGAGAGGGTCACCAAAGAGCACTATCAGGCGGCTGCTCCTGTGCACAAAGCTTGCAAGCATGCACAGGTACATGTCCAGCACAAGTTATTATGGTACAGTAAACAGGCCATTGCCCAGCATATGGTACAGTGGCTGCCTGAGGACCGTCCTCCTGTGACACATCAGCATCGCATTGTCTGAAAGCGCTTGCTGTGCAGGTTCCAGGGGTGGGCTGGCCGTGTATCCCTACTGCAGCTCCTCTAGCTGCCCGTACTGCTGCTCATTCAGCCGCTGGTACTGCTGCTCATCTTGCTGCTCGTCCAGCTGCAGCTGTAGAGCCGCCTTGACCTTCACCAGCTCGTAGATCTCTTCCTGCAGCTCAGCCTCCACCTGGCTGTAGCCACACTCGTGCCCAATATCGACCAGCGTGAAGCCCCAGCCACACTCCTCCTCCTGCGCAATCAGCGCACCAACTAGATCAGGAAATGGCTGCCGACCGGTCGAGTTTGTCTGCTCAAGCATGGGTAGGGCATGAACAGGCCAGCACGCTGCCCAAGCAGCCTAAAAAGCACTGCTGCCCACACACTGACAGTACTGCACACTTACATCCAGCTCAGCCAACTGCTTCCGCAGCTCTCGCTCTTGGATCTCAGGTTCACAAAGCTCCACAAGCTCCTCACGGGCCTGCAGCCTCAGCGCGTCCCACGCCGCTAGGGTTTCCTCCTGCACGGTGCGCGTCTGGTCCAGCACATGGGCAGCAGCCTGCCAGCCAGCAGCAGCAGCAGGTGCAGGTGCAGGTATGCAGAGTCACGGTCGTCAACATACGGCGTTGGACATACGATACCACTTGCACGCAGGCACAATGCACTGGCAGTAATGGTGTGTGCTGGAAACGTCGCCTGTACAGTGGTGATTCTTGGCTGGTGAGCAAGCTGGCATTTGAGTAGCCTGTACTGGCTTGGCAAGACTGGAAAGGTGGACATGTGTGCTGCTGCTAAGGCTGAAGCGGCCTGGGCACCTGGACACACCAACTCCTGGCCAGCATGCAGGACCTACCACTGAGTGGCGTGCAGCTCACCTCTACTGCCTGCTGGCGCCGCTGCTCCTCACTGTCGCATTCATGCGGCAGCGTCTGTATATCTTCCCGCAAAGTGTTGTTTGGCAGCAGTCTTGGGGCCTGGCTGGGGGGGCAGTAGGCACCAGGGATGCCTGGCAGGTGCATCCTCAGGCTGAGGCGGGCCTTCTGCTGCTCCAGCTCCCGCTCTTCCTGCATAGGCAGGCAGACAGACAGGCACGGCTTCACTTACACGAGAGTTACAGGGTTGACAGAATCTCAGCTCCCAGCATCAACAGCAGGGCTAGGGTACACATCAGTTTAGAGTTGAAGAATCATGTGTGAGGCTAACACATGCAGTATCACTGCAGTGGCAGACCCCACCGCTTGCTAGGGTTGGTGACCTCACCTTGTAGAGGCCACGCACGCGCACCCGTGCCTCATGCACCTGAGCATCCAGGGTGGCCAGCCGCTCCCAGGAGTGACCTTCCTGGAGGAGCAGCTCCTGCAGGACAGTAAGTTAGGGCAGGTGTGTGCTCTGAGCAGCAGCTGCACGTGATGTGCGATGTTCTGGGCAAGTGTGTGACACTGCAGGGCTGCACAGGCTACTAACTGAAGGAGTGCTGCACAGCAAATGTACAGTGCTGGCCCAGCAGAGGCTAGCCTGCATGGCTCACACACCATGGACAAGCAGGCAATGCTACTTTCAGGCGCAGGCTGTTGCTGATGGACTGTGTTGATCCTGCCCAGCACACGGCCTTTCAGACAGCTGCTGTTAGCGCACCATATGCTGCCGCACGCGCGCTAAGGGGGGAATGTTAGGCATTTCAGCTGCAGCACTCGCAGGGGTGGTGCTCAAAGCCTGCACAGCATGGACAGAATGAAGGGCACACAACAGTGTGTGTGTGCGCACTTGATGGGCATGGTGTTGGCGCTGTTGCCTCTGCTGTAGAACATTCAGCAGTAGGAGAGGTCTGCTGTAGCACTGGATCTGCTGACATCTGTTAGTGAAAAGTTGTTTATCACGTTCAAGCCCTCTGTACTGCATTGACAAGCAGCAAGAAGGCCACACAGCACTCCGCCTGTGCTGACCTCTGACACCAGCTGCTGCTGCTGCCCCATCTGTTGCTCCTGCTGCTCATCGTGTCGCAGATCGAAGGCGTCCACTGCGAAATATGATTCACAATCGCATTCAATGGGATGTGAGACGTTTACAAGGGCAGCCATAGAAGTTTTGAAATTCTGTTGCCTGGCTGAACAGCCTGGCTGAGCCCGGACAAGGAATGTCGTTTGCAAAAAAATGAAAACGCCTCTCTTACCATATTTTATTGCTTTTCGTCTCCTGCTGGTATTTCGACAACCTGTTCTTTGCTTTTAGCAGTACTGTACCGCCGCAGTGCTGTTTGGCAGTAGCAGAATGCTGGTTGATGTAACGCGGATGGATGGATGGAGCGTCCAGTGCAGCAAAGCTCATACGGCCATATCATGAACAAACTTACATGCACGCACATGCAGAACATAACACAACTGAAGCATTGAAGCTCAGTGGGGCTGTGTTAGACCTCCTACAAGCATCATGTAACACGCACACAATGCACATGACATAGATCTACTCACCCCATGTCACTGTACACTTCAAGTGCTCAGTGAATGAGGCAGCCGCTGCCTGTGATGCAGCCACTTGCTGTGACATGTGCTGCTCCCGTGCATATGCTGGACATCCCTGCCGTACACACTGCCACCGCTGCGTGCCACTAGCCCAGCGCACTGCCTGCCCTGCTGGGATCAAGACAACGCATTGGTATGGTCCAGCTGCTGACGCAGAGCGTGCACTGCCTCCTCCAACTCTGCCCGCTGCTGCTCCAGCTGCTGCATGCGGACCTCAGGTGGGGCGGACTCCAGGCGCTGCTTCTCAGCCTCCATTGCACGGATGGACTTCTGCAGTGCAGCACAGGAAAATTCTACAGCATCACTCGGCCACATTGGTGCCAGCACGCTGACCATCAGCATGCAAGGCACCAGTAAGAGTGCCATGTGGCTCTGACCTTCAGATGCTGTGGCCGGCTGCGGATGTTTGCTGCAGGGTGCCACCGTGTTTGCTGTGCACTCTGTGGAGTGCTTGCTGGTGATTATCCTACCACGTGTTGGACAATGCTGCCAACTGGAAAGCTACACTTCCAACAAGGGCTGCCTACCTCCTTGCTCTCAACCTTGGCTTGCAGTGCTAACAGTGTTTCATTGGATGCTGCGATGGCCACGGCCTCATCCCTGATTGCCTCTTGGTATCCCTCAGGGGTCTCACAGTACATTGCCTTCTCCAGTGCCCTGCCATGTGCCTCGTGTGCTTTGATCAGCTCCTCCTGCCGGTGACCAGCAGAGCACAGGTGACAAGCAACACCAACCAGGGGTGGCAGTCAGGTTTGAGGTAGTATGATACTGAATTGGTGTTGGGTTGGATCTGGGCAGATCAGTGCGCACCAGTTGACCCAAAGCAGCCCTGCCATGCCCGTATTGGTGATACCTGCACGAGTAAAGCTGAGCTTGCAGTGCATCTGTCATCCAGAAGCACATCTTGCTGCTGGCGCTACATGCATCCGTTGTTTCACAAATGACTGGCCCCATGGGGTCACCTGAGCAGCGATGCGTTCTGCAGTCTTTTTGTCCAGCCGTCTCACTGCCGCTGCATGTGGCTCATCAGGTGGCCGGTTGCTGCTTGAGGGAAGCACTGTTGGGAGCTCCAACATCTCCAAAACGTCATCCAATAAGGCATTGTTGACCTGCGCGCAAACAGCACTGTGATCCTTGGCGCCTGGCGGCCTGTTGCAAATGCATGCGCACGCGTTTGCATGCAACGTATTGCCAGCCTGGTCGCCAGCAGTTTGAATGCATCATATTGGCATATGATGCGCCCAGTGCGCACAGGGTGGGCCCACACATGCGCCTACACAGTGCCCGTGCTACAGCTGCAAAGCGGTTGCCAAGCCAAGCCCTTTTGATGCTGGTGTGGTCTAACAGCCTGAGTATATCTGGCACCTTATGTTGAAGGAGAAAGGCACTGCATATGAGCACTTTATCATCCATTCGTGACTGCAGTCAACCTACCACACCTCAAGCGCACGGTGCACCAACAGCAGCATGCGCACCTTCACACTGTGTGCCTCTGCCTTGCGCAGTTGTTTACGCTGCCCAGCTGCTGCCTTGGTCCAATCCTTCACCTGTTGTGTGCCCTCTGCCTGCTTGGCCCATGATTGGCACAATGGTTGCAGACAGCCGGTAAAAATCGCAAGTGCACATCAGTTTGCAGTGCCGTGCTCACAACTAAGCCAAGATACCAGATCATTGGGCCGCTGTTAGCTATGTTATACCGACATGCATGTGCAGCTCCAAGGCACAGGTGTCCCAGCTGCTGCATGGTGTAATGCAATGCTGACTGCCACTGGTTTGGCAAACTACACTTGGCACAATGCCGACATGCTGCTCATGTTGCTGCACGGCCCTAGTTGCAAGTACAGCACACCAGACTCTGGTTAGGCTACTAGCGGCGTGCTCTCAGGGCTTGCCTGCAACAGCACTGGCATGCACCACACATGGTGAGCGAGCACACACCCTTTCCAGACTGCTGTCCCTCTACACCTGACACATCATACAATGGCATTGCGGATGCCACAGTGTGCATGACTCATGCGCAGTGCGGGCTGGTGCCGTAACACCCACCAGAACACGCTGTGCCTCCAGCAGCTCCGCCGAGCTGGCACCATCAGCACCCTCAACGTCAGATGCTGCGCCATTCAGGTACTGGGCTGCCTCCTGCACACACGATGAACCCTTCAAAGCCATTTGCGGCAAGTGTGTTTAAGTTCCAACAGCCAGTCAAACGGTATCTGCAAGAAGCAGGTATGACTCACCCCTGTGCCATCCTTGCCACGTTTCAGCCGGGCTGCAGAACAGTGCATTCAAGCTGCAAGTGCTGCAAGCCGGTCTCACTGGCTGGTCGGCCAGTTGCGTGCTGGGCCTAGTCAAAGCATGCTCATGCTGCTGCAAGTATACTCACCCCATTTGCAGAACCAGCAGCATTGCTTGCAGCCCCAGCTGCAGCGCTGTGAGCACCATTGGTGGCTGCAACATCAGCCACAGAGGTGTGCTGGCTGGCAACTGAAAGCTTCAAGCCTGGGCTGCTGGCGCTGTTGACTTTTTGAGCGGTACCCTCCGCCTGGTCACGTGGGGCTGCATGACAGTGACGGCAAGAGGCAAGCACACCCGTGACAACATGGGTGAGCAGTGGCTAAATTGGTGGGGGATTTGCAACATGTTCTCAGTCTTGCTGCAGGGACTTGGGCAGGTGGGTGCTACACTGTTATCTCGGAGGTACTTGCAGCTTTTGGAGGTGTCAGCTGCAGCCAGCAACGGCACATGGTCGGCTGCATGGTTTAATCCATGGGTGACAGTCAAATGGCTGCAGGTGGTTGCGGTTTTGCTGCTGACCTGTGCCAACTCCAGCATCAGGCAGCATCACCTGCTGCTCAGCTGTCTTGTCATCTGCTGCTGCTGGTGGCCCTGCCAGTGATGACCCTCGGGTGCGGGATGCTGCCAAAGGCCATGATTTTGGACTCGTCATGCTGCTGCTGACGCTGTGGGGTGCCCCGTGAGCCTCGTTATTGACACCAGTTTGCTGCTCCTTCTGAAGGATGCTTCTTTGGCTCCGTCCAGATCGCTGGGTGCTGAGCGTGGTGAGCCTGCTGCAACCTGGCGACAAACGCAGCGTTCGATCAGGCCTATCCGCTCCTGGGTCGCTTTCGAATTTGACGTATGCGTCACGGCGGTTATTAGTCATTTGCCAACTCACATCCTGCTCGTTACGGACATTAGTCATTTGCGGTGCTGCTAACGCACCGTATCCCAATAACATTACTTGCTTGTTTGGGAGTGTTGAGTGAGCCCTCCACTGAACTAGTAATAGGAACACAGGCCGTTCATGTTCATGTCATGGTTGCGGCCGGTCAGTTGAAGCAAATCAACTGCCAGCTGATTCAGCCGTGGCAACGCTGAATGAGTGTGCATGCGTACTGAGCTAGCCAGACTACGTATGCATCAGTTTTCCTGCATCCCGCTCCTCAAGCTCACCCCCACGCCCCGCACCTTTTGAGTTGGAGCAGCCAGCTGGCACCTGCTGGCTCTGCCGCACCAGCATTGCGGCTCGCGCAGATCGCCACCTTACAAGCTCAGTCCAGCAGCCAGCGCAGTGACCAGCACTACCCTCACTTGGTCTGCGCTCAGTTCCTGGGCCACTGCGCCCTGCACCGCAGCTGGGCCGGCAGCGGATGCAACTGGATCCTGCGTGCTTGTTCTGCCAGCAAGTTCCAGTGTCTAGCGCTTACTTGGCATCTGCAGGCGTGCACGCGCGCCAGCACCAGCAGCTGCTGGAGAGAGACAAGCAGTCTGCTCACTGGACCTGAGCTTCCTTTCTGAGGCACTGCGCCCTGCATCGCAGCAAGAGCAGAAGATGCCACAGCAGGATCCTGGTCTGGTTGGCGCCAATGGCCAGCAGCAACACTCGCGGTTGAACTATATTCCAGGCAGGTACAGGAGCACGCTCAGCAGCAAGAGCAGCAGCAGCAGTTGCACAGCGCCGTAAAGCCTAGGAGATCGATCTCAGCTCATCGCCTGCACCCCAGATTCAACACCATACACCGGGCTGGGGACCGCGGTGGCAAGGATTGTCTCAACACCGGGCCCAGGTTTAGAGATGCACAGTCCCCTGTACCGCTGCTGCAGCGACAGCAGCAGCAAGGCACGGTCAGCCACAGCTGCCATGTGCCTGCAGGCACGGCTCACAGCCATGTGGGCCCTGCAATAACTGCTGCCGCATCTGGCCTGGGCAGCAGTGTGCTAGATGAGCAGTCAGCTTGCCTGCTCGGCTTGCCAGCTTGAACTTCGGATGACAATGCTGGTTGTGTGTGTGCTATGTGTGTGCTTTGCCATCTCAGGTGTGTTGTGGCTATCTCAACAGCCAACAGGTGTAGCATCAGTATTGCAGGCGTGCATGTGTTTGTGGGCGTCTGGCAGAGCCGCACTCCGCTTGGTGTGTGGTACGCCACTGGTATTTTGCAGCACCAGGAAGCCTTCTTGGGTGCTGTGTTGGGCAAGTCATGTGCTTAGCTAAGTCTATAGACTGTCTAGGTGGCGTTTCCGCCCCTGCCTTTCACAACAGTGTACAACAGCCGCAGCATCCTGTTGTGGAATGCGTGCCGCGCAGTGGGACCAGTGGCACATTTCCCCCAGCGCTGGGGAATGGACAACATACGCGTATGAACAACATTCTCAGTGGGTGACAGCACTTAGTCCTGTACAGGGCACACACCCAGCTGGACACTTCTGGTTGATGCATCAACACAAATGCTTGCAACTCAAAGAGGGAGAAGAACATGCACTGTTGCATACTCTGCTGGTGACGTGAAGAATTGTACATGCGCTCTTCTGCTCGGAGCCCCATCACGCAGCTGCTTGAAGACCTGAATCATTTCCGCAAGTGTAAGTTACATTGACAAGCTGGCGGGGAGCGCGCCATGGTGTCGCGCGATCACACGCCGCTGCCTGACGCACACGCGCTTTGCCGCACCAACAACCGACGCCGGTTGCCGAGGTCTTGGTGCGATGCGAGTATTTCTTCACCCAGTGTCGGACAAACACTCCACACATGGTGCAGGAAGGCCCAGCACTACTAGCGCCTGAGGTTGGTGGTCAGTTGTGCTAGGGCCTCAGCTGCGTCATACACCACCTGGAGCTGCAGTGCCGGAACAGGATCACTGCCCAGACCACTACCTGCTGCTGCTACATCTGGCAGCCCCTCATAAATGGCCTCATCACCAGCTGCCAGGCGGTTGGCTAGTTCCTGCAGCAACGCAGCACAAGGCGCCATGTGGGTATGCAACATGTTTTACATGACCTGTAAAGGTGCACAATCATGATGCTGGCGCAAAATTTCAACAAGGTGGCCCACCTCACAGTGCCGCTCATTATTGCCGCCTACTAGAATAGCATCACTTTTGACCCCATCTGCCACCAGGCGCTGCAGCGACAAACACAGCACAACAACCCTACCTGTTCGACTTCCCTGCTCTTGTCGGCTGCATCCAGCAGCTGCTGTGCTAGCTGTGGGTCTGAAATAGCCGTGACTCCAGCGGCTATCAACCCATCCAGCAGCTGCACTGCAGCAACATGCCTCCCAGCAGCATTCAGTGCAGCAGCAGCGCCAGCCAGCACCACCTGCACACCATTTGGACCCAACCCTGGCAGCTCTTGCCTGGCAGCAGCCAGCACAGTAGCACGCAGCTGCTGCCAATCACCCAGCAGACCATACAGCTGAGCCAAGCAGCCCCAGCTGATGGAATCTGGCAGCAGACCAGCGGTGCCAGGTGCTGGCAGCCCCGCCCCTGATGCACCCATGCTAACTGCTACCAGCTGCCGTTTGAACAGCTCCCCTGTGACCTCCATCGCAGCCTGCGCTGCTGACTCGGCCTCTTCGTCTGAACCCTCCCGCTGATGCGCTGCTGCAACAGCAACAACAGCCAACAGAAAGCTGTTGACAGCTTCCAATGACAGCAAAGTGCTGGGCACAGCAGCAACAATATCCCTGCGAGTGCTGCTGCTGGCAGCAGCGGCTGTCTTGCCCTTGTTGCCTGCTGCTGCCAGCCCTTGCTGCTTGGTCTGCACACCCTGCTCGTGCTCCCTCAGCAGCAGCTTCGCTGCGGTGTTGACTTCTTTGGTGTGCACCAGCACTGACAGCAGAGCAGGGCCGGCAGCTGGCCAGGATGGGAGCCATTGGCAGTGCCTGCTGCCCTTGCTGCCCTCTGCATACTGCTGCGCCTTGGCTGCTGCAGCTATGATGACTTCACCTGCACGCAAACACCCAGTCACGCACATGCTGCAGACATGGAACTCTTGCTGCTCATGTCTGGAATGAGATCACATCATGTTCCAGCTAATCTTGTTCAGAAACCTATATGCACCACTATGCCACCCACAGGGTTGTGCTTGAAGTACAGCAGCCAGGGCACTCGTACACTGCCATTCACCACAGCCCCCACCCACCTCTATGCCAGTTGCCGGTGTGATTTGCAGCCTCTGCTGCTGCCAGAAGCGCCAGGTCAAACACCAAATTGTCACCTGTTGACTTGGCACGCTGGTACAGCTCCAGACACAGCAGCGCCACGGCAACATTTGACCTGCCCTGCCCCCTGTGCACCCAGGCTGCAAACAGGGCAGCAGCCGCCGCCTCGGGGGACAGAGCAGACACCCACTTTGCAAATGATGCTTCCAGGGCATCAATGTCGTTGGGCAGGCTGGCCCTACCAACCTGGCTGCAGCACAGGTCAGCAACCACATGCACAAGCTGCATGACAGATGCTTGGGTGCCCTCACTGGGGTCTGCAGGTCCCTGCTCTGTGCTGCTGCGTGCTGGTACAGCACCCACACCCAGGTGCTCTGCTGCTGCAGTTGGCTGCAGCTCTGGGTGCTGCCTGCACAGCACATTGACAAGCTGACCAGCAACACCACCTGGCAACTGCTCTGCAGAGAGGCAGTCGACAGCAAACAGATACACACTCGGTACGGCTGTGAGGAGGCTGCTGCTGCTGCTGCTGCCGTCGCTGTCAATGTGGCTGTGTTCCGCTGCAATGCTGCACACCAGCTTGCACAGCTGCTGGAGTTGGCCTGGTGTCAGCAGCTGCCCCAGCCCCTGCTTTGGGTTGCGATCACGCAGTGAGCGCAGCAGCAGACCCACTGCTGCAGGTGCAGGCTGCCCAAGAGCTTGACATAGTGCGTCCTGCACAGCCCCCACGCCGGCACCTGTTCGCAGCAGCTGCAGCATCTCTGCCTGTTGCTGAGTGCTGCCAGCCTGTGCAACAGCAACTGCTGCAGCAGCAATGGCAGTTGCGGCTGCCGCCCGTGACCCAGGCCCAGCCAAGCACTTTGGCAGCAACTGCAGCGCTGTTCCCACCTTGCCATGCGTGCACAGCAGCTGCAGCAGCTGAACAGGCAGCTCGCCGTCTTGCCAGCCACCTGCTGCATCCTGCTGCAGCAGCAGCCCTGCCAGTGTATCAGCAGCCCCCGCTGCCTGCTGGCCGCCAGCAGCAATACAAATCTGCAGAGCATGCAGCAGTGCTGCTGCATCCACAGAGTCCCTTTCCTGCTGCACTCGCAGCTGCCAGAGGGTGGCTAGGTAAGGTAGCAGCGCTGCACTTTCCTCTGCGAGCAGCAAAGCTTGCTTATACTGACCCTTGGCAATGAGTGCTGACACAACTGCCTGCTGTGCTGTCAACCCCAGCTGCTGGATAGCAGCAGAACTGCTGCCTGCGGCAGCACAACAGTGCTGCCAGATCGCCACAACACGATCAGATGCTGTGGCTGTGCATACAGCTGTTCTGCCCCTCTGCTGCTCTAGAAGGGCGCTGCAGGCATGTAGCTGCTGCTGGGATCCTCCGGACGGCTGGCTACACTGCTGCAGCAGCTGGAACAAACTCCAAGTTGTCTCATTATCCTGACCCCTGCAGGCTGTCTGCAGCATGGAGCACAGCAGAACAGACACTGCAGGAGAGCTGCTATGCTGCTGCACCAGGGCCTCAAACTGCTGCTGGTCTTCCTTGCTCGACCCTGACCGGCGGAAGCACTGTGTTGTTCCTGCAGTGACCACCCCTGAACTGTCCTGCTGCTGCAGGATCAGGTCAAGCAGCTGCAGGCAGTCAGCAAATGACAGTTGCCCCTGCCTGCTGCTGCTGCTGTTGTTGCTGCTGCTGCTGCCGCTGCTTGCCAGCATTGAGCAGACAGCGTCCAGCAGCTGGGCAGCAGCCTGCTGGCTGGCATCTGACCCTGCTGTGCTGTCCTGTGAGAGCAGCTTGCCAGCAGCTGAGATCACAGGCTGCAACACAGCCAGGGCAAGCTGCGGGTGGCTGGCCACCTGCTGCCACACACGCCTCAGCTCCTGCACGATGAACGGAACATCAGGGCGCTGCTTACCAAACGCTGGTGTTGCTGCGAGCTGCAGGTCTGTGGCGGCTGCCACTGCAGCTGACCATGCTGTGGGGAGGGTGGAGGGCAACTGCTCTGCTGGGACCTCTGCAGCATGGAGGATAGCAGGGCAGGAGGCAAAGCAATGTCAACGGCACTACAGGTACAGGCACTTTCTGGCCTACCCAGTAGTCAAGCGGCGGAAAGCTGTGCCTCAGCCAGACACACAGTACCGCCTCAGGCGGTCGATGTGGCTGAAAAACGAGAAAAAATGACTGATCAAACATCTGCTGCCTTTTAGTCGCTGTGCACGCACTCCTTCTGCTTCCAAATTATGTAGTGGTTTGCGTTGTTGCAGCATCAATAAGGCGACGGCAATCTGACACCAATAGACTGCTCAAGAACTGCATCAAGGGCACTTTCACACGTGCGGCGCTCTGCAAGTGGTGCTCTGCAGGATGCATTCACTCACCGGTCAGCAGCTGGTCGAGCACTATGGAGTACCCTTGAGCCGTCAGCAGAGGCACCACAGGAAGCAGCCCCACGACTAAGGCAGAGCTGGCCCGGACATCCGGGCATGCCACCACTGCCGTGGCTGCAGCCTGCACAATGGCCTGCATTGCTGGCTCAAGTTTGCTGAAAGAGCCGCCAGACTCCGACAAAATCTGCTGCAGCACAGGGCTGATGTGCATGGCAGTTGTGTAGGTGTAGCTTGGCTTGGGCATGTAAAGAGACCTGCAATAGAAATGGCGGGGCAACACAGCAGGATGGCCTGATTGTCAGGTGTAGAACAATTGCACACATAGACAAAAAGCAGCACTGATGTGCCAGGCAGTGTTGTGCGTGTTGAGTTGAGGCTCAGATGCTAGCTGCAGTCCACGTTAACACACAATTAGCGAACACAACAGCCACAGTCGGCCTTTGCGAGGCGCACATGTAATGTTGGTGGGGTCGTTGTGCACTTGTTCCTCTCAAAAACAGCTGGCAAAACAACAGCACGGGTAGCAAATGCGTGTCTCAACAAGACACAACCTTGCTGGCATTCAGCACATAAAGATCTGCATCCAGATGGTGCTTACGAGGCCAACTGTGCCAGCCAACCATATGATGCCGGCATATCCACTGCCAGCCGGTCGTCCTGTCCAGCTGCTTTGACTGTGCGAACCACTGCATGGACCAGGCGCCGCGCATTGACACTGGTCTCAGCAGCTGAGTCCTGCCCACACCCATGGTTGGCAATGCAGCTGCTGAGAGCCCAGAGACTCGCGCGGCAGCAAACTGAGGGTGAGTCCCCCATGGTCAGGATGCTGCTGGTAGCAATAGCCCTGGCTGCGCTGCTTTGGATGGACCAGCCAACTTGGCAGACAGCTCCTGCCAGCGCGGTGGAGGTGGCCCTCTTGGCTGCTGTGAACTCTGCATACGGCCTGCACAGCACAGCAGAACAGCAGTACCCAAGGACATGAAAAGTCACCAGCTTGAACCGATTAAAGCGGAGGAGTGAACAGGGGGCGCCTGCGTAAGTGCATGCAGTGCTGGCTGCTGTGTGCTGCTTCAGCCATCATGCCACATACAGTGGTCTGCTGAAAGCGCCGGGCAGTTCAGCCATCCAAGGAGTGGGCTCGACACACACTCAACATCTTCACACGCACCTGAGGTACTCTTCCTCCACCCCTGAGCCTGCTATGATGTCTGCCAAGGCAGAACTGTCCCGAGCTTGTTCAACAAGCTGAAGCTGAGCCAAGGCCGCTGCAAACCAAAGCGGCGTGCCATCCTTGGCCTGATCAGGGGAGAGACCGGCTGTGAGGAGCTCTTTGAAGCCAGTGACCAGTGCTGCGTCAAAAACACGCAGCTCAGGTCCCAGGCTACCTGTCGCACACAGCAGCTGCACAATGTCTGCCTTGCTGGGCTGGTTGTCTGGCTGCAGCAGCTGCTGCTGCAGCATGTCTGCCGCCTGCTGCATGCTGAGGGTTGCGCTGCCGGCAGCAACCATGTATGCGGTTGTAACATGTGGCAGCAGCTTGGGAGGCAGGCGGCCGCTGAGCGCCTTGATCTCTGCCACAGCTTGTGGACGGCCTCTTGCCAGCACTGTTGCTCTCAGCGCTGGGCTCACAAGGCCTGTGTTGTTTTCAAACAGGCTGCCTGTTGACTTCCTGGCAAGAGCGTCAGCGCAGCGCAGTGCAACCCTGCAGCACATGAGCAGGACAAGTGTGTGTGCTTGCAGGCCAATGCTGTGTTGATCCTACTTCCTGACAGCCTGGTGCACACACAAGTACAAATAACTCACGAGGCGCTGGCGCATACCACGAAGTGCGCATTTACCCCTGGGGTACCCCTGCACAGAACGGATACTCTGTCCCTTATGATTGTACAGCTGTACTGCATTGTAATTTGTACGGCCTCACCACCGTTTGGTACTGAACAGTACTACCGTACCATACTGTGCACAGTACTTTACTGTACTGTACTGTGCTGCACCATACTGTTTCCTACTGTACTTTCATGCATCTAGGGGCCACCTGCCCGGCCGCTGTGGACCTGAGTAACCGCCGGCACGATGCATCAATGCAGCCATCTCACACAAACAACAACTCCCCAACTTGGTTAAGCTAGGCAGGAAGCAGCAGGCATACGCACACGTACCTGGCAAGGATGACGCTGTGTGGTACAGTATCAATGATGGAGCGTGCAGCAGACATTGCAGCCTCACCAACCTGACCACCTGCCAGCTGCAGCGCCATGCTCTCCACCTCCAGCCAGTAGATCAGGTGGGCAAAGCCAGTGTGCTCGTAGTCAAATGTCTGGGTGAGTTGTGGCAGAGAGTCATGATTGAAACCCAAGTTATACAGTGCGCATCACGTATCCGACCTGAAAGAATGGGAAACATGAATTTTTCCAGCAGCCTGAGGCTCACTGGCTAGTACCAAGGATGAACCTCTGCCCCAGTAAGCACTGTACTGAGTGCTTTGATGTACGACGACAGCGTGGACGTGAATCCAATGCAGAGTTACGCTGCAAGTGTGCTTTGGCGGCTATTGGCCTGTTTGTGCAGACAGCTGCCCTCAGCTGAGGGTCAACTCAGGCTATGAGGCTGCCTGATCCACACCACGCATGGCTGAGAACAGTGACCGCGAAAGCAAGGCTTGCTCCCACCTTCAGCCCGCTATCCAAGTACAGGGTCGCGTACTGGATAACACATCGGGAGCAGTACGTGCTGTACAGCTGCGCCAGCTGAAGCTCCGCCCACAGCAATTGTCCCTGACTTGTGGCAGCATACCAAGCCAGCTGAGCAGCCCTGCACACCACCAGCACCATGGTCAAGGGTCAGCAGTGCAGCACGCAAGATCCTTTGGGGGACACAACTGGCATGCAGCAATATGGGGTGCAGAATGTGCATGTTTTCACAAGTGCAGTGCCACAGCAATGCACAGACCAAAAGTGCCAAAACCCTGCATGATGCAGGCCCTGCTGTCCCATGGCAAAAGTGTCAGCTCAGTCCCATGACACCAGTAATTCTAAGCTTGTGCGGTGTCTATCTGCACAGCAGCAGCAGGCATCCAGCAGCTGATTACCCCAGCCTTCAAAAGTGCCGCTGTAGCAACATGCAGCACAATCCTGTTGACCTACGCAATGCTTTGGGCAATGCCATTGACTGTGGCACTGTCCTTGTTTTCCAATCTTGAAAGTGCAATGCTCGTGTCTGCCAAGGCCGGCGCCACTGTGAGCGAACCAGGCAACAGCTGCACCAGGATTGTGTGGCCCAAATTCCAGCCTGGAGCGCGACGAGGAACGGACTTGTCCTCAGAGTAGGCAAGGCAAACCTACAGATGAATGAAGGCGGAGGGTAAAAAAGCAAGAGATGTCATGTGCAGTGACAACAAGATTGTGTGCAGTGCTACACTGCCGCACATGGTGCTGGTGTGTGTCAGCAACAGATCATGGCACTACACGCAACAGTCTGCATGCGTGCATTTGTACGCATGTGTACACATATGAAGGGGGGGGGGCAGGGCAGGTTGTAAGGAAGGAGCGCCAGCAGCACAGTGTTGTTGCATTGCTACAATAAAAAACATGTGCCACCGTGCTTTGCCCCTTCAGCTCGCACTTCCTATCGTCAGGCATCAGACATGTCACGGGTGCTTTCAATCAAGAGGGCTGCCTGCTGCTGCTGCTCCTGACTCGGGGTACTGTACTTGCTTCACCTGCAGAAGGGAATCCCAGTTGTCCAGGGTTGTGAAGCCGCCCAGGTGCTGCATCATGGTGGTGTAGGCATTCTCGCTGAAAGCAGCACTATAAAAGGCAAGCCGCAGCTCAGCAGGAATATCTGATATCTTCAGCCACGTTTTGTCGACAGGGTAGCTGTGCACATGGGACGGGCAGCTGTTCAGCTCCAGCTCTGCCTCACAAAGCTTTTGCTGGTCGGTGGCTGGGAGTGTGGCCAGAGCTGAGGAGAGGAGCTCACGGGCGACTTCAGCTCCGCCTCCGCCCCTGCAAACATCCAACACACACACCGTGCACATTGCACACATTGCACGGCATATGGCAACACACGGACTCATCCCCAAGTCACCTCTAGTTGCCGGGGACTGGACTGCCACAAGATGCAGCCACTCAATACCAGCTTGACTACTTGGGTAGGCTGTTTGACATCTGCAGTGCACAGTGCTTGCAGTCTCTGAGCTAGACACCGGCGGGCATCTTTGGGCGGCAGTGAAGCATGTTGTGCAAAGATTATAAAGCACATGTATGTTGGCAAAAACTGCCCAGCACTGAGTGGGTAAGCTACGCCGCTCTGAAGAGCCACTGACATACTTGAGGGCTGGCATTGGGTGTGTGTGCATGTGGAGCGTGCAAGGCGGGTACCATCCTATGTACCCCTCCCAGCCTCAGGGTCATGAAAAGCAGCCCCAGTACTCACATGTTGAATAGAGCCTTCAGCATTGCTGCTGACCCAGTCTTCGGGCCCACCTCCTTGATGTCTATGGGCTGATCTGGCCTCAGGCAGCTGTACAGCACCAGGTCAATAACAGTTGGCCTGACTGCTGCTGACGCCAGACCGCTGATTGCACCCACCACTGTTGTGCCCAGTGCATTGCCAAGAGCTGGTAGCCACCCCTTGCTGCTGTCGCTGCTACTTGTGCCACGCACAAACCAGTCTGAGGTGAGCATGGTGACTAGGTCTGGCAGCACATGCCAGTCTCCCTTTGCCTCGCAGGAAGCAAGGGCGGACAGGACCCCGGCAAACAGCACATTGGCTTGCTGGCTGCTGGCAACAGCTGCGGGTGTGGCTGCATTGACGATCATTTCAAGCCCAACCTCTGTTATGGAGCCCCCTGGCTGCACAGCTGGGGCGCGGTTGGGCTTTAGGATGTCATGGCAGACTGCGTATGCCATCCCTGCAGGAAACAGCAGGAAACAGCAGGGTTGCTTGCTTCATCACATATTGATGAAGCTGCATCTGCAAGAATACCAGCTTGCCATGCCAGCACCTGGGGTATCACGCAGGGGCAAATCCACCCTGTCGGAAATAGCTCTCACCCGCAGTGCAGTCAATGTACTGTGGGTACCGCATCACGAAGGGCAGGACAGCCTTGTGGTACAGCTGCTGGACTGTGCTGTAGGTGGACAGTATGCTAGCAACAAGTTTGTTGCCCGCAGCAGCAGCATCTGCCAGTGGCCCTTTTGCCAGCAGCTCCCGCTGCGTGGCCTCTGCTGATGCTTGCGCATCGAGCACAGACTGCAGTGGACGGGCTGTCTTTGGGAGCTGGAACACTTTAGGAGGCTGCTGGGGTGCTGCGTCAACATTTGGGACGTTGATGTTGATTTTGACGGCTGATGCTGTCACTGACTGACGAAGTGGCCTGAATCTGGATTGTGCTACTGGTGATCTGTGCCACGCGTGCTGACCGGCTGTGCAGCGCTGCTGCGGCTGGTGCAGCGAACGCATCTGGAAGCATCAAGAGACAAACATTATTGACAGCACAATGGCCTCAACTTCGATTGCAGGGCGACGCTGAGAAGCAGGGCTTTGTGCTGTTGCCGATCTGCACATTTGCTGAACGGGCCGGGGCAGTACAGTTGCGTTTGCTTGTTATTAGGCGACTGGTTTACATTAGTAGATCTATTAGCAGCTGTGGCCTCAAATGGCAGCTGCTGTCGGAACAGCGTGAACCGTGCCACGGACAGCAGTCAGTCACTTCACCCAGGCACTCTATTTTTGAAGCGAAAGCTGCCACAAACAATTTCAAAAGCTTATTTGCGTGGAGTGGAGTGGAGTCTGGGGCATATGAAGACTCACCACTAGTCCCAGCTGCTTCGATCCAGGTCAGATGACTCCAATTGGTCCCAGCTGCTTGCCAGCAGCCCCATTTCACACTGACCTCGTAAGTCGTAGCATATGTTTCAACTACAGGAAGGCGGTACAGACGTGCAACAACATCAGTCACATCCCCTTTTGCTGTAGAACTGATGGCTGATCATTGAAGCTTTCACGGCTGTGGGTGTGGCTGTGCAATGCACGGTACGGTGGTACGTGCGGCCGTCGGAGCGTTGAACTAAACAGATTTGGCGGTGGCCGTCGTAGGTCACTGGCGTTGCAGCATTCCTCTACACCCTTGAAGCCCCAGCTGGACTGCAGCCTGAACCTCGGACAGCATCACCACTGTCATGCAGCACGCTATGATCAAAGCAAGCTGAGCCTGTGCAACACCAGCGTAGGCTCCCACAGTGACTCCAAGCGCATGCCTGCAGGATGTTGACTCCAAGCGCATGCCTGTTGCAGCTGCCATGACGGGCACCGTCTCTCATCGTGCGACAAGGGACGATGCATGTACTTACTATATGTAGTACCAGTCAAGCACTGGCTAGCAGGCAATCAGTCTGCTTCCACACATGCTGCATTGTGGCATGCAGCACATGAGTTGCAAGGACTGTGTTGCTGTAAGACCCACGACTACTCCAGCGCCATGTTGCGCGCAAACTGCAGGACGGCACTGGCTGCCTGCAGGACGTCAGTGCACCTTAGGAGGCAGTCAACACACAGCAAGCCAACGGATCGGCTTCTAGCCTAGTACAACCTGACAGCTGTGACGAGCCTAAACTGTGAGCAGATAGCGCTGTGCAGGATGGAACAGAACCTCGAGCAGATGAGGGCAAGGATAATGGTATACTCCGGCGGTCCTGTGTGACACCTGCCCGGCAGTAGCTCTGCCTATAGGAACTGGCAGTAAAGGTACAACCACAGCTACCAGTGCTTTGCAATAGCAAGACGAACAGCAGACAGCTTTTTCAGGCTCCAGCAATGCAGCCAGCAGGCCCAAACCTGTGTGGTCTGTGCAAGCAGTGCCTTATCAGCCCCGGGTTGAGGTCTCAGACCGTTGGGTGTTTGGGCCTGCGCACCTGTGCAAGAAACCTATAAACTGAAGCTCAACTTCTGGGGCAGTGGCGCAGAGCTCTGTGCAGGGTGGATACAATGCATTTCGAGGTGCAGCGGCGTTCATATGTGGCACGCAGATTGTGTGCCAAATATGCACACATCACAAATGAGCACAAATGCAAACCCGCTTGTGTTGTGACATGCACTGCACAGCAGCTTGCTTCAATCCAAGAGTGGCAGGAGAATGACTCAATGGACCTGCTGCACCGAACCTGCTGCACAGAGCCTCGGATCCGTACTCGCAAATGCTACTGGTTGCGGCACAATTTGGGAGGTAATTTGCTGTACACGCGACCAGTTGTGGCGAAGCTTAAGCCATTCGACCCGCAGTCGCAGGCGACGGTTGAAGGCAGGTCGAGTGCCGGTCGGAACACTTCAAGGCTTCGACGGCGAGCACAATAAACAAAACCTAGATTGGGAGGCTCGCCGTTGTGACGTTTGCTCCTGCGCGGCTGACTGCCCGCGAGTTGAGTGACGTTCACTCAACCAACAGAAATAACTTGCAAGGCTGCCATATCAGTCCAGGCCTGGAAGACTATCCGAACCTTCCACGCTGGCTTTGTGGTTGTTGGTGGAATGTCGTGCAAATGGAGACGCCATCAAAGCCGACGACCAGTTTGGGCTCTGTGATCTTGCTTCTGCTACTGTGCGCCTGTGTGCAAGCAGCTGGTGCACTGCCATCGCCAACGCACAGCTGCAGCTTGCTTGTGGATGTGACAGGTCAGCAGGTCAATGTTACAGACAAGCAGTGGGTACCGCATCTTGCAGCTGCACAAGGTTGAACAGATGCCGCAGCAGCAGTTTCTCCATGCATACTCCATGTGCCTCCTGGTTGGCTGTGGACGGGCCCCATTCCTCATGATTCTTGTCTACATCCCTCAACACACGTATTCTATCAATTTGCTACCGGCAGGCCTTCAACCTCTCCTGCCAGCGGCAACCCACCGCACCAGCAGACTGCCGCTTGCTGCTGTACTACAACAGCACCGGAATGTTTCAGGATGGCACCACCACCATGTCAGGACTCATCAAGCCCCCATTTGGAATCCCAGCAGGCCAGCTGCCAAGTCCAGTAGCTCCCTGGGGGACAGCAGAGTTCAACACCACAGAAGTCCCCCTCAACCGCACTGAGCCGGTATACAAGGCCACCCTCTGGCCCATGCTGTTCTTCTTTGGGGGCCCTACCTGCCACGTCGTTTTTACCAACCCACAGATCGCAGGATGTCAGCTCAAGGAGACTGCCGGAGCTGACCAAGCTGTGGTGAGTGCTGCTGCTTGTCACACTGTGACTGGTGACCAGTGCTTTTGTGTGATACGACAGCTTTGTGCATTCATGCACCAGCTGTGCTCAAGAGCGGTGTGCATGCACATGTGCTGCAGCCATTGTTGGTTTGTCAGGGTGGAGCAGGTGCAGGCATCACTGGGCGGTGTCAGTATGGACCTTGCATTGGGCAGTGCTGGCTACCCAGAGGAAGCACCTACTGCTCAAAGCCAGGTTGCAAGGAAGAGTTTGGGCACCAGCCTCACTCGAGATTTTGGTGCTATGGTGTGGTGCTGCACTACGGTCAATATCTGCGCTTGCACCTGGCAGGTATATCCCATGACTGTGCATCATGATGCACCATGTGCGCTCATGCGCAAATGCAGCAATGAGTCACCCGTCGCACCTTGCTTGGTTGCTGCATCCCTTACCAACATGCAGGTGCTTGCATTTTGTGGCGGCCTGACTGCTACGATGGATAGTGGCAGCATCACCCACACCACCGCAGCTGTGGGTGTGGTTGCCAGCGCCAACACTACCCTGAGAGTGCATGGCACATACCTTGGAGACAACAAACTTGACAAAGGTGCCTTGTACGCCTCTTGGGGCTCCACCTTGGTGGTTTCAGGCTCCACACTCCAACGGAACACGGCCAAACACCATGGGGCCGCCCTCTATGTGGTTGGAGCCAAAGCCGTTGTCAAAGACAGCAAGTTTGAGTTCAACGTGGCTAACGAGGGAGGCGGTGCTATGATGGTGAAGTTTAGCAATCTCACCATGAGCAGCACCACGTTCACAAACAACTCGGCGCCAACGGGTGGAGCTCTGGGGGTGTACAATGACGCCGACTTGAGCGTTGCGGGATGTAAATTCGAAAACAACACAGCCCGCATTGTGCAGCCCGACAGCATGGAGGATTACTACAAGCTGGGCATAGGTGGTGCTGTGTATATTGAGGAGTCCAGGGCTGAGATTGTTACCACCGCCTTCATAAACAACAGGGCAGTGATGGATGGAGGTGAGCCTCACCCCGGGGGTGAACCCCGGTTTGAAGGTAGCACTATTAGCAGTTCTGGATGAACCGTTCATCCATCATCCCCGCTTGAAGGTAGCACTAATAGCAGTCCTTGTTGCAACCTGACCGTCCATCCTTGATGAACCATTGAGCCATCATGGCACTTGCATTGGCAGTCGCCACTCATCCTGATAGCCTTGGACATGGTGTACAATGCAGTCAAGCGGCAGCACCAGCATGATCATGCCATGTATGCACTCCCCTTGGCGTGCGCACTGTATGCTGATGCTCACCTGCTGTTCCCGTGTACAGGTGCTGTGCGCATGCATGTTGCACGCGTCAACATCAGTCAAAGCTACCTGGGTCACAACCGTGCACATCGGAATGGCGGCGCAGTGTTTGTGGGCACCACAGAAGACGACAGGTCGGTCAACAGCACACTGAGGCTGGTCAACACCACTTTTGACAACAACACCGCTGAGGCCACAGGAGGTGAGAGACCTGCCGTTGATAGCTACAGCAGTGCTCAATGAAGCAATTGGATCCAGGCAGCTTGCCACCGGCATGATGTGGTTAAGCGCACAGCACATGTGGACAATATATCTTGTTGTTGTCGCAGTTGCATGATTGCATCAACCAGCATGGGAACCCGCGTGCCTGCGGTTGAATCAGGCACAAGGGTGTTTTCAAAAATCTGCGCAGGCATGCCACACTGTGGTCACACTATGATAGTGTGGCACTAACAATGGCAGTGAACAAAGCTGAGGTGGGCCCCAGACCAGTGCATCTGCTGTCCGGGCCTTTCTTGCCAAGCAACCTGCCTCGCCAAAATTTGGTGCGAGAGCAAGTCATCACCCTGACCGTGCACATTCTTTGTCCCACCACTATCACCACACTTCCGGAAAATTTGTGTGCTTCTGTGTGCCATCTTGTGTTTGCCCCATCAGGTGCGGTCATGCTTGAGCGCCGCGCTCACTGCTACGTCACCGGCGGCACCATCAAGGACTGCAAGGCCTGGAGCTCTGGAGGCGGCATCTCAACTGTGATGGCTGGTGGTGACAACGACGACACAGTGCGTGTGGACGACCTTGCCACCACCATGGTTGTCAACAATGTCTCTTCTACAGGTGGCAACGTATGGCAGCGCTTGCTGGTTGGACCCTATTTCAACGTCAACCTCACCAACGTGTATGACTTCAATTACTCGAGGGCTGGTGTGGTGTGGCGGCGCCGTCTGTGTGGCAAGGGGGAGTATCTGTCCAACGCTAACTTCTGCGAGCATTGTCCTTCCTATCAGTACTCCACAGTGGAAGCCCGGGATGGTCCAGGGCACAGTGAGCGGAATTGCACGGCCGCACCCAACACTGCCTACGCACCTGGGGGTGCAGTGCTGGTGCCCCTGTCTGGATGTGAGTAAGTGCTGGGTGCTGGCTTGCAAAGCCAAGTGCACATGACAGTAGCTGCGTGCGCCGCGCCGCCGCCGCGTGCAGTGCACACACCAGCTGCCTCAGGGGTGATTACATATCAGCCGCTAGTCAACCACCCATGTGCTGCTGTCTCTCAGACAGCTGAGCTCCCACATGCTCATGAACAGGCGGTGCCAAAACATCAAACACTTCATGTATGCCATCTGGCAGTGAGCTGACGAATTGGTTTCAGTGGCACCCTCTGAGTACAGTACAGGCAAGTCATGTTCTCACAACCACTCGGACTGACTGTATGTGTGTTTGTCCGTTGCCTGCAGCATGGCATGGCGTGAAGGACTACTCTTTTTCAACCTGTGCTGGCTGTCCGGAACTGCATGCAACCCTGGGAGACATCAGGAGGTGGGCACCAGATATAGAGCATGCATGTGCACATGCACAAAGTTGTCGGATGCAGTGTCCTGGGATGGCCTCCTGGCCCACGTAGTATTACTTCGAACCTGATTAAACTGTTACTGGAAGCAACTTTGGACTGAACTGCTGCATGACAGGCGGCCACACCCGTAGCCTGCAGCCTTCTCAAAAGGCTTGTTTGCTGATCTTTTTATGCACGATATGGTGATACGGCTCTGTGCAGGATGACTATCTAGAGTGCCTTGCCAGGTTGCGCGGTTGTCTGGTGTTCCTCTTGACTGGGGTATTACATTATTCAAGGCCCTGTGGGCACCCTCATGAGCCCTTGGCTTGTTGGATAGCGCCAAGTCCCAGTGGGACTCTGTCCCCAAAATACTGTTGTCATAACACAGCCACAGCACACCCTTGGCCGTCGCATGGTTCAATGCCATCAAAAATGATGTTTTGGAAACATGGCCGCTGCTTTTTATCCCTGCTCCTGCAGATGCCCCAACCCAGCCGCATGTGAGCACAACGTCACCGTGCTTGCCAGCGTGCACCCTGACAGCAAAACAGCACCACCCATCCCCTGGGCAGACTACGGTGCGCAGCTATGCAACTACCAGGAGGGCTACCAGGGCATCCTGTGTGGCAGCAGCTGTATCAAGGGCTTCGGCGTCACAGCCCCTTTCAAGTGCGACCGCTGCTTGGGCGTCACGGCTACTCCTGGTGTGGCAAACGGCTACAGTGCTGGTGAACTTCCTGGCCCTGGCCGCATCTCCGCTGTGTACTTTGTGTACTGGTTTGTGCTGACGTGCTGGCTGCTGTTCACTGTCAGGTCGTTTGTGCTGGCATCCAACCCGCAGCCTAAGCAGAAAGGCGGAGCAGCAGCACACGCCACAGCGGCAGCACCAGCAGGTCCTCCCATGGAGCACCGCTCGGGACCCAAGGATGCGAGCAACATGGGCAGAGGCTCCACAGAAGAGTATGGACCCGACATGCAGCAGACCGATGCCAGCATAGCCCAGGAGGACAGCAGCCCCAAAGGTGGTGCGGTCAAGGAGATGAGCAGGTCCATCGATATCACCAAGGTAATGCTCAGGGAAAGGCAGCGCGTGGTGCGCGTGTGGACTGATTCGACTGTGCTTTGGATGCGGGGCTCCTAATGCATGCCAGTGCGTCCATGCGCACAGCCGTGTGACAAATTTCAGTGTCCTTCTATTACCAGCACCTCCATGCACACTGATGCTGGGGTCAGCCACTTTGATCAGTCCAATCATTTCAAGCTTTGGAGCCCTTCATGGGCCGCACTGTGGAGAATGCTTCGTGTGTTAAGACTGAAACAATGAGTGGGCAGCACTGGCCGTTGAGCCTGAACGTCACTTGCGTCATGTAGTTATGAACCGTAAGCCATCATTACCTATTGCCTGTGCAGGTGCTGATCATTTACACTCAGTGGGTGATGCTGGTCATTAACCTGCCTGTCACGTGGCTTCCTTGGGCAGCACACAGCAGCGCCAGCGCTGCAGGGAACAACACCGCAGGCTGGGAGCAGGACACAGGAGTCAACACCAGCACCACAACCAAGCGCTTCACTGGCTTTGTGGATGGTGCGCTGGGCGTGGTGTTCGGGCGCTCAGCCAGCATGGACTGCTTCCTGCAGGCTTGGGACATTCTGCAGGATGATACCATGGAGGCGGTGGTGAAGAACGTCTTTGCCAGGGCGGTGGGCAGGTGCGTGCCACACAGATACTATACTAGTAGTGGTATTTTTCAGTAATACACAGAGCAACAGAGAGTGAGACAAGGCATAGCTGGCTGACAAGGCAAATTGTGTGGGGAATACTTTTCTTTTGAACCTTCTCTTGTCACGACACACTTGAGCTTTGCACCTGCATGGGCAGCATGCTGCACATGCGCTTTGGCAGTGTATAAATGATAAATCCTACTGTAAAGCGGGCCCTGCGCATGTGCACAACTGTGCACGTTCAAGGTGTTGCAAGGCCTTTCAGTGGAAGCTTTGGAAACTTCCATCACCCTGCTGTCTGGCAGCTTGGGTCAAACCCTTTCTTCTTGCCTTTTTTTTCTCCTGCTGTGCCTGCAGTGCCGTTGTGGTGCCCCTGGTGCTGTTCCTGTCAGTGCTGCTCTTCCAGTTGATGCTGTTCGCCCTGCGGCGCCCCTTGCTCAAGCTGCTGGGCTTCCTGCTAAGCTTCCTGGGCAGGTCAGATTTTCTCAGGGACAAAGTCTCTTTCATCGAGAAAGCTGTCTCTGGCCTCTCCGGCGTAAGCCTGTCAAGTGCTTCTGGCAAAGCATCATCTGTGACTTCAGCACCACAGGATCCTGGCTCGCAGGATTCTGCAGCAGGTGCATCACGGTCGCCTACTGGAAGCTTCTGGAGCACTCTTGCAAACAACTCCATTGCAACGGTGCTGGCAGTGTCGCTGTTTGTGTACCTGCCCATTGCCCGTGTGGCTTTCAGCATGCTGCTCTGTGTCAAGGTGGCAGGCTCGGACCGCTGGGTGCTTGATGTCCGCCTGCAGTGCCCTGCCGTCCTGCCTTACACACGCTGGGGTGTAGGGGCCCTCGTGTTGGGTGTATTCCTGCTGGTTTTGTGTGTTGCCTGGCCTGTGGGCATCGCCTGGGTGCTGATCCGTAAGGCGCACAGGGGCAAGCTGATGCATGTTGCTCCCTACTGCACAACCTACCGGGCCGGCAATATGGTGGCGGCAGCTGGTGTCTCCACCCCTGTTGTGACCACGGCCAATTTGGCTGTGCGCTATGCAGATTATGCTGTGAATTATGGCGCCATGCAGCTGTTTCATTCAAAAGCTATGGGTCTATCTGGCTGGGAGAGGCTGCGTATGCTGAGTAAGCAGTCCCTTTTGCACTACCGCGTGTACCTTGTCCTGGTGTGGGACAGTGTGCTGGACCTCCACAGGCTCACAATCGCACTGGTATCCCTGTGCGTCATGCTGCACGAAGCTCACCAGATCGCCCTGATGATTGTTGTGCTGGGCAGTTACCTTTTGGTGGTGCTGCTGGTGCAGCCGTGGAGGGCCAAGGCAGTGTGGCAGCTGCAAGTGGCTGCTTTGGCGGTTCTCATCGCGTCCTGCCTTGGAATCATGGCCTCTACTGTGCAGAACGCCAGTGCTTACTACTCAACTGGTGCAATTAGGAAATACAGCGCGGTGATCCCTTGGTTGGTGATTGCGGTGAACGTGGTGTATCTGGTGACGGTGCTTGTGATGCTGGCCCGCTGTGTGATGCGAGAGGTGCCCAGCTTCTCTGACCTCAAGGCCTTGTGGCAGCAGAACAAGCGGCAGGCAGCCAAGGAGCGCGCGATGAAGGAGCTTATGGACGCTCGTCGCTTGGATGGCGAGGCCTGACACAGTCAATGGGACACTCAGCGGACCCTTAGTGGAAGCGTCAAGCTGTTGCCAACAGCACAGTGCGCAGTGACAGCATGTGCACTGCCGTTGCATGTCTATGAGCTTTGCTGGGGCTATGCGCAACGGCGGCAGCTTTTGCTGCCTGCGTCTTGCGGGTTGAATCCTCGTTTCTGTTGCTTGACCGCTGTTTGTTGTCATTGCGCTTTACCTCAAGGCTGCGGCACATGTTTGACATTCTCTCATGGCACCCTAGGGGCTCAAGAGTTGGTCGAGTTGGTCTCCAGCAGGTTGCATGGTCACTGATATGACATTGGGCATTGGGATGTTGCCCCTTGTAACGGAGGTCCTGCCGTTCCAATGTCATCCCAGTCAACACAGTGTTGATTTCAGCCCCAGGGATTACCGAGTTGGTATGGGGGTTCTAACCTTCATACCCTTGTGAGAGTCATCAAGTAGCCCTGTTGGCAAGTGTCTCAGCTGAGGGCTGTCTGCCCTGGTTGATATCTCCTTTGATAACATCGTGTACTACAAGGTACCACAGGTACAAGGCCTGGCGCTACATACAATGCATGTGCACAGCGTACACTTGGCTGGTGTGCCTTGGCAGGTGCGCATGATGTTCCAGATATCAGCCTTTTTCAGGGAAGCCATGCGCTGCATGCTGCTAGAGTAGGTTGCGGGTCGGCCATCACATGTGGCAGAGGTCTGGCAAGGTTGCTGTACAGTAATTGCTGGGGCTAGGTAGAAGTGTTGTTTCTTGCTGAGGCTGTGCTTGGGTGCCCTGCAGCGCCCCCTAGTAATGCATGTCGTGTCACCAACAGGTTTTAGATATATTCAGGTGTGCTTGAGCTTTTCTGGGCTGTGTGGCTTGAGTCATCAGCACTGTCGGTGCACATGGCCAGGTTGTTCTGCGTGTCCAGAGACTTTCTGGCTCACGACTGGCATGGCATGCCACACTGCAATGCAGTCAGCCATTGGATTGGGTGCTGATACGCCGTCTATGCATGCCGCCACCTGCAGAGCCTTTCAGCTGCACTGATACAGTGCTTTGCGGCTGGGCCTGGCCCACCTCATTCTCACACACGATTTTCTTACAGCCAGCTGCATGTGGGCCAATAGGGCGTGCCGGCGCTGCGCAGCATGCCGGTGGCAGCCGGATTTTTACGGCAGACCTGCTGCTCTGTCGGCGGCAGCAGATTCACCAGGTTGTCTCCACTTATGAGCATGTCGTCAAGGGCACAGCTGCATCCTCCTGGCATCTGGGCAGTTAAGCCCAGGCTGTGCTGCAGGTCACTGCTACTTACAGTTCACTAGTACTCACACTGCCAATTTCCAGCCAAAAGCGGTTGCTGTTCGATGCATCTGCACATCCTGTCCTGGTTTGCAAACCCAATCGCATGTAATTTGGCTGGTGCCGCTGTTTGTGTTTAGGCAGGCCGTTCGCTGCGTGGACAATTCTGTGCAAGGGTGCAGGCAGCCTGCCTGACAGTGTCGTTGTGCCGTCTAGGAGATGGCCTGCCGCATGCAGCTAGAACTACAAATTGCCCTCCATGTATCTCATTCTGTTGCAGTCTGAATCTTGCGCAAGCCTGCCCAGTGGGTGCGCAGCTGTCGGCCTATGGAAAACTGTCCTGCAGCAACAGACAAAGCCTCCTTGCGTGCTGTGTTTTGGTGAATTATGTGATGCGGCCAGACGTGGTGTTGACCCAGCCACCTGAGCAGCCTGACCAGCCGACCTGGCCTTGTATAAACAGTGTAAAACAGTGTACAGCAGACGTGAATTCTGTTCCATCATCGTAATTCAGTGTGCGGACCCCCCAGCACTATGCAGCTGTGTCTGAAGTAAGGCCTTGTTCGGTGTGTGGGGCGCACACTGTTGCACAGTGCAAGAAAGCTTGAGGTAACTGACGTCATGGCCCAGAGCTCTGTGCAGGAAGGATGCAATGCATGCGACGCTGAGCTAGTCAGCAACATGGAGCCAAAGCTTGCCAAAGCTGGCAACATCGCAGCTGCGGGTGGTCGAACATCGGACGACCCAAAACTACAATTCGAAACACAGCTCACCAATCATACGTGTCGAGGCTGTCGCGCTTGTCCGAGTTCTCCATCCGCGACCGCGACAAGAGTGACGTTCACCCAACCAACGTTGGTTACATCTGTCGACACAACGTAATGTGCAAGGCTACGTTATCAATCCAGCGCCATGCATTACCATCCGCAACATCCACGCTGGCTTTTTTGTTGATGAAAAGTCGTGCAGATGGAGAAGCCGTCACAGCCGACGACCTGTTTGGGCCAAATGATATTGCTTCTGCTGCTGAGCGTGTATGTCTGCTTGCCAGCAGCTAGTTCGCTTCCATCGCCAACACACACGTGCAGCTTGTTTCTCAATGTCACAGAGCAGCAAACAAGCAAGCAGCAGGTGAGGACCGCAACATGCTGCGCAAGGTTGCACAGATGCTGCTGCAGCTGTTTCCCCATGCATGCTGCATGTGCACCCTGGTCAACCCTGGATGGGCTCGCTGTCCCGTGGCCGAGGTTCACACGTTTCCTGCCACTTTGTGCCTTGCAGGTCTTCAACCTCTCCTGCCAGAGGGACCCTACAGCACCAGCAGACTGCAACCTACTGCTTTACTACAACAGCACCGGAATGTTTCAGGATGGCACCACCAACATGTCAGGACTCATCAAGCCCCCATTTGGAATCCCAGCAGGCCAGCTGCCAAGTCCAAGAGCTCCTTGGGGGACAGCAGAGTTCAACACCACAGAGGCCCCCCTCAACCGCACTGAGCCGGTGTACAATGGCACCCTCTGGCCCATGCTGTTCTTCTTTGGAGGCCCTACCTGCCACGTGGTCCTCACCAACCCCCATATTAGAGGCTGCCACCTTGATACAACAGCCTTGAATGACGGAACTGTTGTGAGTGCAATTTGTTGGTGTATTTGTTGGTGTATCAGCGTCATGCATCATGCAGCGTCAACGTTGACTCAACAGCTTGCATGCCAGTGGGTGTTGCAGGCACTGTTGCTTTATCCGATAATAGGTCGGAGCTATAGGCACCACCGGGCGATGCTAGTATCTCACATTGGGCAGTGCTGGCTAGCACAGGAAGTGCCTGCTGCTCGAAGCCACGTCACGGGCATGAATTGGGGCACCAGCCTCACCCAACCTTTGAGGCTGGTTGACTTTGAGGTTTCCTAGTGTGACGAGGCGCCATGGCCAGCATGTGTACTTCAGCGGCTGCAAGACAACCTTCCTGACATGTTCATGCACCACGCACGTGCAACCTTATATGCATTGATGAGTAGGCTCACTGTACTTTTGGTTGTTGCTGCATTCACTGTCAACATGTTCCAGGTGCTTGCATTCGGTGGCGGCCTAACTGCTACAATGGATGGTGGCAGCATCCACCACACAGCAGCAAGTATGGGTGTGGTAGCCCTCGCCAACACCACCCTGATTGTGAAAAACACATACTTTGGGGACAACATGCTTGACAAAGGTGCATTGTACGCTTCTTGGGGTTCTGCCATGGAGGTTTCAGGTGCCATATTTTGGAATAACACCGCCAAATACCAAGGAACCGCCCTCTACGCGGTTGGAGCCAAAGCTGTTGTCAAAGACACCAAGTTTGAGTTCAACAACGCTATTGAGGCAGGTGGTGCTATGCTGGCGAAGTTCAGCAACTTCCCCATGAGCAGCACCAACATAAAAAAGAACTCGGCGCCAATGGGTGGAGGTCTGGCGGTGTATAACGACACCGACTTGAGCATTGAGGGATGTAAGTTTGAATACAACATAGCCCAGGCCGGCATTGTGAAGCCAGACGACATGAAGGAGTACTACAAGCTGGGCGTAGGTGGTGCTGTGTACATTGAGGAGTCCAGGGCGGAGATTGTCAACACCGCCTTCATTGACAACAGGGCAGTGATGGATGGAGGTGAGTGGGGTGACCCCAGCTGGAAAGTAGCACAAAACAAACGCCTGCACTCACTCAGCCCGACATGAAGCTGGCACTGAGCTACTTGGGCTGTTCTATGTACAGCATGATCTTGCCATGATTGTGCGTTTTCTTGCATAAGGACTGTTTGATGATGGTCAACCGGTGTTCCTGTGTGCAGGTGCTGTGCGCATGCAGGTCGCACACGTAAACATCACCCAGAGCTATTTGGGTCGCAACTACGCACATCGGCATGGCGGTGCGATGTATGTGGGCACCTTGGAAGGCGACAGGTCGGTCAACAGCACACTGTGGCTGGCCAACACCACATTTGAATACAACACAGCAGAGGCTAATGGAGGTGAGAGACCCGCAGTAATGGCCATAGCACGCCTTGGTCCAAACGCAGCTTGCGGCATGTGGCCAACATGTCTGCATGGCGCACATGCGCAAGTGGCTTTTTGTTGTGGCAGTGCCTTGGCTGCTGCAAGCAGCGTCAGGATTCCGCGGGTCAAACAGAATTGCCAGCAACCCACTGATTCTGCCACATAGCACTAACTGGCAGTACACAATGCTGAGGCTGTCTGGGACCAGATTTGATGGCCTGTGTTGCTAGGCCACCTGCACCAGCCATCACGTGACCCTGTTTGCTTACATTCTGTGTTCCAGCCAACATTACCACAATGCAATGCTGCCGTGTGCCACCTGCTGTGTGCCCCATCAGGTGCCGTCATGCTTGAGCGCCGTGCCCACTGCTATGTCACTGGCGGCACCATTGAAGACTGCAAGGCCTGGAGCTCTGGAGGCGGCATCTCAACCGTGATGGCTGGTGGTGTTAATGACAATATTACGCGTGAAGATGACCTTGCCACCACCATACTTGTCAACAATGTCTCATTTAAAGGAGGCAATTTATGGGAGCGATTGCTGGTTGGGCCCTACTTTAATATCAACCTTGTCAACGTGTCTGAGTTCAACCTTTCGAGTGATGGCGTGATCTGGCGCCGCCGTTTGTGCGGCAAGGGAGAGTATCTGTCCCTTTCCAAATATTGCGAGCAGTGCCCTTCCTATCAGTACTCCACAGTGGAACAGAGCCCAGGGCACGAGGACGGGCAGTGCCAGGCCGCGCCCAACACTGCCTACGCACCTGGGAGTGCAGTGCTGGTGCCCCTGTCTGGAGGTAAGTGGGCACTGAGTGGTGCCTTCTGCATGAAAGCCGCTGCACGCGATAGCACATGCCCTTGCTGCTGCAGCGATGTCACCATATATGGTAAACGACCAGCCGCCAGCCACTGCCTGTAATTGTCTGTGTTTGCCTCAAGCACAAAATGCTCAGGGGGGCAGACGTGGCAAGGGCTGCACCCCTTTGTCTATGTCATCTGGCAGTGATATATATCACTGCACCAATCCGGGGTTTGCTAAAACCCAAAGCTTTTTTCCAAAGTGCTGAATAAGTTACAGTTGCCTGACTGGAGACGTACCTCCTGCCTGCAGGATGGCATGGCGTCAAGAGTTACTCTTTCACAACCTGTGTTGGCTGTCCTGAGCTGAATGCAACCCTGGGGGACATCAGGAGGTGGGCACCAGTACCAGAGCAAGTCATGAGATTTCGTCCTGCCATATTGTATGCACGTGTTTGGACAGGCTCTTTACAATCGCGGCTGCACTCTAGGTTACCCTGCATTTATGCAAGGGCGCCGACGCATTTGTTTGGCTCTTTTTCTGTGGATGGTGGCTATCCAGGATGCCTGGCTGAGTCTCTTGCAGGCTGGCAAAATAACACCGGGTGTCTCTGTCGTCACTCTACAACATATCCCTCACCATCGCACGACACTTACACTGGCTTAGCTGCTATGTTTTCTTCCTACTTCTGCAGATGCCCCAACCCAGCGGCATGTGAGCACAACTTCACCGTGCTTGCCAGCGTGCACCCCGACAGCAAAACAGCACCGCCCATTTCCTGGGCAGATTATGGCGCTCAGTTGTGCAACTACCAGGAGGGCTATCAAGGCATTTTGTGTGGCAGCAGCTGTATCAAAGGCTTTGGCGTCACCGCCCCTTTCAAGTGCAACCGCTGCTTGGGCGTCACGGCTACTCCTGGTGTGGCAAACGGCTACAGTGCTGGTGAACTTCCTGGCCCCACCCGCATCTCCGCTGTGTACTTTGTGTACTGGTTCGTGCTAACGTGCTGGCTGTTGTTCACTGTCAGGTCTTTCGTGCTTGCATCCAATCCACCACCAAAGCAGGCAAGGGAAGCAGCGTCACATGCAACAGCCGCTGCAGCACCAGCAGGTCCTCCTGAGGAGCACCGCTCGGGACCCATGGCATCTTTGGCCAAGGATGCCAGCAACAGCGGCAGGGAGGAGTATGCACCAGACGTGCAGCAGGCCGGTGCTAGCATGGCGCAGAAGGACAGCACAAAACACGGTGTCGGGGAGTTGAGCAGATCTATCGACATCACAAAGGTGATGCTGAGGGAAAGCCACTGGCAGTGCTACTACGTACGATGCTGAGGCAAAGCCACTGGCAGTGCTACTAGTACGACACTAGTATTTATGAGGGTGAACCGCCACTCCATTGGTGCGGGGCTCCTGTTCCCTATCAATGTGTCACACGGCTGCTATCTTACCAGTGCTTGGCATGCCATTGTCTTGCAACATGAAGCTGAGCACCCTCATGCACGGTGATGTTGGCTCAGCCACTTTGGTCAGTATATGTCTGCTGTCAGCTTAGGGGGGCCGCACTGTGGGATGAATGCTTCTTGCTTGTACAGTTGCAATCGGCTCTCAAGTTGGACGTTCCTGTTCACTGGTGACAGCACTGCCTAGTTGGCAGAAAACAGTGCCACGCCTGCTCTGCAAGAGCCTCTGAGGGTTTGGAGGGGGCCACTCTGAGTGATGTCATATGAAATGCATGCTTGTGTCGTCACGTGTGACCTTTTCAGGTGCTGATCATCTACGTCCAGTGGGTGATGCTGGTCATCAACCTGCCTGTCACATGGCTTCCATGGGCAGCACACAGCAGCGCCAGCGCTGCAGGGAACGACGTCTGGGAGCAGCACACAGCAGACACCAGCACCACAACCAAAGGCTTCACTGGCTTCGTGGATGGCGCGCTGGGCGTCGTGTTTGGGCGCTCAGCCAGCATGGACTGCCTCCTGCAGGCTTGGAACATACTGCAGGACGATACCATGCAGGCGGTGGTCAGAAACATCTTTGCCAGGGCAGTGGGCAGGTGCGTGTTTGTGGTGTCCTTCACTGGTGTAGAGAGCAACATATTGTGGAACATGGCATAGCTATCTTGGTGCCTGCGAACCTCTGGCACTGCATCCTAGTCTTGGACCCCATTCCTTGACACAGCATGCGTGTCTGAGGTGAAGAAGTTTCCCAGGCCAAGTGGGCCCTGTGGCCCACAGGGTGCACAACTGTTCACAGCCATGGTGTTGCAAAACCTTTCAAGTGAATGTCCAGAACCCTCCGTCATTCTGCTGTCTGACAGCTTGAGCTGAACCCTTCCTCCTGCCTGTCTATTGGGGGAGTATGTTACATGGACATTTTCGCCAAACAACAATGGCATTGCCCACCAGGATCGAGCCAGGTGAACCTCATAAGTTGTCTCCCCTGCGGTGGTTTGCACCACCTACACCGGGTTGACCAAAGAAGGCAGAACCACCAGAATTGCAGCAAGTGCCAGCCATGCTAGGAACCTATTGTGTGCAGAGATGAGGGCAGGCAACTATACCAGTGTGGACACAAGAAACAGAACAAAGTCAGTCAAATACCCATAGTAAGGCCAAGCAAGCGTGCTCTGCGCACTTTCATTTTGTACAAAGTGTGTGCCAGGGCCGACTGTTCGGCATGTTGAAACACAGTAGCAACACAATCTTGGTCACCCAACTGGACTGAAGCCGGGTCAGCAAAGGCTGGGCAGGCGGTGCGCAGATCATCATACACGGGACATTCAAGAATGAAGTGCTTTAGATCTTCAACATTGTTGCTGGTGCCAGTACGGGCCAGCACAGCAGCGCGGTTGGCCAGCGAAGCGTCCTGACCAGAGCACAAACGACAGATGCGATCCGCCCTTGGGACAGACTCCCTACGCTTGCGACCCTGCTCAATTTCAAGATGTGCAGAGCCAACACGCAACTGCGCCAGGTTTTGTGCCACGTTGAAAGACAAGCACAACTTCATATGCGGGGCTGCATGGTCTCTAGAGAAAGGATCAAAGCCAGGGTCAAGAGGGTATACCCATGCATGGTGTGTAAGCCTGTGAATGCCGGCAGACGGTGCAGTGCGAGGGCTGCCTTCTGTAAGACCCTGCCACCTATCACGGAACAGGCCAGCCAAGGCAGCCTGCACAGCTGACTCCTGCCACCGCTGCTGCAACACCCACTCCAAAGGCTGCTGCCGCCAGCTACTATCAAGGAGCTGCAAGCCAGACATAGTGTGCAACACACCATACGACCAGCAACGCTGACAGCCATCCAAGGCCAACATAACGTCCTCGCGCCACACACAACTGGCCAGTGACCTGGGCTCCTCATCACGCGAATCCGACAGCTTGGTCCACCACCGCGCAGCCAGGACTACCCAGTGGTACATGACGGGAATGCGGTGCAGGTCCCGGTATAATACATCCTTGGCAACCCCTTTGATGGATCCTGTCATGATCCTCAGGAACGAGGTGTGCACACTCTCGGCTTGTGTGTCGTACGGTGCGGAGTGCAGGCGCTTCACAAACATTGCCGGGCCCCAGATATGCGACGCATATGACAACACAGGCTCGACCAAAATATCAAACATTCTGCACTTGATGTCAAACTGGGTGAGGCAAGCCCGACGACAGCGCGTCAGCATGGCATGCATGGCTTTGCTGCCGGAAACTGCCAGCGCGTCCGACGCCCCCAGAAGCCCCCGAGTGGCATGCACACGCACGCCCAGATACACGTACTCTGATTGCAGCGCAATTTCACGGCCCCGAAACACAAGGCGAAACCCTGCAGGCACCCTCAAGTGTTGCGGGCGGAAACACACGACACAAGTCTTGTGCGGCGCAAGGTTCACCTCCATATCAAACAATGTGCAGAAGACATCAAGCACATCCACGATCTGCTGTATCTCGCAGGCCTCGAAGCTGAGCAACCCCACGTCGTCAGCATACATCACGTCAGGCACCTTAAGTCCACTCAGCACTGGCCCTGCCCCCGGCAACTTGAGCCTGATCAGGTAATGCAGCAACTCAATAAACAGGCCGAACAAGAGGGGGCTCAGCTCACTCCCCTGCTTTGTGCCAGACACTGTGGGGAAGGCGTCCCCAAGCTCCCCATTGACTGCCACCTGACAGCACACCCGATCATACAACGCCACCAACATGTCCAGAAAGGGGCCATGCACACCCAACTGTCGACATCGCTCCAACAACAGGTCCCTCCTAACCTTGTCAAAAGCCTATTGTCCCGCTGCATTGCAGTGCCATCGTGGTCCCCCTGGTACTGTTCCTGTCAGTGCTGCTCTTCCAGTTGGTGTTGAGTGCCCTGCGGCGCCCCTTGCTCAAGCTGCTGGGCCTCCTATGCAAGTGCGCATTGTGCAGGGACGAGGTCGCTTTCATCGAGAAAGCCGTTTCTGGCACGTCCAATGTAAGCCAGCTTAGTGTTGCCTCTGGCACAGGCTCCCCTTGGACCTCAGTCCCACAGCATCCTGGCCTGCAAAACACTGCGGGTGCATTGCGGTCGCCCAGCTTCTGGAGGGCTTTGGCGGACAACTCTATTGCAACGGTGCTGGCAGTGTCAATGTTTGTGTATCTGCCCATTGCCCGTGTGGCTTTCAGCATGCTGCTCTGTGTCAAGGTGGCAGGCTCGGACCGTTGGGTGCTTGATGTCCGCCTGCAGTGCCCTGCTATGCCGCCTTACACAAGCTGGGGCATAGGTGCCGTGGTGTTTGGTGTGTTCCTGCTGGTTTTGTGTGTCGCCTGGCCTGTGGGCATCGCCTGGGTGTTGATTCATAAGGCCCACAGGGGCAAGCTGATGCAGGTTGCTGCCTACTACACAACCTCCAGGGCCGGCAAATCGGTGGTGTCAGCTGGTAGTTCTACCCCTGTTGCAACCACGGCCAACTTGGCTGTGCGGTATGCAGATTATGCTGTGAATTATGACGCCATGCAGCTGTTCTATGCAAAGGCTGCGCGTCTGACTGGCTGGCAGTTTCTCGGCCGGCTGAGCAAGCAGTCCCTTGTGCACTACCATGCGTACCTTGTCCTGGTGTGGGACAGTGTGCTGGACCTCCACAGGCTCACGATTGCGCTGGTGTCTGTGTGCGTCATGCTGCACGAAGCTCACCAGATTGCTCTGTTGATCGTTGTGCTGGGCAGTTACCTTTTTGGGGTGCTGCTGGTGCAGCCGTGGAGGGCTCGGGCAGTGTGGCAGCTGCAGGTGGCGGCGCTGGCAATTCTCATTGCTTCCTGCCTTGGTATCATGGCCTCTACTGTGCGGAATGCGAATGCCTACTACTCACCCCCTGCAATTCGAAACTACAGTGCGGTGATCCCTTGGTTGGTCATTGCGGTGAATGCAGTGTATCTGGTGACGGTGCTTGTGATGCTGGCCCGCTGTGTGATGCGAGAGCTGCCCAGCTTCTCTGACCTCAAGGCCTTGTGGCAGCAGAACAAGCGGCAGGCAGCAAAGAAGCGCGCGATGAAGAAGTTCATGAATGCTCGTCGCTTGGATGGCCAGGTTTGATACATTATACATGCAGGACGCATGCATGCGTCACTCAGATGGGATATATGTCCGACATATTGGCAAGCGGTTGTGTCACAGCGCATGGCCCTGCCAATGGCAGTGCATGTGATGCCAGTGGTTTCCATGGGCTATGTGCAGTGCTGGAAGCTGTGCTGCCTGCGTCGTGAAAGTTGAATTCTTCATCTTGTTTTTTTGGAGGATGTTGTCATTGCGCCCATACGCAGCACATTATGAGCAAGTGTTTCCAGGGTTGCATTTCATTTACAAGCAGCCTTGTATGTTGCTGATGCCTTTTCAGGCAGTGCGTTTTTGCCCTTTGTAACGGCCTTCTTCCGGCCGCAATGTCGTCCCCGTGATGATCTCAGCCCCGGGCCCCTAGTAGGGATTGCCGAGATTTCTCACATGCACACCTCTTCTGAAAGTCAGGCCCTGTTGGCAGACATCGCGGCTCAGGGTCATTGCCCTAGTTTTCGGTTGCGTAAGGTACCTTTTGTACCATGCACCTTGGCGGTACATGATCATGGCAGAACATGTGTACAGTGTACACGTGGCCGATGTGCCATTATGTTGATGTGCAGCATGTTGGTGTGGGTCTGTGTGCGATGCATGTTTGTGGTAGGTGCTGTTGCAGATAGTTGAAGCTCTGTACAGAAAAGTTGCATGCCAGCCAGCTGGGATGATGCGCCCAGGTGCGCAGATTCGGGACGAACTTGCTTGCCAAAGCAGCTATGCGTTGCATGCTGGTATAGTAGGTTGCATGTCGGCCATTGTTTATGTCAGGGGTTTAGGCAAGGCTAATGAACACTTGCTGCTGGGGCTTCTGCCAATCAGATGGAAGTGTTGTGAATGTTGTTGATGATGCGCTAGGTGCGTATGATGTGTTGGGGGACCGGCGTGTCTGTTAGGGAAGCCATGCGTTGCATGCTGGCAGAGTAGGTTGCATTTTGGCCATCGCATGTGTCAGAGGTCTGGCAAGGCTTTTGAACCGTCACTGTTGGGGCTGATGCCATTCGAATGGAAGTGTTGGTGTTGGTGTCTGTTGCTGCAGCAGGGCTTGGGTGCCCTTGAGCGCTACCTCAAGACGGTCTTGCATGTCCACGTCACCAGTAGGTTCAAATAGCATTAGTCATGCTTGCATGTCTGTTGAGCTTCATGTGGGCTGTAGGCTGTGAGTGTTGTGATATTGGCACATGGCCATGTTGTCTATATAACCGCTTCTAACAATCAACAAATATACACACCGGTGCCTGCCTACTGCTGTGACGGTCTCAGAACCCACCAGTTGCCGTGGGCCAGAGGGTATCTTCGTGCTGGGCTGCAATTGCTCCGTACGACCTGGAGGTGGTTCGCTTGTTATCCTGCAGCTCATCAGCCACCATGATAGATCACATGAGATGATCTCTTGTTCTAGCTGCTTGACTGCAGCCACTGTAGCCGCTGCCTTGATGGCCTGCAGCAAGATGAGCCAGCAGCACCACAGGAAAAGTTTTCATGTCCACTCACACATGTCACAAACTCACTTGCCAGCTTCACAGCTGTATTAATGACCCATGCTGCACTTGAAAACACATGCCTTGCTGCTGGCGCTGGCAGATACTGATGACTGGCAGCTTGTGTGCACACAACAACACAGCACGTGCTGACTTGTGCAGTGCGTGCGACATGCGACCCACCGTGCGCCCACCTAGCCATTTCTGAACTCTTCCACGTAGGCTTGTCAATTGGCTTGATCTTGAGTGCATCAGTGTGGGCACCACAGCTCTGCAGCAACATACGATGCGGCTGTTGGGGAGCTGCCAGGACTTCACAAGACGCGCTGGCAGTATTGCAATTTATGCCTGACTGGCCAAAGTTATCTGTGACAGATTGACATGCTGGGGAGCAGCTGTGCACTGCACCATGCATCATAACTACAGACGTCCTGTCCCACAACCTGAGGTTGCCTGGCATAGCTAGCTGCAGCATGAGTGGCTGCAGGCAACCCCAGTGGCCGTGCAAAATCACAGTAGCAGCGTAGCTCGTAGCACACAACCTCCCTTGCTGGATCAGTGCAGGTATTGTCCTGCTGTCATGGCAGCTGGCAACCCGACAAGCATGAAGATCAAGGATGCTGTCATGGCTATGGGTTTCCTACCTGTGATGTGTGCTGACATCTGCCCGCACTCGCGCTGCCCTAGGCCCACCATAACACCCGGGTGTTGCTGCGCTCGTGGTGCTGTGGGCGGCTGGCCGGAAATATGGCTGTTTGCATGCTTGCCAGACGTGGTTTAGCCACTCCAAAGTCCTGCAGTGATACTGCCTGCTGCTGCTTGTCAGCCGAGTGTTGCTGGTTGTCTGCCGACCATGGTCGGCAGAGCTGGCCAGCTCTGCCCACCACAGCTCCTGCTGGTGCAGTTTGGGGCCTTCACTGCAGCCTACCGCTTGGATGGCAACAGAGAATTTGCAAACAAACTTTGTGATTGGATGCTGAGCGGCAGCATTCCTGACTGCTGTCCAGCTGTGTAAGGCGGGCAACTGCAACAGCAGCTGGAAGCAGCACCTGTGTGTGTGCCACCCTCCTGACTCCAGTGAAATCAATCTCCAACCTACAACACCAATTGTTTCTGAAGACCATGGAGCGATTAGCTGCTGTACGGGCGAGCTGAAAATGTGTGCTGGACTGACCCCGGAGTAATCGCCGTCCTGAACGCCGAGCGATCAAAGACTATATATACGAACCAATCAAACAACACAGGCAGCAGTGACGTTGTGAATACTGCACTTGGTTAACAGTTGTGGTTGCTCAGTTGTGACAGACAGGTTTGAACAGGAGGAGGAGGTTGGGTTATTCCCAACATTGCAGGGGTGGCAGATCTGTCGTTTTCAGATCATCACCAATGGTATGAAGCCTCTCAAGGTTTGAAGGAGTCTCTCAGGGCGTGCAGGGTGTCACTCACCCAATTGGGTGGTGGCAACCACCCAACCACCTCAACACGAGCTCCCCTGGGGACAAAGTCCCTTGCCCCATGCATGGGCCTCAGTGAGTGTTGCTGCCTGAATGCTGGCATGGGCGGTTGCAGCAGAGCAGGGCCAGGGCTCCCCGTTGCTTAGCCTAGCGGTCTGCGAGGGAGTGGGGACTCCAGCTGCCAGCTCAGCTGAGCTGTTGTGCTGGGGGTGCGCCCCAATAGCACCGCCTGCAATTGTGCCTCCGACTCTAGAGAGGCAGTTCTGGCAGGATGCAGCGTCCTGTTTGCGTCCGTGTGTCCGTGCTGCCAGACATCTCACCAGCTGGGTCACCAAGATCTACAATTATAGAACCTGCTTGGTCTGCTTTGCAGCAGACCACAAGCCCTGAGACTCGACAACCTGCCCAGATTCTGCTTGCAAGCGCTGTGTACATATAGGCCTCACACCAGGCCCAAGTAGCTGGAGCAGCAGTAGATCCACAGCTAGCACCCAACTGGCGCACAACTGTGAGCAGCAGCAGCCACACAGCCATCTGAGCCCACCACCATCTGTCATGTGCAACTTCGCAAGCAGGAAGCTCAGATCAATCCTGCTCAAAATCAATTTGGCAACATGGAACCACCCCGATGTGGAAACATTGTATAATACAAGGCGGCAAGGGCCACCAAGCCTCCCGTCCAAAATGAAACGAAGTGCCTGTGTGCGGTGCCTGTGCAGGGCAAGTCTAGATGACTATGCTGCCAGCCTGATAGTATCATCCGGAGTACTACTACTAGTCTTGCAGATGGCAACATGCCACGATGGCCCTGCTGCAGCATGTTGCCATGGCTTGGCATCCCCACTTCACCCCACCTCCTGCACACCAAAGGTCCCTCGACCTAGCTGCACAGTCATCTGTGACAGCTGCTGTCCATGCTTGATGCTACTCCCGCCACTGCTGCCTTCATGCTGCATGTCATGCCAGGTCACGGCACAGAGTGCCGTGCAAAGAATGCCAACAAACGGCGCCGCTGCGCTGTGCTGTGCTGTGTCACCAAAACTTCAGCAGGGGCTGGTCTGCTGCCACGATCTCCCCCTCCTTGACCATCACTGCATCCACAAAGCCGTTCCGTGACGCCTTGACAGCATTGCGCATCTGCACGGCACACCAGCATACAGAGACCATCACCATCGTATTGAGTGTTGCAACAGACAAAAGTGTCTTGCAGCAGCAGCATGCATGGCTGCTACTTCCTCAACTGTGCAGCGCAATGAGCTGCATCAGCGCGAGCATGATTCCGCAATGCGCATGCAAATTTTGCCCTTCACCTCTTTACAGATCCCACCCCTTACCCCTGAGCTGCCGACGTCAGTGCTGGTGGTGTCAGCCCTGTCACGTGGGGCCCACTCCTGCTGGCCCCAGCCAATCCCAGCCAATACAGCTGAATCAGGCTAAGTCCCCACCCCTCAAAAAGCCCTGATGTCCGCCGCCCCCCCCCCCTGGTTCCACTGTGCTGCTTGCATGCAGCACCTGGCACTCATCTGCCTTGCTCCACACCCAAGGGCCTGTGCTGTTGACACTCAGCAAACAGCTCAAGCGCACCAGCACAGCCTTACACCAGCGGCACCCCTTGGGTGTGCAGCTAGGGGAGTAGCTGCCGCACTCAAGCAGAGGGGGACGGGTGAGGCTGCTTCAGGATCACAGATCTACTGATTGACACAAAAGCACACAGAGCACAGCGCAGCTGTACAGCGGGAACACTGTCAAGCTGGGGCGCCTGTCTCACCTTCATGGCCTCAATAATAACCAGGTCATCACCTGTGCGCACCTCCGAGCCGTGCTCAACCAGCACCTGCACAGTAGAGCACAGCACAGCAGGGCAAAGATGCAGCAGCAGCAGCAGCAGCAGAAGTGCAGGACTAAGAAGGCTTGGCGCCGATGATTGCAGCGCACACAAAAACGCATGCAACAGGTCTGCATACGCAGCTGACGCACCCGTGATACTTGGGGTACGGCAACCAAACATACAGCAATGACTCGTCTCCAACACAGGAGTAACAGTAGTACAACTCGCTTCACTCAACCCTCACCTGCACCAGGTGTCCAGTCATGGGTGACTTGACCACCCTGCTGCTCTCTGAGGCCTTGGGTGAGGGCATGTACTGGGACAGCGCGGCAGCAGCAGGAGACTCAATGTAGATCTCACGCTGGGCCCCCAGGTACTGCAGCACCACACCGCGTGGGATGAACTTGGCCACCTGCAGGAAGGACAGCAACAGCAACAGCAGAAGTGTTACTGCCTCCACACCTGTTTGGCTCAGTGTTGGCTGACATGGGCTCGATGCAGGGTTTCAATGCTGCATGCTTGAACATTGTATGGTGCAACCGCCTGCGCCTCCTGCGCCGGAGACCTGTTGCTGCCTCGTCGCTGCTTGATTGCTTTCGTGTTGCTGACTCCCTGCTGACCTGCACAGTGACAGGCTGGCTGTCCACGATGAGGTGCCGCAAGTAGGTGCAGTAGGGTGAGGGGCGTGTGGCGCCAGGGGGCTGCTTCACACTGTACACGTACGCAACACGCTCAGGCATCTGCACCTCCAGCGCACCAGCAGCGACACCTGCACACATCACAGCACGACACAGGAGAGCAGGGGGCTCCTTGCATCAAATCACAGCACCGACGCTGCAAAAGCTGCAGGAGAAATGCAAGCTGCATCATGCTGCAGCCAGACAAAAAGGATGCAGAATCATGCTGCGCATGCGCATGCGGCAAGCAATCTGCGCGCAATCACTCAGACGCCACACGTGGCTGTGCGTACCGTCCCACTACAAACACCACAACTGCAGGCATGATGGACGCATCTTGCGCAAGGCAGCTGCAAAGCAAAGGGAAGCACTAATATATATCCCAGGCAGCATTCAGCAAGGCGCCTCACCCTCTGGCCCAACCATCTGCTGTGTCGCCATGCGCACCACAACCGACAGCGGCACCAGCTTGTCGTTGTGCACATCACGCCATGTCAGCGTCAGCTCAGCAACACCTCCAGGGTTGAGGAAGTTTGGATCATAGCGGCGCGCGCGGTTGACGTGTGTGAAGACGGCTGCTGCAAACATGTCCTGCTGCTGCTTGGGTTCCAGTGGGAAGGCCATGGGGTCAAGGCCATCTGCAAACAGGAAGGTCCGGTCAACCAGGTCAGCGAAGGTCAGCAAGAAGGCACATGTTGATGACTGTGTGGGTTGTGTGATGCTCAGCAACTGGCCAAGCTGCATTTGACATGATGTACATTGTGTGCATTCAAGACCACTGTGGCACACTAGAAAACCAGTGCTTGGTGCAAGCCGCCTACTTTGTTCAAGTGCCGCAGCTGAAGCAACATGCACGAATGCAGGCAGCACCCACAGGAAAACCATGCCAACAGCAGCACAGATGCGTGACAAGCAGCAGCCTTTCAGCCTGTCTCACGTGGTCCGCCGTAGTAGGTGGGTATGAAGCTGGTGTCATACTTGCCACTCCTGAAGGCAGGGTTGGCCATGCAGCTGCGCACGTGGGGCATGTTGGTGATCACTCCCTTCACTACATACCTGCAGGAGAGCACACCAGCACCAGCACAGCAGCGACAGCAGTGCAAAGCAGCATATTGCAATGTGCATTGTTGTGTAATGACTGCAGCACTGCAAGGCAGGATGCAGCATGCTCACATGATTAGTTTCAACAACAAAACCCAACTGCTGCTGCTCACTCTCACCAACGCACGCCCACCACACGGCCAACACCCCAACCCATCAACCAGACCGCTCAACTACACCCCGGGGCTGCATTGCACAACATGCAGGCCTGCACCACAGCACAGCACAGCACCCCCACCTGTCCAGTGCTGCCCCCATGGTGTTGAGTGCTGCCTCCCGTGTCTGCCCTGTGGTGATGAGCTTGGCCACCATGGGGTCGTAATACACACTGATCTCACTCCCCTCGGTCACACCAGTGTCCACACGGATGTTGGGACCCTCAGGCTCACGGTACACCTGCAGGAGGTGGGGAATATACCCCATCAATGAGGGCAAGGGGGTGGGACAAGGAGTATATCGTGTGTGCGTGTATGCGACCTTGTACCAGAGGGTATCTGTTTGGGTGGATGTTGCCTCATGCAGCATTACCTGCAGCGCCTCGGCTGCTCTGCACTGCACTGTCCTCACTAGAGGGCCTGGAATTGGTATTGGTATTGGTGACGTACCGTGCATGCACGTTGCACGCTGTGCTGCAATAGTGTCCCTGCACCCTGATGCATTGAGTCTGCATCATACCTTGAGCAGTCCTGGTGATGGCGCAAAGTTGCGTGAGGGGTCCTCTGCATAGATGCGGGCCTCAATCGCGTGCTGCTGGATGCTGGCAGCCTGCAGCAGCACAGACCACGAACACAGCAACAGGCACAGGAACACAGCAGACAGGCAGGCCTTGAGCCAGCAGTGGCCACCAACAGCACGAAGCACAACACAGGGTGACCCCAGCACCCTAAATCCTTGACGCTAGCAAGCAGGGCGGGTGCATGCTTGAGAACATGCCAGCCACGCATGTTATAAGGCTGCAAAGCCCAGTGTAGCCATCTCTGCCGCCCAAACAGTGAACAACAGCTGTCCATCTGCATAGCGCTCACCCGCTCCTGTGTCACATCCAGCCTGTTGTTGCCTGCAATGGCGATCATGAGATGCACCAGGTCCAGACCTGACACAGCTTCAGTCACAGGGTGCTCAACCTGCACAGGAGAAGAGGGGCAGAGGGGGCGGAAGGCAAGGTAAGCAGGCGGCACACCAAGGCTTGCGGCCAAAACAGTGCAGGGCAGTATGTGTGTGTCCCAGCCCGGCTGGTGAGCCCTTTGCAATGCCAGCTAGTCATCCACAGTGCAGTGTACAATACAGACAGTGCAGTTCAGGGCAGTAGTAAGAAGACATTGGCGCTGCCAACAGGAACAAGAATCCTTGCAACTCGGTGTTAAACAACACAGAGCCCACCAACACGTCGTTCAGGGGCTTTTCTGGCTAGTACTGTACCTGCAGTCGTGTGTTCATCTCCAGGAAGTAAAAGTGTCCGTGCTTGTCCACCACGAACTCCACTGTGCCTGTGCTGTTGTACCCCACTGCTGCTGCCAGCTTGACCGCCTGCTGACCCATGGCTGAACGCAGCTCAGGGGTGATGAAGGGGCTGGGGCTCTCCTCTATCACCTGGACAGCAGCAGTACAGCAGGATAGTACAGGAGAGTGGGACCGCACAGTAGTACAGGGAAAGCCAGCAGGGTCAGGATGTGCATAGGAGTGAGGACAGCGGTTGCATCGGCAAAGTGCATGCTCTTCCCCCTCCTGTTGCATCACTATTCTGCTGTAGATCAACTTTTCCCCTCCTCGATACCCAGACAGCCACACAAATCCTGCTGTCAACACCCGCTGCCCATGCCCCTTCACTCCACTCCTGCCAAGTGCGCACCCACTTTCTGGTTCCTCCTCTGCACGCTGCAGTCCCTCTCTGGCAGGTAGACCAGGTGTCCAAAGTGGTCCCCCACCACCTGGAACTCAATGTGTCGTGCCTGCTCGATGTACTTCTCTATCAGCAGTGTGTCGTCACCAAAGGCAGACATGGCCTCAGCCTTGGCCAGGGGGACATCCTGGAGCAACTCAGACTGCGGAAGGGGGGGGGCAGGGGGGAAGGCATTGTAATATGTGTGTGTGTGTGTGGGGGGGGGGGGGGAGGCAGAGTGTATGCGGACTGGACGTGCATAGATTTGTGTGTAGGGGTGTGTGTGTTGGCCAGGGGGACATCCTGGAGCAACTCAGACTGTGTGGCAGGAGGGAAAGGGGAAGGCAGGAAGTGTGCTGAGTATTGAATATCTGGCTGTTGTGAGCAAATGCAGTAAACAGTGATTTGACAGGTGCTCTTCAGGTCCCTGCTGCCCACTGGCGGCTGCCCCTCCACTCAGGCCGCAAGCCCTTGAGAGCAACTTCGTGAGGCAGCAGCAGCACAGGAATGCCCACGTGCGCACGCTTTAAGGTGATCACCTCATAGATGGTTAACCTTGTCCTGTCATTATCCTGCAAGCATCCCCTTGCTGCTCACCTCTGACGCCCTCCCCAACTACTCACACAGACACAAACATGACCACCTGCAGTGTCTTTCTTGCCCATCCCCCCCCCCCCCTGCTCACCTTGTTCCAGGCCACTCGCATGCCCTTGCCTCCACCTCCCGCCGATGCCTTGATCATGACTGGGTAGCCAATCTCCTCCGCCACCGCCACTGCATGGTCCTCGTCAAGGATCTCCCCTACAAAGCGGGGATGATGTTCAGCCCAGCCTCCTTGGCAATGCGCTTGCTCTCAACCTGCAGGGTACAGTGCAGGTACAGGCACAGGTACAGGAAGGCGCATGCACACGCTTGTGCTGTGCTGCCCGTAATAGGATGAGCAGCGGGTCTCACGGCCAAGTCGAGCACGATGCATGAAGTCAGAACATTGTCCTACATGTACAGAATGCGTGGGAGAAAAACCCATGGGGCCCCCTGGCCAGGTGCACATAATAGCTGACGCATGCACTTGTGCGTTTCAGTGGTGCACGAGGTTCACTACAAGTTCGATGATGCAGGCAGTGCCATACTCACGAAGATGCGCCTGTGTATTCCGTTGCAGAGCACACCCATGGTTTTTCACTCCCTGCAACCCCCAGCCACTTGACCATGTCGACTGTTTGCTACGTGGCTCACGTCTCACAACTGCAAGTTGCGCCAACCCCAATCGGCGCCAACAAGGCGCGTTGGTCCAACACAGCCCCCTGACCCTGACACCACCGCCTCCCCCCCCCTCCCCCCCGGCTCGCCCCCCATCCACCCCTGACCTTGTCTCCCAGTGCGCGTATGGCTGCTGCTGGTGGTCCCACGAAGATGATGCCCTCAGCATTCAGCCGGTCAACAAACTCAGCATTCTCTGACAGGAAGCCGTAGCCAGGGTGGATCTGTGAAGCGCACAAGAGCAGAGGAATCGACATTGGCACAAAGTTGGCTTTGGTGCTGCACAGCATCGCAATCAGCACCAGCAGCCTCACAAAGACAGGCCACAGACCGGTCTCACTGATGCATCAGCAGCATCAGCAGCACACGTGTATGTGCTGGTAGCCTCGTCAGGAGCTGTCAGGGCTAACATCACAGGCATGGGCGATGACACTACACAGATAAGGCAGGTATGCCTGCCTCCCCCCATCCCCCCCCTCTCCCCGCACACGCACTTGCATGCATTGCAAGCACCGCGTGATCCATGCAACAGTACAGTAGCAGTAGCAATGCGATCTACAAGGCCGTCGCTGTTGCACCACATGCCGCCACCTGCTACTGGCGTCTGCTGACAGCTCAATGCTGTCGTCCCAAAGCTGCTGGGCTCCATTGTCCGTGCTCCACAAGTGCGCTCTGATGCCCTCCCCCCCCCCCCCCCCTTGTCCACCACCCACTTCCCAATCACACTGTGCCTCCTCGCCTCACCAGCACAATGCTTGAGTGTTTGTTGGGTGAGGCTGCCGGTCCCTGCCACCAGCAGTATGACTGCTGGCTGCTGCTGCAGGTTGCATCTATGTGTGTGCATCCCTCCTCCCTGGTCTCAGCATTCCTCCTCCCTGCTCAATGCACTTGCAGGTATGCACTGCATGCAGTCTGGCCCTTCCATCGCCCCACTCCATTGGGAAATTCTCCCGCTCGCCCCCCCCCTCACCGCGCGTGCCCCTGTCTTTTTTGCTGCCTCCACCACGGCCTCTATGCTGAGGTAGCTCTGAAGAGCAGGGGCAGGTCCCTGTGACAACACCAACATGCCCACACCAACACAGCACAGCACAGCACAGTATGGGGAGACAGTGGCAGGGAAAGATGGCAGGAGTAGTCATGCAGTCCAGCATCTGCCCAACCCAATGTTTCATAAGCAACCAACCACTTTGTATATGGCTGCTGCTGTGGCAGTAGTGTGCAGTGGTTACACGCACGAGTGCGACAGTGCCTGGTGACCCAGGCAGCAGGTGTGCATTGGACTACTACCATCATTATCAGTGCTTGATGCAAGCTGGAAACAGACTACATTGCACCAAGTGATGTTGTTCTTGACCGACTACCTTGCTTTGCTACGTGAAGTGCGCTACACTGTCCAGCATATTAATGCGTTCAGCTGACTGGACGCTGACGTGGATGTGACAGCTCAGCACACCCGACATCTGCGCTCACCACGCACACTGCTTCATCTGCCTTGGCCACATGCATGCAGTACTTGTCTGCTTCACTGTAGATGGCCACAGTCCGGATGCCCAGTCGCCGTGCTGTGCGTATGACTCTGCAAGCTATCTCGCCACGGTTTGCTATCAACAGCTTGTCTATCCGGGCACCCTTGGTGTTCAAGATGCTCGTGACTGTTCTTCTGCTGTCCATTGTGGTGCTGGTTGACGTAAGGGCTGCTGGGGCTGCTGCTGTTTGGAAAGAAGGCAGGGCAAGACTGTCCCTGTCAGCAGGTGCTGTGCTACTGCAGGCAGCGAAACGAGGGCTTGCCTCAACAGCCACGACTGCTGTCCTACCAACATGATGTCATTGTAAATGCGGTGTCGAGATGGGTCTTTGGTCACCGCAGTGAAGCAAGGGGATTCGAAAGGCAGTTGCAGATCGTGATAACTACGCGAAGGGCAGAACCCAGACCCAGTGCGTGTCCTTGCTTGGCAACACGACCTTCTGTCATAAGAGAGGCTCCTGACATCGAAACTGAAGTAGGCGCACAGCACACACAGGCTAGCAGCTGATCTGTAGCTGAAGTACTGTAGCAAAACAGTGACCCATGGGTCCAGGAGGAAGGATTGATCCAGTATGGGGTGAGCTTCAGCTTAATCAAGCTTATCGATGGCTTGCATAGGTCTTGTCACCTCCCATCCCCACCCCCATGCGCACACCCCTAACGCCACCCCCACCCCCACCCTGCATGGACAGGTCTGATGGCCATGTACACCATTGCTGAGGTGGTAATCATTCTGGCGCTTGTCATGCCGATGCCTTCAAACGCTCTGAGAGGAAAGATCCAAGGTGGGGCGAGAAAGAAATTCTGTGGCAGGTTGAGTCCCCCACTCCATGCACCAGCAGCATCCACCTTCCCTCCCCTGCTTTGGGCAGCTCACTAGCAGTGCAGATGGCTACAGAGGCCATGAGTATCCTTGATGATGAGGCATGCTGTTGCAATGTTTGGTTCAATCAATGCTGTTGCTTTTTGGGCCTTTGTGCCTGCAGGGGCCATCAACAAGCTGTGGCATTCACAGGAGTACGTGAAGAAGACCAGCTGGGTGCTGCTCACCCTCAACTCGTGAGTGCAACAGCACCACTAGCAGCAGTACTATCAATGCCAAGCACCACCAATAGCAGCAGGACACAGAATAAAAACACCAGCAGCACCGGTCTGCAACTGCATGCAGCAGTGCTGATCCATAACAAACAAGGACACCACAGCAAAGGACCACGCAGCTGCAGCCACTGTGTAGTTGTGACGTAGGTGACGCTTTCGCACATCTCTTGTGTGTTGCTGCTTTCCGTGCGTGCTTAGTCGAAGACTTCAGGTCGGCGCACCACCTACTTTGGTCAGTGTGGGCTGCTGACTGTCAGCACCACATCTCAGCATCAACAGCCATCTGCATCACAGCTGTGTTTGTGCCGCCCTTGTCCTGCTGCAGGTGGTACTTTTATGGTGAGCAATGCTTTACTCTGCAAGGGTGGCCACCCACAGCTGAGGAGCAGCTTAGGAGCCAGGGCAGCAGGCCTTGTTTGGCGTGCAGGTCCTGTGCAGCCTTGCTTTCCAGGTTGCACTTGGCAACTGTGCGGCAACTGGCCACCACTGGCATTATGTGCTGATTGCAAGCCATAAACACATGCTGTGCTCAGCCATGAATGCAGCTGTGGCTCAATCAGCAACCGCAACCACAAAGCCTCCACCAGCACCCGCCCTGCCATCCTGACGCTGCATGCAGCATTGCACAGCCTTTCCCAGTGTTGCTGCTCAATAGCACAGTTCTACCTAGTGAGGCTCATCCTGGCTTCTCAGTGATGTTTCATGTCTGCTGCTGCCGCCGCTGTGCTGCTGTCAGACGCTGTGCACAACCTTGTAGAGGCCAACAAGATTGTTGCTGCCACCTGTGAGAGCCAGAGCATGCACCTCTACTTCCAGCGCAACGTGCTCATCTCAGGGGGCAGGTGAGAAGGAGCCTGGGACGACAGATGGGAGTCCAGGTGGACAACAGAAGTGCTTTATTTTGGATAGATAGAAGTATATCTATCCACAATACATTTTTGCTGTGAGCCTGGTTTGGTTCCTGAATGGACAGTCAGGCGTGGCTGACCTAGATGAGTAGTCAGCAGTAACTGTCTTCCCCATGAGGCCCAACACACAGCTGCTAGCTGCACATCTGTTCAAGCTGTTCACAAGGACGAGGCGCGTCAGGGGATTTGCAGACTGCAGTGTGCAAATTTGGCTTTGCTTTCACCACTTGAAGGCCCTTTGCTACCTTCACCCACCTCCCAAAGGCTGTATTCAATAATGACAGTGGGCCCAAACCCATCATTGAGTACAAGCATAGCTTTGAAAGGTGGGATGCAAAAGGCTTCAGTCACTGACAGCAGTGTCCAGCAGTCACCCTAGAGTACACGCACAAAAGTTACGCCAAAGAATTGCAAGGGATGGCAAGCAAGCAAGGTTCAAGCTGTCAACTGTCCATGCCGCTGCAGTGTGTTTTTGTTCTTCGTGATGCGGCGACTGCTGGACATCCAAGGGCAGCTCTACTCCATGCGGGCGCTTGCTAAGGAGGCAGCAACCCAGCAGCAGCAGCTGCTAACGGGCGGCAGTACAACTGGCGGCGAGCAGCAGCTTCTGTTGACCAGAACCCTCAGCAAGATGGCCAGGAGCAGCGTTGATGGTGCTGAGGAGGTTGTGGCAGCAGCCAGCAAGGAGGACTGATGTGGGGGCTTACATGCACCTGCTGCTGTAGCACACAACATGGGTGTGTTTGTGGTTGTTTGTGGGTTTCTGCTTATGGGTTTCAGCTGGGAATATCAGTTGTCAGCCATGATAATCAGGATAGGTTGCAGCAAAGATCTGGAAGTGAAGCATGGAAGAGTGGTAAGGTAGTATGAGTGTGGTGTGTAGACCTTTCCGTTTGTGTGAATTCAATTTAGTTCATGGTGCACCCTCGTTTCTGGGGTGCTGCTTGTTGAGTGATGTGATGCTGCAGTGTTGCCTTGAATCGGTAGCACACCAGCCGCTCTGTTGGCGTATGAGTATCTGTGAGGGGAGTGCAACATCATGCTATGCCTACATACTTGGGCATGCATTCCATGTGACATCAACCTGCACCAGCCGCTTCCGTAGCATGTAGCTATAGTGTCAGTTGTTCGTAAAACATTGCTGTGGAAGGATGCTTGGCATCTGTGTTGATGGTGTGGTTGTGTGCACTGATTGTGACAACTCCATATACGCCCTCATGTCTACTGATACTGATGCAGCACTGATGCTACCATGTTGACAACAATCACATGTCAGCCGCAGTACGCAACAAAGACTTCCATAAGGCTTCCGGCAGCCTTCCTGCACAGGTGGGTGCATTTGCAGCACCTGCTGCCCATGCTGATCGCTGCCTGCTGCAGTGCCCAAAACCAATGAAGCCCTGTCTCAGAGCCAAAGCAAGTAACCACACCCCATGATGATCCTGCAGCTGCTGTCAATGCTGTGCCCAACCCCGGCCCTCTCCCTGGGTTGCATGTGCAACCACTGCCAAGCTGGGGCCTAGTGAAACCCGCTCGCTGGCCCTGCTGCAATTGCAACGACATTAGTCATCCATTGCTGTCACAATGGCCTTGAACTCCTCTTCACTGATGGCGTTGTCCCCATCCCTGTCAAACTCTGCAATCATGTCCTGCAGCTCTTGGGGCTCAATGTCAACCTGCAACCACCAGTAAAAGGGTAAATGAGTCAGTGAGAGCGAGTGAGTTGGTGGGTGACTGAGTGAACAAAAAAAACTTGAAAACTGCTGCTGAGGGGGCTCTGTTGCTGGGGAGGGGATGTGAACAGTGTCCAGCAGGTGGCAGCAGCCAACCAAATGCCAATATTGCAATACGGTCAGCCACAGCTGCACTACTACTGCAGCTGTGGCTGATGTAGGCTGCACAGCACCAGGCTGGCTACATGAGGATTTGGGTAGGCTGCTTGAGTACATCGGTAGGTTACAAACCTGCTGAGATACTCAAGCAGCCTGCTCAACTACTCATGTGTCCAGCCTGGTGCTGTGCCGGTGGCAATCTCCGCTGCACAGCTGCTGCGACTAACACTGGCTGGGACTAGCAGGTGGTGGAAGACATGCCTGGAAAGCCCCCCACCCAAGGCACACCAGGCTGGCCCTAGAGCCTGCACAAGCCCGTGGCGGCCAACATGCCTGCCAAGTGGAGGGTTGTCCATCTCGTGCACTTAGATAGTACGCTTGGGGATTTTTGGGTTGGTTTTCATCCTCACAAAAGCGTCAGGCTTCTCTGTTTTGATCCTCAGTATGTTGTTCCTTCTGGGTTGTTGTGCTATCTCCGTGATATCAGTGAATGGCTGGCATGAGATCTTGAGTTTCATAGCTACAGGTGTAACTTTGATTTGATTTTGATTTGATTTGAAGTGGTGCAGGCTGCCCATCACATAACCCACACCAGTGCCACGCTGGTGCGAGGACATGCCTTCACAAGCAGCTACGCTGCAAACACCGGCTGCAGGAGAGACAGCACACCGCAGAAATACCGCAACATAGCTGCCTGTGCTGACCTGCAGCTGCCGGGCAATGAGTGCAAGCTCCTTGGCTGTGATGCGGCCTGTCTGCTGCAGGTCAAAGAGTGTGAAGGCGCGCTTCACTTCGTCCTGCGGACTGCGCTCCAGCAGCTTTGACGCCAGCACCTGCAGGTAGATATCATATATTTACAACAGGCAGAGGTGACAGTTATGGGTGCAGTTGTTGGCTCAGACATGCTATCAAGGTTCTTCTTTAACTTGCCAAGGAACCAGAGGGTCATGCGGGATCCAGACGAGTTGAGTGCGCACCTGCAAGAATTGAGCAAGGTCGTAAACACACACATGCAGTGTCAACATGCTTCGCTGCTCAGTCAGTGCTGGCTGTACAAGCTGACAGCCTTGCTGCAGGTCTGGCAAGGTGGTCTGTATGAACCAGGATACGATGGTGCAAGCCCTGTGTAGTCAGCTGCCCAGGGGGTGCTTTACTATGCCCCCCTGACCCTTGCGCAAAGCAATCTGCAGGTTCAACCAACACAACTGGCCCCTTAGGTTTAGCTAAGGACTTATGACTGTGTGCCAACAAACCCCCTCAAACCCACCTCTTGGAAGGCCGGCCAGGGTATGTCTGCACCTGGCACCAGCCCGTGCTGCTGCAGCAACTCTGCCACATCTGCTTTTTTGACCTGAAAGCCCATGGCCCGTAGTGCTATCTTTACATGCCGAGCTGCCACCACTTGCTGCCCATCAGATAGCTTGTCCCAGGCATATGCTATCTCTGCCTGTTCGTCCTCTGACAGGGGCCGTGACTTGCTGTTGTGGATGCGCTGCGTCACCCTGTTGAACAGCGGGCTGTCTATGACAGCAGCCATGCCAAAGTGATGTTTTAGTGGATGTTGAAAGTTGACTTTGGATGTGCTGTTGCTCCTGGGTTAATGGGCAGAGCTGCAGGCAGTTCAAGTGATGTGATGGGGTGGACTGTCTGGTTCGGGTTCTGACGTTAATGGGCTACGCCGTGGCCTCGACAGTGCAACCTCTCAAGCACAAAGGTAGTTCCTGGTGAATCAAGGATCGTGCTCCAACGTTGTGTTTGTCATGATCACGTACATACAGTTGCTGACAATCAAAAAGTCAATGGGGTGATTGTGATCGCACCCACGGCAGCCCTTGTGTTTTGAGTGATGAATCCACTAGCTACTTGAGGATAGTGGCTCGGCATGCCATGCTCCAACTGCTGCTGTCCTGACAACTGGCACCACCACAGTGTGCCACACTTCAGAGGCCAATCAAATGTTCTTTGTGTCCCTGCACCGCCCAACAAAACAGCAGGAGCAGGAAGTGTGTGAGAAGGGTAAAAGGTAGGGTGCAGCTTGACGACTTCCTGACCTAAAGCTGCACCTGCAGCCAGACCCACCCACCACCACCACCACCGTTGCACGATTACCTGTGCTGCTGTGTGCAGGCTAGGCTTTAATTTCAGGAGTGCAGGCAGCTCAAAGGAGGCACCACCACTCACACCAGCTACACTTGAAGATGGCTGGTGGAATGTGGACCATGAGCGAGTGAAGGTGGGTGACCCCCCCCCCCCCCCCCCCCCCCCCCCCCCGGGGGTCACCCACACGATATGACATTCCAATGCATGTGGCTGCTTCAGGCTGACAGTATACAGAACGTCTGAGGTGTTTGAAGTTTTACAATAGGAGAACATGCACATCCTTGCATGAAATTCACACAGGCTGCAGCCATCTAGCTGACGCAGAAGCAAAGGTAGCAGAGGGCCGGGGTCGCCACTACCCAACATGACGCTCAAGAAGTTGTTGCCACCTGCATACTCCAACTGCTGCACTGCCTGATGATTGCCTTCTGTCACCCCAATGCCCCACCACTTTGTTGGGCGACATGCACAGGTTGGGTATGGGAAGCAGACCTACACCTTCACCAAGGACTTGCTGCTAAACTGGGGTCAGTTCCAGCTGCCCTGGGCCCAGGTTGACCCCAGCACAGCCACAAAGCCAGGCACGCCGGTGTGCGTGTGTGCCAACGTACTTGGCCTGTGGACGGCTGTGCCTTTGGAGGTCGTGTGAGTGCCTGCATGAGGCTGGGGGTAGGGGTGGGAAGCAGGGGATGGAGGAGACGGGGGGGACTGCAGCAGGAAGGACTTTCAGCAGCGCAACCAGAGATTGGTGAGGAGCAGGGATGACACCAGGGGCTGCATGAAGCTGGGGTTTAGGGGTGGAAGCAGGGGATGGAGGATGGATTTTGGGGGGGGGGGGTCCGGCAGCAAACACAATCCTCAAAAATGGACCAGGGGTAATCGAGAAGAGAGGATGAAGCAGAAGGGAGGCTGCAGCAGCAAGCAATCCCAGCAGTGGGCCAGCAGCACAGCGGAGTTTGCAAGGCTCTTGATTGCAGCCATAGCAGGGTGAATCCAGCCTGGATGGCATCCCAATTCAACCCTACATGTTGCACTTGTGCCCTAGAGCTTGTGATTGCAGCAGGCGCTAATTGATGGGCAACAGCATCAGAGGCACACACTTCAGCATCAATCCTGTCTCTCACGCAACGTGTGCTGCAGGTATAAACAAGAGGGCAAGTGGAAAGGGTTCAGGCAGCCAGAGCCATCGCAGCAGCTGCAGCACCAGCAGGCACCACAGCAGCAGCAGCAGCAGCAGCAGCAGCAGCAGCAACGGCAGGCCCCGCGCAAGCAGCGGCGTGGCAGGCATTCTACGTATGCTCACGCCTGCCTAGGTTCACACTACCTTGCTGGGGAGGAGAGGTTCAGGGTAGAGTGGGACCAAACAGATGACTCAGTGTGGTGAGTCAGCACGCCTTCATCAACTGGGTGGCATGTTGGCATTGCACAAAACTATTCACAGTCACCCGGTCCCGGGCCCTGGTGCGGCGACCACACTGCTGTTCACTTGCTGTGCATTTTTTGAGTCTGCCCTTGTCAGCTACTTGTCACAGCCACTTCTCGAACCTGATCAGCAGAACGCGGCAAAGTTGTGTATTTGGACTGCAGCCCCTGTATTTGGACTGCAGCCCCTCCAAATAGGCCAGAGCTGCTGACAGCAGAGTGTTACAGTAACCATGTCAGTGCAATGTCCTGGCGTCGTTGACAGCCTGCAGCATCTATTTCAAGTTCCAGCCGCAACGCTGTGTGCTCACAAGCGTGCGTTGCGGCCGGATGTGTTGTGCACTCCCATGTAGGTTTGACATCTACACCTACTCTCGGCCAGACCACCCTCTAGCGTTCCTGGGCTACCCTGTTGTGCGGCTGCTGCAGCAGCGCTTCCGCAGCGAGTCCATGCGTGCTGTCGCACGAGCTGCTGCCTGTCAGGTGGGTGCAGTGCATGCAAGGCTGGAGGGTCTGCCCGGTCAGCAGCACTACACAACAGCTGCTAGTGCTGTTGGTGCTGCTGAGCATAATTGGGCCAGTCTGAGTAGCACTTTAGCCCTGAGCTCACGGTGCAGTATCAACTGTACACTTGAGTGACTGTCTATAATGTATCAAGATGCAACCGTCCCCTGGCTTATGAGGTCTTGGGAAGGTGTCTTGGTTTGACCGTCACGAATGCATCGTTACCGCACATGACCCTGATGCTTGAACTTGCTTGGCACTCATTTCCTGAGGCTCCACCCATGCACTGCTTGCGCTCTGTTCTTGGTGTTCCTCCGCTCCAGTATGCCAGCAGTGCATGTGTGTCTTTCTGTGCGTGCTGATTGGATACTGCTGTTATCAATGCACACCACTGTTCGTCATGCTGCAGGTGGTGGATTCCAGCTTGGATGATGAGACACGCCGAAGGCTGGAGCAGAGTGACGGCTTAGACTTGGGCCTTGGCAAAAGCAGGCGGTGGCCGTTTGCATTTTGAACTTGCTGGTGGTGTCCTGCTTGGCACCTGCACCTGCTGTAACCAAGTGCAACAGTGAGGATGGTTCTGTTGATGCCTGGCAAGTGTCAAGGGCTTGGACAAGGGGTTTCCTGAGCCTCCAAACCCAGATTCTTGCGTGTGTGTGTGTGTGTGTGAGTGTGTTAGCTATGGATATTCACCTTGCGCACGAGCTTCTCTGCACTGGGTTGGATCGTGTCCCATGCGCATGGGCACATGCATCTGACTTCTGAGGTTGCTGTTCGCATCGAGACAGGCCTTTTGCAGTGACGAGTCCGTCAAATTTGACCCTATGATAAGATCATCACAGGTGCACGGTGACAGCCACCAGCACCAGTGTTGGGGGTTCAGCGTGCAGCAGCAGCAGTTGCAGCGCAGGTGCTTGGACATCTCTACAGCACCAGCACATGCCCAAGGCCAGTGGAGAGCACTGCCAGCAGCACTGGGTCACAAGCAGCAGCAGCGGGCAATGCGGTGGCAACTGCTGACGGTTATGCCAGCTTGGCAGAGTTGTGGTGAGGAGTATCGACAGGGTGTTTCTGGTGAAAATGATGTTAGGGAGTTAGATGCACTCATACGGACCAAATTCAAGCATACCAATTCAAACCTTGGACCTTGGATCTTGGATTCGTCAGCGACGGTTGCACCACCGACGCAAGTGTATTCCGTCCACATGCACCATATGTCGATCTAGCCATCGAAGCTTGCAGCAATCATGTCGAGCGACAATCTGCAGTGTCTGCGGGTGCTGGGCGCTGCTGCCGATGTGCCTGCGTTCCTGCGCCTTATCAAAAGCAACGCTTGTGTGACGACCATATGTCTCATATCAGAAAGCAATGACCGCAAGCGGCTGCAGCGGCAGGGGTACAGCGCGCTGGTGCTTGCAGCGCTGTCCAAGGGCCTGCAGCTCTACAACACAGCAGCAGCAGTTGCAAATCACCAAGACAGCCCTCCTGGTGTCACCCAGGAGCTACAGCAGCTAGTAGAGTGGCTCAAACCTCTGACACTGGCTGTGGATAACCTGTTCCGCTACAGGCAGCGATCAGGTGTGGGTTCGGCAGACAGCAGTTTGCTGGAGCAGGAGATGCTTGATTCAGGTGCGATCTTGGAAACTGTCAGTTGTGTGCTGCTATGCTGGCAGTGTACATCACAGCTACTTCAAGTGACCATGTACCCTTCATTGAGGCGGAGGCCCTGTCTCTGCCAACTCTTTTGGTTATTTCTCTGTCATTCCCTCATTACTGGATACTTTCACCACATAGTGGTACTCTCCAGACCTAGTTAACTGCCGAAGCCGAAGCTTGGTATCACCACGCGTGAAGGGTAAACCACCGAAACCCCTTCACCACTGCAAGCCGCTACAAGGGTGGGCGGACATCACAGCCTGGCCAGTGTCTTTGCCAGCATTCGATCCCCAGACCTTGCGATCTGAAGACCACCGACATATTGTAATGGGCTATCGGTTATGCAGGTGTCCTGCCTCTGATGCAGCAGAGCTGGCAGCAGCTGGCAGCAGATATTGAGCAGCACACACAGCGCAACAGTCCACAGCAGCCCAGCGTCGCTGGTGTGTTTCGCCCCTATTATAGTCAGTAGTTATTCCTCTTGTGTCTGTGCCGCGGATCAGGAGGCAGCCTGTGCAGCACGGGCTGAGCTCAGCCATCGCGATGTGCTGACGTGGGCCTTTCACGTTGGCCTCTCGCTGGGGTTGTTGTGTGGTCCCTTGTTTTTGTTGGTTTCTGTGTTTGTGTTGTGGCTGTTTCGGACCGGCGTTTGGCCAGCACAGTGGGCTGTCGGCACGGTGGGGCAGTAGCAGTTGACAGCAGTAGCTGGAGAGCTGGAGCTGGAGCAGCAGCTGGCGTGCAGCATCACGTACAGTGTTGGTTATCTTCACTGTGCCGTGGTTTGGTCGCGTTTACAGCAGCAGCAGCAGCTTTGGCTGGATCAGCAGCAGTCCGCTGAGTCAGCAGGCAGGTGCTGGTGTGCAGCAGCAGTGGTAGCAGAACGCAGGCAAGGGCCGTGCAGTGGCCTTGGGCCTGGTTGTAGGGGGCAGTGTTGCTGGCCTGTGAACGGTGCAGGTGCTTGGGCGCGCTGACTTGGGGCAGCCCGGTATACTAAGGTGTCGCTCTGACACCCCGGGCACCTGTCTTGGGGGTGTGTATCGCAGCACAGCTGGAGCCTTTCTTCCACATTGTGTTCGAAGTGGTCGCCCCGGGGGCATGGGGGTGTGTGTTCGGCTTGGTACTGGTGGAAGCCCTCTTGTCTGTGTGGCTGGCTTTGTGGGGTTGAAGCCTTGCCTGTGGTCCCCTCCTTTCAGACAGTCTCCTCTGCAGACATCTATGGTGGCGGGTTCTCTCCTTTCCGTGCTGTCTGTTCCCGTCCTTGTGGGTCCTGCAAAGGACTTTGGTTCCCTTCCGATGCTGGGTGTCGTTGCAGCGTAGCTGCGTGTGTCGCCCTGTAACCCCTTCTTCTTCTAGCAGCCCAGCGTGCTGGTTGTGTCCATCCGTGGCTGGGTTCAGTTGCAACGTAGTTGCTTGAGAAACCCGTGTAACACCTTCATTCATTCATTCATTCATTCAGCAGCCCAGCAGCAACACAAAGCTCAGTGCAGGGCAGGCAGGGCTGCACCTGACGCACCTGGTTACCTTGACAGGCTTCCTGCTGCAGCTGTGGATTGGATGCTCCGGGGACCGTCCGACTACTAGTAGCAGTGAAGCCAGCCAGCCGCCCTCAAAACTCACTGCAGCTGTCTCAACCATCCCTTTCCTGGCAGATCTGGCAACAGCCATAGCAGCAATCTGGCGCAGCGAGGGAGCCCTGCAGCAGCTGCACACAGCCAGTGGCAATGCAGCAGCTGCCGGCTCCAGTAGTGCTGTTGCCAGCGCACATAATGCCCTGAGTGCTGCGGCCCTTGCCAGCGCAGCAGCACCAGCAGCAGCACACAGGGCCCAGGGGCCTGTCAGACAGCAGGCAGATGAAGTGCAGGCAGACCAGCGGGCAGTGGTGACCAGTATGTTTGCTGCCATACGCCTGTCATGCTTCCTGACATTCACGATGAACAGGCACAGGCAACAGCTGCCGGGCACCGGTGCCGCACACGACCTGCAGTGGGTGATGCTGGTGTACTCGGCACTGCTGGTTGGCCAACTGCACCAGCGGCAGGATGGTATGTCACCAGTGCAGCTGCATACTCAGGCCACTGACCTTTCCAGCAGCAGCAGCAACAGCAGCAACAGCAGCAGCAGCAGTAGTGCGGGTATCGGCAAGAAGAGCAGTATCAAAAAAAGCAGCAGCAAGAAGGCGCCATGCACTCAGCAGGCGCCCAGCAGCAGCACCACAGCAGCGTCCACTCTGGCCCCCAAGCAGCAACAGAGCAGCATGGTGCCCCCTTACCACCTGCAGTGTTGGAAGCAGCAGGGGTGGCACCGGACAGACTCAATGTCTGCAAGGAGCTCGCAGTAATCGTTGCTGCCGGCGGCCTGCCCACAAACATGTTCACACTGTATGTCGTGCTGGAAGAGCTGCAGAAGCAGCTGACAGGGCGGTCCCAGGCAGCTGCAGCAGCAGATTCCAGCACCAGCAGCACCAGTGTAGCGCGAGGATTGTTACCGAGTTGTTTTGGACGACGCACACCACTTTTGGGCGGCACATCCTTTTCAAGTGTATTACGGCACTGACGCAGGCACAGCAGCAGCAGCACGACCAGCGCTATGCAGCCCTCTCGCAGCAGTCCAGAGGATACAAGCCACTGTACAGCAGCAGCAGCAACAGCGACAGCAGCAACACCCTTCTGAGCAGGGGGCCGCTGCACTCCAACAGTCAGTAGCTGAGCTAACCAAACAGCTGACAGAGTGTCGGCAACGGCAAGCGCAACAGCAGCAGCAGCACGCTCAGCAGCAGCAGCACCAGCAACAGCTTATGTCGACCCTGCAAGAGAAAGTGGAGGCCCTGCAGCAGCAGCACAGCACCACCCAGCCACAGCCAGCGATACCTGCACAGGAGCTGGCCAACCTGCAGCAAAGTCTGGCCAGCCTACAGCAGCAGGTCACAGCACTGCAGCAGCAGCATAACAGCAGCACGCAGCTGTGTGGTGAGCGGGAACAGCAGCTGCAGGACAGTCTGGACAAGCAGGAGAGCCTGGTGAACCTCGCCTTTGAGGACACCAAACGGCTTGATCAGGACAGCAAACACCTCCGTGCCCGCTTTGACAAGGAGCTGGCACGGCTAGAGGTGCTGTATCTCCAGCAGCAGCAGGCCCAGCACAAGCATGCTGCCACACTCAAGGAGGTGAGAGAGGTGACACAGCAGGGGCAGGCAGGGATAAAGGACTTGCAGGGCAAGTCGAGCCACATGATGCAGCAAATCTATGGCAAGGAGGGCGGCATGTCGGCAGCGGTTCTCACGCTTTGCGACACCAGCACCAAGTATGGCAAGCAGCTGCACCAGCTACAGCAGCAGCTGGCTGCTATCGGCAAGCAGGTGCAGCAGCTCGAGCAGTGTAACCAGCAGCCCCGGCCAGCTCCCCCGCCGCCGCCACAGCAGCAGGAGGGGGACGCAGCTGACAGCCACTCAGCCGCGTCCCTGCCACCTCCACAGCGGGAGCGACCTCTAGCAGCACAGCAGCAGCAGCAACAACAACAACAGCAGCAGCAGCAGCAGGACGTGCCCCCCGCAGTCAGCAACGCTGCCGCCGCTGCTGCCGCCGCCATGGCAGCAGCAAAAGCAGCACAAGTCCAGGTGGAGCAGCTGACTCAGCAGGTCGAGGCCCACCTGTCTGCCATGTCCGAGCTGCCCCTACGGACAGCCGAGGATGCAGCCGCCGTGCGCACCGCCCTTGACAGGGGCGCCAGCGCATTCATGGAGCTTGGTGGGGTGCGTGAGGAGCTGGGCAAGCTAGACACACAGATAGCAGAGGCTAGCCAGCAGTTAACCAACCAGCAGCGGCACGTCCAGCAACTGCAGCAGCAGCAGCAGGGGTGCTACATATGTGTCAAGAGCAGCGTGCCGCTCCAGCGCATGCAGCTTAGGGGTATGCTCTGTGCAGCATCTGGGGCGGACCCGCTGACATCCAGGGCATCACCATGCTCACTGGCAATGCCGTCAGTGCGGCTGAGGCGGCTCTGCAGCTGGTGCGGTCTCAGCAGCAAGTCCCACCCCCACAGCAACATGGCCACATCCTCGCACCACAGCCGGGAGTACCATGGGGACAGCGGCAGCAGCCACAGCAGCAGCGGCAGGATGGGGCGCATCAGCAGCACCAGCCACTTGCCCCACCGGGGCTGCCACGGCCGCAGCAGCCACACCAGCAGCAGCGACAGCAGCAGCAGCAGGCCGCGGCCAGCTGGCAGTACCCCCTGGGCTAGGGCCGGGCCGCAGCAGCTTCCGCCCGCGCCGCCAGCGCCCCAGCAGCAGCAGCAGCAGCCAGTCCCGCCCCCGCCAGCACCGCCCCAGCAGCAGCAGCAGCAGCGGCTTCCACAGCCACAGGAGCGACGACAGCCACAACTGCTTTACAGAGTCAAGGTGGCCTCACGGAGGTTGCTGCGAGGGTCGTGTCTGTTGACAAACGCCGGCTACATGAGGCTCGGACAGGAGTCTATGTTGAGCACTGGCTCACCCCCTCCCAGCTCTCAGAGCGGCAAGGCATGGCCGGCCTCATCAAGCAGCTGCAGCGGGAGCGCACCCCCTGGCGCTGGTCGCTGGCGAAGCCCACTGACCTGCAGAAAGGAGTGTACGGTCCCGACGGTAAAGTGCGCTGGCAGGTGGTATACCCATCCCCCCCTCCGGGCGTTATGCTTGAATGTGGGCGGGAGGGCAGATGAGCGTATCCCGTTTACTCTGGACAAATATAGGGGCAACCCGTATGATGTGTATTGTTTCTTGGAGACCATGTGGGAGGAGGGGAGTTGGGGCAATGTCAGCTTCCATGGATACCTTGCACATCACTGCACGAGGCCTGCTCCAATTGTCAGGACGGCTGGCAGACCTAGTGGGGGCATTACGGTGTTATTGAGGGAAGACTCCCCCATCCTAGGCGCCTCCACTCCCGTTCGCGTGCGTATGGATGCATCCACGGGTATAGTGGGGGTCACATCTGACCTGCATGCGCTCACTATAGCCTTCTGTTATTTTAGCCCTCCCAACTCTGCTGTCTATGAGTCTGGGCTTGTTGATGGGCAGTACTTGCAGGCCTTGTATGAGTGCATGCACGAGGCGGTGGGTGCGGGGAGACAGGTTCTGTGCATGGGTGACTTCAACATAAGGGTGGGGGCATCTGCTGATGATGTGGAAGGGGTGCCCATGGACGTTGGCCCTGTTGCAGGCCTGACCGGGCCTGTTGCCAGCAACGTGCCTGCAGCTCGCAGGTCACAGGACACCACGGCTGACCCACATGCCGAGGGTTTTATGCTTGGGCTCAACACATGTGGTTGTGTTCTGCTGAATGGCCGAGCGCCAGGGGATGAGGAGGGCCGCCGCACTTGTTTTGTCAATGGGGGCAGTAGTGTTGTTGACTATGGCATAGTCTCAAAGGGGTTGTATGACTCAGTGCGGTCATTTAGGGTGCTGGAAAGGGAAGGAGAGGTAGAAAGCAAGGACCATGCTGCATTGTCAGTTTGCATTGATATGCGGCATGCACTGCAGGCAGCTGCCCCAACAGGGGCCCGTTGTCCCAAGACCCTCAGGCCTAGGGGTAGCCAGCGTAGGGAGTATGTTGAGGCCCTCCACCTTCGAGAGGCAGAGTTGGCGAGCTTGCGGGCAGCCGTGGATGCTGGCACCACTTCATGGGGGGATGCTGTCGCAAGTCTGGTGGCCATGACAAGGGCTGCAGCATTGGACGTTGTGGGGCAGCACACAGATCAGCATACCCCAGGGTCACATGCACCCTGGTACACTCCTGAATGCATCCAGGCCCGTGACACATTCCGGGCTGCATGGAAAGCTTGGTGGCGTGCGTCAGGCCAGCAATTAGACCCATTGGTGGTGGCGGGGTTGCATGGCACCATGCTTGCTTGTCGGCGGTCATACAAGCAGGTGACTAGGCAGGCCAAGCGGGAGTTTGAGCACAGACACCTGCAGGGGTTGATTGATACGTATTTTAGTGATCATCAGCGGGACTTTTGGAAAGTCCTCAAGGGGAACAAGGGTAGCACTTGTCCGATTCCTGATGTGCATGCATGGACTGCACACTTCACTGGCATCATGGGGACACAACCTGAGGAGCAACGGCTCACTGAGGATGAGTTGGGCATACGTCAAGCGCTGTATGACGCATGTAGGCGGGACGGGGCATTGTTTGAGGAACTCAACAGACCCATTGAGGCTGCAGAGGTGGGGCAGGTGATGGCCACCCTACCCACCGGTAAGGCCCCAGATCTGCAAGGGCTCACATGTGAGCTGTTAAAGGCGCCCGCTGCTGCCGCTGGGGAGGCTGAGGAGGCCCCTACAGAGGGCAGCGAGCAATCCTTTGCATGTACTCCCTACGTTGAGTGCGTCACAAGTGTGCTGCATCAGGCGCTGGTGTCTGGGGGAGGTGGTGGTTGTGACGTATTGGAATGCAGCAAGGCCGGGCCGGTTCCTAAGCCGCTTGCGTCACGCACACCCACAGATTTGAATAACTACCGTCCTGTGGGGGTAGGGAGTGTGTTTGGGAAAGTCCAGGATAGACTTCTATTACGGCGGTTTGATGGCATTGTGGAGCGTGAAGGGGTGAGGGCCCCCACACAGTGTGGGTTCCGAGGCAAGCATGGGTGTTTGGATGCACTGTTTACCATGCAGCACTTGATATCTAAAGTCCACTGGGCTGGCCCTGGGTCCTCTCGGCGCCACTCCAAACTTTGGGTTGTGTTTGTGGACTTCAAGAAGGCGTTCGACCTTGTCAGGCGCGATCTCCTGATTGCTAGGTGTAGGGAGTTGGGGGTACACGGGCCTTTTCTGGAGGCCATTACGTCGTTGTACGATCGAGTGCTGGTCCGTGTGTGTGTGAACGGGCGACTTGGTCCAGCGTTCGCCACGCATCGTGGTACGCGGCAGGGCAGCGAGCTGTCCCCGCTATTGTTCGGACTCTTTATGGATCTTTTGCATGAGTTGATTCAACAACGGGTGCCTGGCGCTGGACCCATCATTGGCAACCTCAGCGTGCCGGATGTCATGTACGCAGATGACGTTAATTTGCTGGCGTGGGCCGCCCACCACAGCCAGCAGTTGCTCGACTGCCTGTCTCTGTTTTGTACGTTATTCGATATGGAGGTCAACATTGATAAAACACATGTTATGGTGTTCCGCCGGCCGCGTGTTCCGTGCCCTACGGACGTGTTGATGTACAGGGGACAGCCGTTACGGTACGTGGAGACATGTACGTATCTGGGAGTGCAGCTTCACGCGACACAGGGCTTCAACACTGCCAGCCACGAGCTGGCAGTGAAGGGGCGCAAGGCCATGCTGGGGCTGCTGCACTTGCTCAGACTGCATCACATCTCCCAGGGCGACATGCGTCTAAGGATGTTCGACATCTTAGTTGAACCAGTGTTGTCCTATGGGGCACATATTTGGGGGCCTCTGATGTGCCCTAAGTGGCTGACTGACAGCTACAGTGGTCGCATGTGCAAGGCTGACGATGTTCATTTCCTCTTTTTGCGGGAGCTTTATGGAGCACACCCCAAGACTAGCCGTGATGTATTGCTTCGTGAAACCCACCGGGCCTCTCTACCATGTCGGTGGCTATCTCTGGCAGCCAGTTGGTGGGCCAAGCTGGCCGCTATGGAGTCAGCACGGTTGGCTCACCAGGTTTGGCTAGCCGACATAGGCCTCATGTTGCATGGGTGCACAACTTGTTGGACTTACCACTTGTTGCAGGGGTTGGAAGAGATAGGGTTTGTATCAGGGGACCAATGGCGCTCAGGGGTACCAGGAGTCACTGTCGACTCTGTCAAGAGCATCACTATCACCAAAGAGGGAGTGCTGCAAGCCGCCCTGCGGTATCAGGCGGCTCATTGGCATGCGGTCATTGCCGCTAGCAACGACCCTAGAGAAGGTGTATCAGATGGCACCCATGTTAGGACGCATGCTGCTTGGGTGCATGAGTTGGATGCAGATACAGTCCACAGTAGGGACAATGCTCCCAAGTTTCTGCACTTGTGTTTGCCTAGGGGGGTCCTTCGATGCTTAGGGCGGTACCGGCTTGGTGGGCACCACCTATATGGGCGCTTGCACGGGCCAGGTGCCGAGGAACGCGGGCGCTCATGCCCACTGTGCAGTGGCAGGGGGTTGCGGCCCGAGTGGCCTGCCACTATGCTGACTAGGTGCGGGGGTGATAGGCCAGAAGACTTGCAGCACTTTATTTGGGAATGCCCAGCGTATGACCACATCCGGGACAAATATGCCTCGTTGTTTGCATTCAGTGTGACCAACTCCGCTCAGCAGTGCATGCAGAGTGTATTTGGTGCTCCTCAGCAGCGTCAGCTGGCCCACTGTGTCGCGGCCATGGACGTATACAGGCGCTACCTGTTGGGGAAAGGTAACCTGTTTGGAGTCCGCCCTGCGCTGCAGCCCTTGGGTTATGTGGCCGCCATGCCATACCCAGCTTGCTTGCGGCGCAGGGTCAGCCCATCAACAATGGGCTCAGTAGATGTGTTGGGAGTCGCGGTAGGGGCACTTGTAGTTGCCACCCTGTGGGTACTGCTTTGCGTGTTAGCTCAGAAGGTGTTGTGCTGGCTTTGATGTGTTAGTTGTACAACAGTGTTTCTGATATGCTTGAAGGACTGACCCATGTGTGTGCGTGCACGGTATGTGTAGACTGCAGATTTACAACTGAGTCTTGAAAGCACGATACTATACTCGGTGTGTGTGGCAGTTGCCATGTCTGTGTTTTTTTTTGGGGGCTGGTCTTGTCTGACGTGTCTTTGCAGGTTCCCTCGGTTCAGGTGTGCGTCTTTGGCTTACCCAGTCGATCAAGTGTAGAGAGTACCGCTTTGCAGTGAAAGTATCTACTTGTAACAACCTCCCCCCCCAAAAAAACATTGACCTGAACCTGGCCCTTCACAGTGTGTTGTACACACATGCGGGCTCAAACCTGACACACCTGCTGCAATTGCCACGGCTTGCTGCCACAACTGCTACCACAGGACTTCTCCAACTGCTTCAACTGCTCCAACTGCTCCAACCACTGCAACCCTCACAACCTTACTGTGGGGCTCAGGCTGATCCGACTCTGCTAGGAATGACACAGCATTGCATGCATTTCTACACCAAGCTGTGTCAGGCCTAGGCCTTTCCCCCCAACCAAACAAGCCTGAGACCCACCAAAAGAGAAACCACACCAACCGCAAAGCTGCACCAGCCAAGCCACACCGGCAACTGCACAAGACAGCTGGCCAAATGACCACACACAAACACACCAATCTGCAACAGCACAACGGGCGCAGGCAGGGACAGAGGGACAGGGCTGCAAACTGTGGCGGTAACACACGCAAAACAAGAAAGACAACAACCACCCGATCAAGGTGCACTGCACAGGCTGGCAGGTATAGGCACCCAGGGCCAGGTGACAGTAGGGTACAGCCAGAACCCTGCTGACACCATACCTACACTGTGCAGTGACCCTGCACTACATGTAGCGCGAGGATTGTTACCGCCACAGCAGCAAAAAAAAACACCTGCCATGTCCACAAGCCTACGACTGCGCCATAGCAGCCCGCACAGAAGCACGATCCAGATACCGAGCCAAGTTGCCGATGTTGCGGGTGAAATGCACAGCCTGCTTGAAGTCAGTGCTGCCCGTGGTAAGCACCACCACACCGTTGCCGCGAACCTCAACAACCCTGAAGGGACCCTTGACAGCTTCACCCAAAGTAGAAACAGGCCCAGACACAACCTCCAAAGCTAAATCACCAGGTTTCAACTGGGCCAGCTCACGACTACTGCCACCACGCAACGGCCAAGCAGCTGCGTTTTTGGCGAACTGCTGCCGAATCGCCTGAAACACCGTAGCATCGAAACCCTCGAACAACCGCCGCATATGATAAACATGTGAATGGGGATCAGGGCACTCAAACTCGTCAGGCACAACCGACACGTCAGCCACAGTAGCGGCAGCGATAAACTCGCGCGCCAAGGGCATGACTGGAACAGGCCGACGACCAAAAACCATCTCATGCGGTGACATGCCCAAAACAGTATGCAAACGAGCCCAGTACTGCTGCCGCATGACAGGCATACTCTGCAACCAGTGCAGGGGGTGCTCGTTGACATGCTTCACAAGCATGGCCTTGAAGGACTGAACCAGCCGCTCAACAACACCATTAGCTGCGGGGTGGCAGGCTGTGGTGTGCACATGCTTGATACCAAGCCGCGCCAGCAAGTGCTTAAACTCATCGGAAAACTCCGACCCATTGTCGGTGGTGACATGAGAGGGCACAAAATAACGACAAATCCACGAATAATAGAAAGCTTTCGCCACAGACGGGGCCTGCTTGTCATACACGACAGCAAACTCAGCCTTGGTGAAGTAGTCGATCATTAGGACAACATACGCCTTGATCGGCTTCTCAGGCATAAACAGCCTGCCATGCAGGTCAGCCACAGGCGTGTCAAACGGACCACACAAGTCCACATGAACATGCTCAAAGGGGCCCCTGATAATGGGCTCAGTGAGGGGCGGCGGCGCAGCAATGACCAGCTTGCGCCGCTGGCACGCATCACACTGTGCAACAAACAACGAAACATCACGATCCAAACCACGCCAGTGGAAATGCTGCTTCATGCTAGCGCTCAACTGACGGGTACCAGCATGGCCAAGGGCATCATGCATACAGCGAATGATGTCCCAGCGGTAAGACAAAGGTGGGCAAGTGAGCCACTGCGGGACACCAGACGTGCCATGCCGCATGACCATCAACCAACCATCCAATCGAAGGTGAGGGCGCAAAGAAGCCGCCCTGTGGCGCACAATACGCGCTGTGCGGGAAGGCAAACCCTCCAAGAAAACCTCATCATAACCACTGCGCACAAAGGAAAGCAAAACCTCATTGCAGTAGGGGTCACAGCTTGTGTACTGCAAGATGGGCGCAGCATCAAACAACTCCTCCAGATTGCCAAACAGCGGGTCACAACCGGGGCAGTACCACTCACCGGTGGGGACTGTGGACTGGGGAGGCATAACACAACGCAGGTGCAGGCAGCGATTGCAACCTGAACAAATGGCCATGTTATCAAAACCCCCTGGGTCTTGGCATACATCACAAACCACAGAATCAAAGTCTGCCTGCTTAGCGGCCTCGGCAGGCCAAGCAGAACTGCAGGGCACCACACCACCAGCCACACCACACACCACAGACTCACGCGTGCCATCCTCCCGCTCAAGGGTGGCTTCAGAGGCACGGGACAAATAATCAGCCACCACATTAGTAGAACCCTGGATATACTCAACATCAAAATCATACTCCTGCAACTGCATAGCCCACCGCTCCAGCTTGGAGTTGGTGAATCTAGCAGTATTGAGCCACTCAAGGGCCTTGTGGTCAGTGCGCAACTGCCAGTGGCGGCCATGCAGATAATAATGAAACTTATCCACACCCCACTTGACAGCAAGACACTCCCCTTCAGTGGCGGCATAGTTCCGCTCAGCTGGGGTAAGCGCACGAGAAGCAAAAGCAATGGGGTGCTCTTCACCCGTACCCGGATGCTCCTGTGACAATACAGCACCAATAGCCACACGGCTCCAATCAGTGGTGAGGATGAATGGCTGCTCCCAGTTGGGCAAGGCCAGCACGGGGGCCGAGCACAAAGCTTCCTTCAGAGCCTCAAAAGACACAATAGCCTCATCCGTCCACACATACGCAACATTGCGGCGCAACATAAGCTGCAAAGGAGCCGCCAAGAGAGCATAGCGGGGGATGTACTTCCGGTACTGCTCCATCATGCCCAAAAACCGACGCATAGCTTTGGCATTAGTAGGGGGCTGCAGCTCAAGAATGGCTGCCACCTTGTCCATCACAGGACTGATGCCCTCAGCGGACACCAAATGCCCCAAACAAACCACTTCCTCAACACAAAAGCTGCACTTCAGGGGGTTCATGGTGAGCTTGTACTCCCTGGTGCGCTCAAAAACACGCTCAAGAGCCGCAATCTGACTGTCAAAGTCAGGCGTAAAGGTAAAAGTATCGTCAATATACGTTTTAGCATGCTCCACTCCCGCCAGCATGGTGTCCATGAGACGCTGAAACGTGGAGGGAGCCGACTGCATGCCCATAACCATACGCACAAACTCAAAGTTGCCATGAGGGGTGGTGAGACCACACTTGTGGCAGTCGTCAGGATGGATCTCCACCTGCCAAAACCCACTCACAAAATCCATCTTCGACCACAGGGCACAACCGCCCATAGCCGCATGCATCTCCTCAACAGTAGGGAGGGGGTAGGGGTCTGCCTCTGTACACTTGTTGAGCAAGCGCATGTCAACACACAACCGCCAGCTCCCATTCGGCTTGGGCACAATCACAACAGGGGACATCCACGGACTACTGCTGGGGCGAATGACCCCCAACTGGAGCAGCCGATCCAATTCACCCTTGAGCCACACAGCCTGTGCATAACTCAGCTTGTAAGGGCGCTGAGTAATAGGGCGAGCATCACCCGTTGGGATGCGATGATAGAACTCTTTATCCCGAGCCACACACCCAAAAGAGGCCCCATCCACAGAAAAGATATCCACATAAGCAAACAACAAGACTTGCAGCCGGTGAAACTGCTCATCAGTGAGGTGAGCATAACGCTCCCGCTGCAACTGCAAAGCGGCCATGACTGCCTCAACATCTGCCTCAGAGGGCAGGCCACGCTCGGGGGCGGGCTCCACAAAAGACTCATGAACAACAGACATTGACAACGGACGAGAACAACACTAAGACACTCTGAAGCGGCACCCTACTGCTCTAGGCAGAGAGGGAGCTGGGCGCCACCTGCACAGCGTTGTAACGCTGCTTGCTGATGGTGAAGTGGCCCGGTACCTTGTTGTGGTAGAAGGCCTGCCCGGCGGGCCAGGACTGCTGCAGGCTGCGGCGGCAGAAGGAGCGCGGGGTAGGGATGTATAGCTGGGGGCCCGTGCCGGGCAGCCCGTAAGCCTTGGTGGACACACGCGCCGCGTATGCGTCCATAAACTCAAGCCCAAGCGCAACGTCAAACATGGAGTGCGGCATGACCAGGAAGTTGACCCTGTAGATGCCGTCACCCAGCTCAAGAGGCACGTTGCGCAGCAGGTGTGTCGCCTGGCTGCGTGTGTCGCCCAGCATGACACCCAGGGAGGGGGCGGGCGGCTCGAAGGCCAGCAGCTCCACAGGGCTGCCGGGGTAAAAGAACACATGGCTGTTCTTGCGCAGCCACGGTTTGTTCATGATTGAGTAAGTACACCCAATGTCGAGAACCGTCCCAAAGTGGCGCCCCTGAACCCCACCTGTCACCGTGATGGGTGTGGTAAACGGGACAGTGACCACCTCCGACTGCACCGCATCCTTGTAAGGCGTGGCAGGAGGGGGCGGTCCTGACGCGCGGGGGCTGCTGCTGCTGCTGATGCAAGAGGGACCAGCAGCGGGCGCAGAGCCGCTGCTGCTGCTACTGCCATCGCTGCGTACTGCCGCTGCCAGGCTGCTGTAAGGCAGGGCGCCTGAAGCCAAACCTGCAGGGCTGCCGGGGTGCTGCACGGGAGATGCCGGGGCCTCGTCGACACTGCTGGTCTGCAGTATAGAGGCCGCCAGGGCGCCCAGAACACCAGCGGCTACTGGGACGTATAAGCCAGTGGGGAGGCCCAACACCTCGCCCAGCTGGGTGAGCACCGCCCGCAGTTGCTCCAAACCAGGAGCGCTGACCGTAGCAATGAGGGTCTGCATGGACATTGGACATCCCGTAGTTCCCCCCAATAATACGCACGTGTTCGATTAGAAGGAACTCAGAGACCAAACAGATGTACAGCGACAAAGGCAGCCACGTAACTTTGGATGGCAACAGAACCGAAACACGAAACAGAACCGAGAATGTGGACCAGACAGTGTTGTTGACTACAATCACCCGATCAAGGTGCACTGCACAGGCTGGCAGGTATAGGCACCCAGGGCCAGGTGACAGTAGGGTACAGCCAGAACCCTGCTGACACCATACCTACACTGTGCAGTGACCCTGCACTACACCAGCAGGACCACCACCAGCAGCAGCAGCAGCAGCAGCAGCAGAAGCACCAGCACCGGCCTTAGCCTAAATTTGCGTGCTGCACTTGCTGGCACCAGCTCAGCCCGGAGCAGCAGTGCTGCCAGCAGCAGCCAGGGTCACCAGGGTCACTCTGCCAGTGGCAGTGCTGCTGCTGTGGTGGCACTGCTGCCGCCTTGCAGCCTCATGTGGGGTGAGTTCTACGCCCTGCATGTCGGCACAGGTCCACCTGCTGCAAAAAATGATCCAAAAGTACCCGTGCAAACGGTGGTGCGTGGACTGTGGTACACCTGTCTAGCCATTCACACAGCGGCTTCAAGCCAGGACCAAGCAGCAGCAGCGCAGCCGGGCCTACAGGGCCTGCGAGAGCAGTCGTTTGAAGCAATGTTTCAGGGGACAATCGAGCGTGGGGTGCACACACTGCTCAGCCAGGACGGCTGGTACAGGTCCTGTGTGGAGCTGTGTGTGCCGTCGCTGCTGCACATGAGGGCTGCGGGTGCCATTGATGCGGAGCGGTACAGGTCAGCAGCTGAGGACTGGTTCCAGAAGCTGGAGCACCCGGTGTCCGGCACGCTTGAACGCACAGAATGGTGAGCTGGTAGCAGAGCGAGCCAGCTGTAACTTGAACAAAGCAGACAACTGCGCTGGCTGGGCTCCACCCGGCATCAAGGCATGCTTTGAAATCCTTTCAAAAGACTCCTCTGCTGGCAGCAGCTGCACCCATTTGTGCCGGCTGATGACAAAGCACCAGTTGCCTGTTGTCCTCATGAGTCGGTTCACTTGCCAGCCTCAGGAAAGCAGGCTGGTTTCTAGGCATTACGTAATGTATACATGCCCTGCCATGTCACTAATAACTTATTAGTAATAAGTCTCGAAGCCCAGCTGGATGCCTGACCTGGCCCACTCTCCTGGATAGCAAGGCCGCCAGTTATGCCAGCGCATCTGTCCCGCTATGCTTATTGTGCTGCCCGCAGTTTGGGAGATGCCACTTGCAGGGCCATCACAGGGCTGCCCCCCTGCCTTGCCCATCTTCAGCAACCTTCCAGTCTGCATCACATCCCTTGAGGCAGCAATGCGCCACAACTGGGACGCAACCACTGCGCCAAGCGAGGACAGCACAGGACTCAAGCTGGCGTCCGCACTCCTTATGGCTCTGGGCAAGCTGTCAAGTGAGATGTTGCAGGCCAGCCGCAGCAGCAGGAGCACCAGTAGCACCAGCCGCTGGTGGGCCAGCAGCACCAGCAGCAGCAGCAGCACCAGCAGCACCAGCAGCAGCACCAGCAGCACCAGCAGCAGCACCAGCAGCAGCAGCGAGTCAAGGCTGCAGCAGGAGCGCAGCGCCCTGATGCAGCATGCCCTGGACACCAGCAAGAGCCCTGCGCTGCTGTCACTGCTGCTCTCCTGCATGAAGCAGCTGCAGCACAGCTGCCAGCAACACCCACAGGGCGCCCTAAGGATGGCAGGCCTGGCAGGTGCCATTGCAGACATCACCATGGACTTGTTCCAGCTCTGCACAGAGTCTGCGCTGGCCACTCGCACTGCAGGAGCACGGGGTGTGGCTCATGACAGCAACACTGCACAGGAACCTGCTGCCAGCAGCAGCTCAAACTCCTTCAAGTCAGGACAGAACATGAGCAGTACCACAGCACCCTCCAGCAGCAGCACTAGTGGCACAGCCCAAGAGGCCGACAACACGAACCCAGAGTCCCCAGCTGCTGAGACAGCACCCAGCACAGGCCCAGACAAGCAGCCTCAAGCGACCGAGAGCCCTGGGCCTCTCACCAGCACATGGCTGGTGCTGTTTGGCAGGGCCCTGTACACTGCAGGAGCAGCACTGACGACAGTAGCAGCAAATGCAGCACCAACCACAGACCCCAGCAGCATGCTCAAAGTTGGGCCACTGCCCGTACCAACTCCAGCAACCCACCTGCTCAGTACGCTCAAAAGCTACACGACCGTGGTTTGCGTGTACATGCAGGCAAACACGTCAGCAACAGCCATTAGCCGCAAGAGCCTTGGTAGGGTGCAGCCTGCCGCTGCTACTGTCAACCCAGTCCTGCAGGCATACCGCAGCCTTGCAGCAGCACTGGCTGCTGCAGCACAGCATGCTGAAGAGCTGGAAAATGCAGCAGCTACTGACAGCTCTCTTGGAGACATCCCGGCCGAATGGCTCAGTGCGGCAACGGGAGGGCGGCAGCCGGGGGCTTTGGAGGTGCTAGCTATGCGCCAGAGTGCTTCCAGCAGCATGGGCATCTGGCGGCAGGTCCTGGGCAGTGAGCAGGGTCGGCAGCTACCACAGGCACTGATGGATGTCGGCAGCTTGCTGTGTGCTGCCCTGCCGAGCAGGTCCTGCTGCAATGAGCCCAGCTGCTGCTGCCTTGACAAGCCCTCTGAGCTGCAGTTGGCAGCGGGCAAGGGGACCAAGTGCAGTGGCTGTGGGGTGGCAAGGTACTGTTCAGTGGCACACCAGCGACTGCACTGGAAGCAGCACAAGGCGGCTTGCAAGGCTATTACAGCGTCGGCAGCAGCATCAGCAGCAGCAGCATCCAAGTGAGCAGCAGCAGCACCAGCGCTAGCAGGATGGACCAAGAGCAGCTTGGGCGGTGCACTCAGGGTTGTGCTGGGGTTGCCTGACATGAATCTGACGGGTGTCAGAGGTGCACCGTAAGGCCCTCTTTTTGGTCTGGTTGGCAGCATAATCATGATGTGTGGCCATTGCATTGCTGTGTTGTAACATGGGCAACTGACTTGCAGGATTGCAGCAGAGTACACTCTGTGCACCAGTTGATTAGTAAGTGATGACTTGCACCTGCAAGTGTGTGCCTGCACTGCACTGGGCAGCAGGATCGCAAAGTCGTTTAGCTTTTACAGGGCTGCTCGGCATTGGGAAGGTGTTTGACAGCATTGCAAACACATTTTTTGAAGGCAGTGCAACGGATCAGCCATGCGCAAAATGCGTACAAAGACAAGCATCACTCCCAACCTCGTGCTACCGGCGCCAGCAGCATCAAAAGACTCTACGGTAGAAGAAGCATCCAAGTGAGCAGCAGCAGCACCAGGGCTAGCAAGGCATTTACAGACATATAGTTGCTTGGGCTGCAACGGCCCAGTGGTGCATGGGGCTGATGGGGGGTCACGTCTGACTGAGAGGCCTTCTTGTTGGTCTGATTGGCTGTATCAATGTGTAGGTCTGCTGTCGTTCTGCCAAGGCTGTCTGACTTGCAGCATTGCAGCAGAGTACACTCTGTGCTCCAGTGGACTTGTAAGTGATGAGTTGCACCTGCAAGTGTGTGCACAGGCAGTCTTGCATTGGTCAGCAGGATCGAAGCCTTTTGGCCTGACAGGGCTGATGCGGCAACACGGCATCCCGAACACCTGCTTTTGACTGTAGTGCGACATATTAGCCTGTGCAAAATGCGTGCAAGCCAAGTACCACTCCCAGCGGAGTGCTTCACGTTTGGTGTGCTGCATTGCGCCCAGCAAGCTGCCAAGCGCTGGGCACATAGCACTGTATCCATGTAACAGTAACAATGATCTGCGCGGACTTTGTGCGGCAAGGCAACTTGCCCCGTTTCTCACATCATTGCAAGCTGATTCTTGACACTGCCAGCGCCTCAGCCTCTGCAATCAACTGCCTTCCACATTGGAGCATCTCCCTGCCGTACAGCACGCATGTCACCCTGATTTGCTGTGGTGCTGGTGGGCTAACCTCGGGCCGTCAACCACCATGACAACAAAACAGTCCTTTCAACTGTGCACCATGTGGGTGCAAATCACCCAGGTCAACACAGCAGGAGACATCGCGTCACTTGCATGTGACAGTCGTCACCTGCCGCTGCCGCATGCTTCGTCACGAAGAAATTGATCGCGCACCACAGTTCCGATGCATTTTGCTGCGACCTCAGCAAAGTAAACACTAGCAACGATGTCCAGCAGCAATCTCAACGTTTTGCGGCAACTCGCGGCTGCTTCCGACGTGCCCGCGTTCCTTCGCCTCGCAAGCAGCAAGGCCTGCGTGGTGCTCATTTGCCAGCATCCAGAAGATGAATTCCGACGGTTGCAGCGAAAGGAATACAGCGCGCTGGTCTTTGCAGCGCTATTCAAGGGCCTGCAGCTTTGCACATGTGCAGCAGCAGCAGCAGGGCAGTGTGACAGGCGTCCTGCTGATGCTGCCTCTAAGGACCTGCAGCGGCTGATTGACTGGTTGGGATCCCTGGCATTGGCTGCGAACGACATCCTGGCTGGCTGTTCAAAGATGTGGGGCAAGGGTGCGCAAGAGGTCAATAACATGGAGCAGAAGCTGTTTGATTCAGGTGCGCATGCAGTGCTGCAGTTTCCGGGCTTGCCGGAGGGGCTGAGCCCCTATGAGGTTCAACAGCCCGCCAAGCCCCTGGCTGCCATATGATGTGATGCCCTGACACTGTTGTCATTGTGAGCATGACAGCAAGCCTGCGCAGGCCGGTGCAACACGTGTATGCACCGCCTGACATTCAACTTGACACCTCCGACTGCCGTGCAGGTGTCCTGCCTCTGATGCAGCAGACCTGGAGGCAGCTGGCAGCACACATGGAGCAGCAGCAGCAGCACCTGCAGCAACAGCTGCAGCAGCCTGACAGCCCACAGCAACCTGACAGCACAGCTCCACTGCACCTTGCACACTGCGCCACCCTGGCTGGTTCACTGCTGCTGCTATGGGCGCACTGCCTGAAGCACAAGAAGAAGGGAGACGAGCAGCCATCTGAGCTCACTGCGGCTGTTGGCTCCGCTGCTTTCCTGGCAGACGTTGCAACAGGCATAGCAGCCGTCTGGCGCAGCGATGCAGCCCTACAGCAGTGGCACAATGCCAGCGGGGATGCAGCAGCAGCTGCTGCCCCACCCACACAGAGCACTGCCAGTGTCCGCATCTGCGAAGCACGTGCTGCAACAGCACAAGGGGTGTACCGGTCTCAAGGGCAGCTGGCTGGGCTACAGGTGGGGGAGCACGCAGCTCGCTTGATGGGGTTAGCAGTGGAGCACAGTCTGGTTGCAGCAAGTATTCTGAATCAGCTGCTGTTCCAACCCTCCCAAAAGCACCCAGGCAAACAGCTGTCAGGCAGCGGTGGTGCGCATGACCTGCAGTGGGTGATGCTGGTGTACACAGCGCTGCTAACCGGCGAGCTGCATCAGCAGCAGCAGGGCATGACGGCAGTGCAGCTGCACAAAGCCCGGCGTGCCACCGCCTGTCACAGCAGCAGCCAACAAGAAGAGTCTGGAAACAGTGGTGGTGCAGGCAGCAGCAGCAGCAGCACTGAGGGCAACAGCAATGCAGGCAGCAGCAGGACAAGCACCGGCAGGAACACACCCCGTACTCCACAGGCTTCCAGCAGCAGCGCAGCAGCGTCCAGTCTGCATCACCCGCAGCAGGGCAGCATGGTGCCACCCTACCACCTGCAGGTGCTGAGAGCAGCAGGGGTGCCGTCACTCAGACTCAAGGACCCGGATGCCGTCGGCCACTGGGATACAAATCCACAGCACGTGTTCATCCCCAACGGTCTCGTGCCATCAGCTGTGTGGGTGCTGCACATCCTGCTGCCAGAGCTGAAAACCCACCTCAAGCTGCAGCTTGACAATGCTGCTGCTGCAGCAGCACCAGCACAGGTGACAGCTGGCACCAGCAGCAGCAGCAGCAACAGCCATAGTAGCACCAGCAGCAGCCTGGCTGGCAGCAGCACCTCAGATTGCAGCAGTGCTGCCAGCAGCAATTCCGCAGGCGGCGCTGCTGCTGCTGCTGTGCTGGCACTGCTGTCGCCCTGCAGCCTCATGTGGGGTGAGGTCCTGGCCCTGTTTGCGGGCGCAGGTTCAGGCACAGCGTGCCTGCCAGCATTCACCACCACGATTGAGCACGTGTGGCACGTCAGCATGCAGATCGCTCGGCAGCAAGCATCAGCGGCGCAAGACAGTCAGCTGTCAGCACAAACAGGGGTGCAGCATGCACCTGGAGAGCCTCGACCGCAGGACGTTAGAATTCAGCTGTGCACACTGCAGCTGGTGGCATGCTTTGACAGCTGGTACAGGTCATGTGTGGAGCTGATTGTGCCCTCCTTGCTGCACATGAGGGCAGTGGGTGCCTTGTCCAGTACATGCTACGCAGCGCTGGATGTGATGCTGAGTGCACGCGTCACTGCAGTAGCAAACGGTAAGCCCTGGGGCGCTGAGGGGAATGGCAGATGTCAGATCCAGTGCAGCTTGGAATAGGGTCTTCTAAAACATACGGTGTGTCATGCCATGCAGTATGTTACTGCACCATGCACTGCAGCAGTGACTGTCCTTGATCTGGTGCTGTGAGACTTGCAAAGTCAGTAAGGCTCACTGAATACTATGAGGTTCTGAGTTTGTCAGGTGTTGAGTCAACATAACTCACGGCACAGCAGCACCAGCGTGATAACCATGACTGTGAACCTTTCACAAGGCATGCCTTGGAGACAGCAGCACCGCCCAAACTATTTGACTCGGGCAGGACATGTCACAACATGAGCTCCACCTGTCTAGGCAGCTCTGTGTTCAACCAGGACTGTATTGCATACGAGTCTCACATGCTGTCATGTGTCCTTTTCACACGTCCTTGTCTTTGCAGGATTGTTACTCAAGCCCTCCTTGCTCCCTCAGGCCCTCCTACCAACCTTTGCCATTTTCAGCAACCCTGCAGCCAGCATTCCCTCCCTGGAGGCAGCAGTGCGCCACAACTGGGGCGCATCCACTGCGCCAGGCGAGGACAGCACAGGCCTCAAGCTTGCTTGCATCATCATTCTAGCTCTCACACAGACACTGAAGCCTCCGGCTCCCGTGGTGTGGGAGGCCTTGCTGCTTGAAGAGCGGTCTGCCCTGCTGCACCATGCCAGAAGCAGCAGGAGGAGCCCTGCGCTCTTGTCGCTGCTGCTGTCCTGCATGAAGCAGCTGCAGCACAGCTGCCAGCAACACCCACAGGGGGCACTGAAGGTTGCAGGCTTGGCAGGCATGGCCGGTGAGCTTGCTGGCCGACTGCTCAGGGAGCTGTTGGGCAGTGGTGCAGTGGGTGCACTGCCAGTGCGTTTCACCAGCAGCACAGCAGCACCCTCCGGCAGCAGCCCCACAGCCGGACAGGGCCACAGCACACCCTCAGTGCCCTCAGCCGCTGAGACAGCACACAGCATGGTAGCAGACCCACAGCCTCAGGCAACCACTGGCTGTGACATTCCTGCAGGACAGCCAGCGCCAGCTGTGAGCTCCACTGGTGGCATTGCCAGCACATGGCTGGTGCTGCTGGGCAGGGTGCTGTACACTGCAGGAGCAGCACTGCAGGCAGTGGCAGCAGACACAGAGCCACACCCTGATGCCAGCAGCATACAGTCAGTTGGCACAATCCCCACCCCAACCACAGCAACGTCCCTGCTCAACGGCTTCCAACAGTGTTTGGCTTTGGCTTGCGAGTACAGTGAGTCAGCCTGTGCTGATGTTGGCAGCGGCACTCAAAGTGTGCAGGTACTGCTGCCTTGTGGTGCTGCTGCCAGCTCAGCTTTGCAGGCACAACAGACCCTGGGCTTGTTGCTGGATGCTGCAGCACAGCATGCAAAACAGCTGGAGGAGGCAGCAGGCATCAGCAGCTCTGTCGGGGATCCCAGCATGGGGCTGGCAGCGGTGGGGCAGCAGCACAGCAGCACCATCAACAGTGTTGGCATTTGGAGGCAGGTGCTGGGCAGTGAGCAGGGTCGGAAGCTGCCCCAGGCACTGATGGATGTTGGCAGCTTGCTGTGTGCTGCCCTGCCAAGCAGGTTCTGCTGCAATGAGCCCAGCTGCTGCTGCCTTGACAAGCCCTCTGAGCTGCAGCTGGCAGCGGGAAAGGGGACCAAGTGCAGTGGCTGTGGGGTGGCAAGGTACTGTTCTGTAGCACACCAGCGACTGCACTGGAAGCAGCACAAGCCAGCCTGCAAGGCCATCGCAGCAGCAGCAGCAGCAGCAGCAGCAACAGCAGTGACAGTTGCGGGCGCATCCAAGTGATCACTGCTGCAGCAACAGCAGGGCCTGCGGGGCCGGATGAGAAGCTAGGGTGGTGCACTACAAAGCAGCGCAATCTGCCAGGTGTCACTCCCTCTTTGACTTATAGTGGCCGTGCGTCTCAAGTTGTAGCGATTGCTTTTTTTTGCATTGGTCAATAACAAGGATTAAGGCCCTGAGTCAGGGTGCCGTCTTGAACCTGATTGCAGTGCACGTGTTTTCATGGCAGGTGTGCGCAAGGACACCGCTTCTCAAGAGGCCTACTTTGCTAGGTGTGCCACATAACCAGATGCCGATTGGCCGGCAAGCGCTAGGCAGTTGTTTTGAATTGTGTGCCTGGGCGGCAGCGCATCAATGTGGAAGGCGGCAAGCACAAGCACCCTTAGAGCTGCACTCCACTGTTGCATTGCGCGCACTTGCTGTAGTGATGTTTGTCCATTTGTGAAACGCTGCGTCGGTGCAACATGCAAGTTAACTTCATACAAGCCCTGGAAGCCATGCTCAAGCCATGGTCAAATCATCTGGGCATGTTGAACCTGATCTGCTGAACCCACGACCTCGTGCCAATTTCGTCTGAAAGCCTGTGATCAAGGGTTTTTGCCATTACCATTATCAACGACACAAGCAACGATGTCCAACGACATCGGCACTCGTCTGCGGCAACTCGCTGCTGCTGCGGATGTGCCTACGTTTCTTCACCTCGTCAGCAGCGACGCCTGCGCGTCTGTCATTCGCAAGGAACCAAACAGTGACTTCAGGAAGCTGCAACGGCAGGGATACAGCGCGCTCGTGCTTGCAGCGCTGTCCAAGGGCCTGCAGCTCTACAATGCAGCAGCAGCACAGCAGCGACAACGGTCCTCTGGTTCTGCCGTGCCCCAGGATCTGCAGCTGATAGACTGGCTGAAGTCACTGGCAGTGGCTGCGATCAATAATGTGGTCGCCTGTTGGCTGCATTGGGGTGAAGGTTCCCAAGAGGCCAAAAACATGGAGCAGGAGCTGCTCGATTCAGGTGCGCATGCAGAGCAGCAGTCACTGCAACAGTGTTGCACTTGCTGGCTGTGCAGGGCCCCTGGGAGGCCCAGAGGAGTGCTTAGCCATGTGGTACTGTGCTGTCAAGTTATCTATAACAGCAGGCATGATGCATAATGCATAACACACACATCATGTTATGCATTGCCTGCCATTGGTGTGTGGCAAATGTGTCTGCGTGTAACATTTCCCCCTTAATGCATAGCGTATGCCTTGGGCTTTCACACAGGCTCCAGGCCCTACCACTTGCTGTGGTTTCTGGTCGAGCATCTGCTGAGCAGTTTTTGTGTGAAGAGGTAGTTTGTGAGTGTTTGCTCTGCACAGCTTAAGTCGCTACTGTTCGAACAGCATTTGCCACATGGCATTGCATTACTAATGAACCTGCCCCTCTTTGCCATGCAGGTGTTCTGCCTCTTATGCAGCAGACCTGGAGGCAGCTGGCAGCAGACATGGAGCAGCAGCAGCAGGACCTGCAGCACCACGGTGACAGCACACAGCAGCCTGACAGCACAGCACAGCGCAGCACAGCACAGGCTGTGCTGGCCAGCACAGCGCTGGCGCAGTCGGCCACCTTGGCAGGCTTGCTGCTGCAGCTGTGGGCTCGCTGCTTGACTGACAACCTGGGAGGACATGAGCAGCGTGTGCAGGGGCAGCCGTGCAAGCTGAATGTCGCTATCAGCTCCACTGCGTTCCTAGCAGCCGTTGCAACAGGCATTGCAGCCATCTGGCGCAGCGAGGGGGTCCTGCAGCGGTGGCGCACAGCCAGCAGGGATGCAGCAGCTGCTGCCCCATCCACCGTTGGTGCATTGGGTGCTATGTTGAGGACAGCACCGGCTGCAGCAGCGCAGGGGGTTTACAGATTCGCCAGGCTGCAGGCTGGCATGCAGGCAAGCGAACACGCAGCTGGCATGATGGCATCAGCAGTGACTGACAGCCTGCATGCTGCCAAGAAGCTGACAGTGCGGGCTTTCCAGCGCATTGAAAGGCGCACAGCAGACCCACTGCAGCTGCCTGGCAGCGGTGCTGCTCACAATCTGCAGTGGGTGATGCTGGTGTACACAGCTCAGCTGGTCGGGGAGTTGCACCAGCGGCAGGGTTGCGTGTCAGCAGTGCAGCTGCACACCACAGACACAACCAGCAGCAGCCAACAGGGGCCTCCAGGCAGCAGCAGTGCCGGCAGTAGCAGTGCAGGTAGCAGCAGCAGCAGCATTGGGAAGGGCAGTGCCAAGAAGGGCAGCAGCAAGAAGGCATCACGGGTGCAGCAGGCTTCCAGCAGCAGCACCAAAGAGGAGCGGGTGCTTGCTAAGCAGCAGCAGGGCAGTGCAGTGCCACCCTACCACCTTCAGGTGTTGGAGACAGCAGGAGTGCTGCCGCACTCCCTCAAGGAGTACTATCCATTCCTTGACGATCAGTCTATCCAGCTGATCGAGAGCAGCATCCTTCCAACAACGATGCTGGTGCTGCAATCCCTGCTGCGCGAGCTTAGCACACACCACCAATCCACGGACTCGCCACAGACTGATGCAGCAGCAGCTCCTGGCTTAGGCACCAGCTCTAACACCAGCACCAGCCACAGCAGTGCCACGGACGGCAGCAGCAGTGCTGCCAGTGGCACTGCTGCTGCTGCTGCTGTGCTGGCACTGCTGGCTCCCAGCAGTCTGATGTGGGGTGAGCTCTTGGCCCTGTTTGCAGGCGCAGGTGCAGCTGCTGTCCACTTGCCAGAAGTCGACTGGGCAGTGTTGCAGGCGTGGCAGACCAGCTTGCAGATCATGCGGCAGCAAGCAACAGCAAAGCCAGTTGGTGAGCTGTCAGAGCTGCTGCAGGCAGTTGAGCTGGCAGGGACGCAGCTTGCACCTGAGTGCTTTCTGGAGCAGCAGCTTGGGCAGATGCTTCAGCATGCCAGGGCAGGTGTGTACCTACGCATGATAGTTTGTCAGAACAGCTGGTACAGGTCCTGTGTGCAGCCTATCGTGCCATCTTTGCTGCACGCAAGGGCAGTGGGTGCCTTGGACAGTGCGCGCTACATGACTTCAGCAGCGTTCTATTTTGAGAGGCTGGGAGAGATGCTGGCCATACGCACCTCGGCAGTACAACAAGGTGAGTCATGGGGCAGTTGTCGACGTCAGAAGTCGAAGTCAGAACTTCTGAAGTTATATGCATGGGTATGTCATGCTTGTTGCCCCATGCACTGCAGCCTGGGCCCTGAATTGGTCATCAGAAAGGCATCCTGCAGGTCTTGCTTTGAGTGAGAGGGAGGCTGTCAGCGGCATGCCATCATGATGATCGTCACAATCGAGGGACGGGTAAGGTATCACCATGACCCATGGCATGCCGTGCGCACAGCACCTCAACTGAGTGCCAACCAGCAAGGTTTGTGTTGATAGTGATGTACATTACTGCCCCGGGCTTTGCCTCTAGGCCCTGCCAGGCAGCCAATCTGCTCACCTGCCAAGCCACACCACACTCACAGGCAGCCCTGCTCCGGTCAGCAAATGACACTGTTTGCGTGCGCCTGCTTGTGTTGTGCTTCTTGCCTGCAGCACATCTGTTGGAGGACTCCACACTCGCCCAAGGCCTCCGCCCTGCCCTGGCTTTCTTCAGCAACCCTGCAGCCAGCATCCCCGCCCTGGAGGCAGCAGTGCGCCACAACTGGGCAGCATCCACTGCGCCAGACGAGGACATCACAGGCCTAGAGCTTGCTAGCGACATCATCCTGTCTCTCACACAGACTATGTCAGCATCGGGGTCGGACTCCTTGCTGCTTGAAGAGCGCAGCACCCTGCTGCAGCATGCCACAGACAGCAGCAAGAGCCCTGCGCTGCTGTCGCTGCTGCTGTCATGCATGAAGCAGCTGCAGCACAGCTGCCAGCGCAACCCACAGGGTGCGCTGAAGATTGCAGACTCGGCATGCATGGCCGGTCAGCTCGCTACCCGTCTGCTTGAGGAGCTTTTGCATAGTGGTGCAGGGGTGCCAGCTGTGCTGAGTGGCAGCGGCAGTGCTGGCGCTTCTGCTGCCAGCAGCAAGCCAATTCCCAGCGGCACAGCAGCACCTTCTAGCAGCCATGCTACGGCTGGACAGGGGGTGACGTCCATGAGGTGCACAGCTGAGGCTCCCAGCACATGGCTAGTGCTGTTGGGCAGGGTCCTGTACACTGCAGGAGCAGCACTGCAGGCAACACACCCCACAGACGCCAGCACCGCACTGTCAGTTGGCGTGAACCCCATCCCAACCTCAGCAACGTCCCTGCTCACCACCCTCCAGCAGTTTGCGGCTTTCGCTTGCACATCCATTGAGTCAGACACCGCTGCTGGTGGCTGCAGGAATGTGAAAGTGACGCTGCCTTGTGATGATTCAGTTGGCGCGATTTGCAGGCACAACAGGCTCTAAGTGTGTTGTTGCAGGCTGCAGCACAGCATGCACAGCAGCTGGAGGCGGCAGCAGGCATCAGTAGCTCTGTTGCAGGTGTGGACAGCATGGGTCCAACAGCAGAGGGCCAGCAGCACAGCAGCAACACAAGCATCATGCGCATCTGGAGGCAGATCCTGGGCAGTGAGATGGGCCGGCAGCTGCCACAGGCACTGATGGATGCTGGCAGTGTGCTTTGTGCTGCCCTGCCTAGCCGGTTCTGCTGCAACGTGCCCAGCTGCTGCTGCCTTGACAAGCCCTCTGAGCTGCAGCTGGCAGCAGGCAAGGGGACCAAGTGCAGTAGCTGCGGGGTTGCACGGTACTGCTCTGTGGCACACCAGCGACTGCACTGGAAGCAGCACAAGCCAGCTTGCAGGGCTATCTCAGCCGCAGCGCCAGCACCAGCAGCAGCAGCAGCCATGGCATCCAAGTAGACAGCAGCAGCACTTAATGCAGGACAGACAATAGCTGCTAGGCTGGTGCAAAGCGAGTGTGGCTTGATCAAGTCATACCATGGAGTTGACAGGTGCCATGCCTTCTTCTTGGTCTGAGTGGCTGTGTCAGCAGTTTGCAGCGGGTGTGCTAATAGCATTTTGCAGCAGTTGTGTTGATGTTGTTGCATTGGTCAGGACTTGCGCTCACAGGCAGCCGCATTACGGGGTGCACCAGTCCTTGGCAGCACACCTAGATGAGTTGTAATTGAGAAGTCGAACCGGCTAACCCCTGCTTGCAAGCACAAATGTCTGTTGGTAGACATCTGCGTCACCAAGATGTCATCTTCATTTATTCTGTAAAGGCAGAGCCATCACAGCATGACGGCATGACCACCACCTGCACCTGGTTGCAGTGCAAGCCTTGAGTGTGATCAGCCATGTCCTGGTTGCAATTGCGCGCCAGCCATGCCCAGTCCCTGCGGCACATTTCACTTGGAATGCCCACCGCACCCAAAAAGCCAAGCGCTTGGCGTGTGGTGCTGTGAACCTGGGTGGCAGCGCAGGTCACCTGCAGCACAGAATTATGCAGCCAGCCAGCACATGCGCTCACACCTGCACATCAAGTGCATTGCCGCTGAAATACCTGGTGCTGCTGCGCTAGTGTTTAGGCATCTGGCAAGCTTTGTAGGCCACCTGCACAATGTGACGCTGTAACAAGCCCTGAGGAAACCCTGAGGAAAGCGATGCACTGCTGCTATGACCTGATCAGCTGACAGAACCCACCCTTGGAAAGGTGCGGAGTCAGCCTGCGCCCACGACTACATGATAGTGTACATAGCTTTGATTCCATCGTTATAAGCATCAGCCACGATGTCTCACGAAAGTTTCAACCGTCTCCGGCAGGTCGCTGCTGCTGCCGATGTGAACACGTTCCTGCATCTCGCCAGCAGCGAGGCGTGCGCAACCCTAATCAGTAAAAAGCCAGGCAGGGACTTCCAGCGGCTGCATCGGCAGGGGTACAGCGCGGTGGTGCTTGCAGCGCTGTCCCAGGGCCTGCAGCTCTACAATGCAGCAGTAGCAGCAGAGCAGCGAGCCCTCCCTGGGCCCCATTGGCTCCCATCCAAGACCCTGCAACTGCTGATGGACCGTGTGGGGTCTCTGGCAGTGGCTGCTACCATGAACATGGGCTGCTGTTGGATGCTGATCCAAGGCAAAGTTTGGGGTGAAGGTTCACAAGAGGCAAAGCTTGTGGAGCAGCAGCTGCTCCACTCAGGTGCGCATGCAATGCAGCAAGTTGGGATCTTGGCACAGGCGCTGGAAGGCCCACAAGAGTGCTGATCCATGTGTTGATGTGCTATATTTTGACATGACAGCCTGCCGCTGCATCATGCATACCCACAGCGCGGCACTCTGAATCCTGCGATGTGTCTGTTGATGTGCAGGTGTTCTGCCTCTATTGCAGAAGAGCTTGAGGCAGCTGGCAGCACTCATGGATCAGCAGCAGCAGGACCTGCAGCAGCAGCTGCAGCCTGACAGCACAGCAGTACGCCACCTTGCAGATTCTGCCACCTTTGCAGGTCTGCTGCTGCAGCTGTGGGCGCACTGCTTGAGTGACAAGACAGGTGCTGATGAGCAGTCATCCACGCTTACTGCTGCTGCCAGCTCCGTTGCTTACATGACAGATGTGGCAACAGCCATTGCAGCCATTTGGTGCAGTGATGCAGCCCTGCAGCACCTGCTGCACCAGTGGCAGGCAGCCAGTGGGGATGCAGCAGCAGCTGCGCCATCCACCCCTGGTGCATTGAGTACCGCAGCTCATGGTGACAGGGCAGTACCGGCAGCGGCAGCCAGGGATCAGCAGTCCACTAGGTTGCAGAGGCGAGTAAGCAGGTAGCTCGCGTCGGTACGGCCGCAGGGTCCTGCAGTCTACTTGCAGCCAAAAAGCTGACATTCCGGCTGTATGAAACAGTGCACCAGCACACACAACAACAGCTGCCCGGCACTGGTGCCTGTCACGACCTGCAGTGGGTGATGCTGGTGTACACAGCACGGCTGGTCGCCGAGTTGCACCAGCAGCAGCAGGGCATGGCAGCAGTACAGCTGCACACTACCCAGCACACAACCACAGACCACAGCAGCAGCGGCTCTGCTAGCAGCAGTAGCAGCTGCCCACAAGCACCTGCAAGCAGCGGCAGTGCGGGCGGCAGCAAGAAGGGCAGCAGCAGTGCAGGCAGCAGCAAGAAAAGCACCGGCAGGAAGGCTAGCAGGAAGGCATCCAGTGCACAGCAGGCTTCCAGCAGCAGCACAACAGTGTCCAAAGGGGTTTCCCAGCAGCAGGGCAGCATCGTGCCGCCCCACCACTTGGAAGTGCTGAGTGTGGCTGGGGTGCCGTATCTCACACGCCTCAAACTTGATGAGCAGACTGGCCCCAACTGGATCGACAATGGTATGATCCCTTCAGCTATGCTGCTGCTGCAAGCTCTCCTGCAACAGCTATCAGACCACCTCAGGCTGCAGCGTCAAACTGCAGCAGCAGCAGCAGGAGTTACCACCACCACCAGCAGCAGCCAAAGCAGCGCCACAGGGTTCAACAGCAGCGCTGCCAGCAGCAGCACCTCAGGTGGCGGTGCTGCTGCTGCAGTGCTGGCACTGTTGGGGCCTTGCAGCCTGATGGTGGGTGAAGTCCTGGCCCTGTTTGCTGGCACAGGGTCAGATGTGCCTGTGCACCTGCCGCAAGTCATTCTACTGGTAGAGCAGGTTTGGTACTGCATCTCGCAGAGCATGAAGCAGCACGCAGCAAGGGTGCAGGTTAGTCAGCTGCCAGAGCTGCAGCGGGTACTTGAGATGTTCAGTTCAACCCTTGAAGGGGTAGGGGCGCAACCTTTACCGGGGGATCGTCCAAAGCAGGAGCTGGAGTACAAGCTGCACCGCTTGCATAGCGTGGCTCAGCACATCAGCTGCTACAGGCAGTGTGTGGAGCTTGTTGTGCCTTCCCTGCTGCACATGAGGGCTAGGGGCACCATGGACAGCGCGGAGTATGCGGTGACTGCAACTCACGTGTTTGGGTGGCTTGAGGAGATGCTGATGGCACGCATCTTTGCAACAGCAGACGGTGAGCTGTTAACAGCTGGGGACGTCCCCACAAGGTTCACAGCAGCGTTGCGCACATACTTGCTGCACCGTGCATGGCATTCAGGATGCGCACCAGGCCAAAGCTAACCATGTAAGGTGCTGCTTCGATCATGTCGCACTGCGACTCATGGCATGAGTCATGTATTGCCGCAACACAGTGGTCACCGTACCGCACTGTAGTACCAGCAGACCTCCAAGTCTAGGCTCCAAGCATCGGATGCACTGATTGGGTGTTCTATGCTTGGAGCTCCCTGTCGCGTGCTCTCTGTTGGCGGCAGCTGCCAGCCATTAGGCAAATGGCCTGGCTTCATCAGCATGTGTGTCCGACTTTGAGATGATCTTTGCTGAACTTTGCATATAGATGGCAGCCAACTTGCTAGCCGCTGCGGCTGTGTGGGGGCATGCTGCACCACACCAAGTCCCAACACAACCCTGCAGGATTCTGCATCTGCAATGCTGCAGAACTTTTTTACCGCTGTGTGCTAACAAACCGCAATGTGCGCCTGCCTGTTTTGAATATGTCGCCTGCAGCTACGGTGTTCAAGGACTCCATGCTTCCGCAGGGCCTCCGCCCTGCCCTGTCTGTCTTCAGCAACCCAGCAGCCAGCCTTCCCTCCCTGGAGGCAGCACTGCGCCACAACTGGGATGCATCCACTGCGCCAGGCAAGGACAGCACAGGCTTGAAGCTTGCTTGCGACATCATCCTAGCTCTGTCACAGACCATGTCCCCCAAGCGTTCGCATTACACCCTCCTGCAAGAAGAGCGCAACACCCTAGTACAGCACGTCATTGCCAGCAGCAACAGCCATGTGCTGCCATCACTGCTGCTGTCCTGCATGAAGCAGCTGCAGCACAGCTGCCAGCACAACCAGCAGGGGCGCTCAGGGCTGCAGGCTTGGCAGGTATGGCTGGTGACCTTGTTGCTATCCAGCTGTTTGGAGAGATGGCTGCTAGGGGCACAGACACTGCGGCTGCGTTTTGTAGCAGCGGCTATGCTTTTGCGTCTGCTTCCAGCAGCAGCTCAGTCTCCAGCACACCAGCCCACAGTGCCAGCAGCACAGAAGCAACCCCCAGCAGCATTGCCACAGCTGGACAGGGCAACAGCAAAAACACAGCACCCTCAGCTGCAGGAGACCTCAGCACAGACAGTATGGATAAGCTCGATAAACTCTTTGGCATGCATGAGGAGTGGCTGGTGCTGCTGGGCAGGGTCCTTTACACCGCAGGAGCAGCACTGCAGGCAGTGACAGCAGTCAGCACCGGCAGTGCCAGTCCCTACAGCAGCAGCACAACATCGATTGGGCCGATACCCATAAAAAGTGCAGCATCCGCAGTCCTTGACGACCTGAAACAGTTGGCGTCGTGGGTGTGCCTGTACATCCAGCCAGGCGTTGCTGTCATTGGGCGCAGGAAGCTGCAGGTACTGCTGCCCAACACTTTTGCAGACGACCCGTTTGCAGCCTTGCAGTCCTGGCCCCTGGGTCCATTGCTGGATGGTGCAGCACAGCATGCACAGCAGCTGGAGGAGGCAGCAGGCATCAACAGCTCTGTGACTTGGGTGGACACCGAGGCCCAGCAGCAAAGCGGCAACAGCAGCATCCACATCTGGCGGCAGGTGCTGGGCAGCCAACAGGGCCGGCAGCTGCCACAGGCACTGATGGATGTCGGCAGCATGGTGTGTGCCGCACTGCCCAGTAGGTTCTGCTGCAACGAGCCCAGCTGCTGCTGCTTGGACAAGCCCTCTGAGGTGCAGCTGGCAGGGGGCAAGGGGACCAAGTGCAGTGGCTGTGGGGTTGCACGGTACTGTTCTGTTGCACACCAGCGACTGCACTGGAAGCAGCACAAGGCAGCTTGCAGGGCCATTGCAGCGGCGGCATCAGCAGCAGCAGCAGCAGCAGAGGCCTCCAAGTAAGCAGCAGCAGCAGCACAAGAGCCAGCCAGAACTACACACCATAGGGCATGCGCCGAGAGATGCCGCTGCATGCAGCATTGCGCATTGCAGGAGTTGTCAGCAGTGTCTGACACAAAACTGTTGGTTAAGAGTTCTGTTTGTGTGTCTGCGAATCTGGGTTGTACTGTTGCAAGTCTTGCAGTGTGGTCACTTGCCTAGTTGTGACTAACCTCTGAGAGGCTTGAAGGCCAGCGGCGTCTTGGGGTGCAGTGCGCAAGGCCTGTATGCACAGTGGAGTTGTTAGCCTAACAACTGAGAGTCACCTCAGAGGGTGGTAACTGTAACAGTCACGCATGTATGCGGCCATGCTGAATGATGCAAGCGAGTGTGCTCACGCAGAGTCTGCAGGTCTTATAGCAGCCTATTAGTGCCGTACCCCTCCTCAGGTCAGTGCATACTGGCATGCCTGTACGGGCATGAGTGCAGTGCAAGCCTCGCGACCCTAAGGGCTGTGCAGACAAACGGGTCTGCCACCAGGGCCTTGAAAGTTATGACCGTGCAACAATGAATCCAGTTAATACCAACTGAGTTCGTAGTACAGCTTGTTCCAGCAACCCCCATGCACCTGTGAATCTTCATGCCCGGATCGATCTAGCAACCGCCAACCAACCTTGGATTTCTTACGTCACCCCCATGCGCTTCCTGTCTACACACTGTGATGCGAGCTTGCCCTGAAACACCAAATTTGAAGATGCCCAACGACAATATCAACGTTCTGCGAGCTGTTGGCGCTGCTGCCGATCTGCCGTCTTTCGTGCAGCTCGTCAATAGTAAGGCCTGTAAGGCCACTATCAGCAGCATAACGGATGGCGATGACTTCAAACGGCAGCAACGGCATGGATACAGCGCGCTCGTGCTTGCAGCGCTGTCCAGGGGGCTGCGACTGTACAGAAATGCAGCAGCAACAGCAGGGCAGCAAGGCAGCTCCCCCAGTGCTGCATTGTCCCATGACCTTGCGCAGCTGGTGGACAGCTTATGCCTCTTGGCCATGACTGTGCTCATCAACACACAGCGCTGCTCGCTGCACTGGGGTGAAGGTTCACGAGAGGCCAAGAACATGGACCAGGAGCTGCTTGATTCAGGTGCGCCCGCTGAGGATGTAGGTTTGTTTTGAGGGAGTGAATCAAGATGCTCCCTATCAAAATGTTCTCAGGCCAATGCACAGGTCCCTGTTACACTGCTGTGTGTATATTGTCCTGCATTGGGCATGCACCTCCTGTGGGTGCTGATGACAATGCATGCACAAAGGAACCCAACACCATGTCAAGTTGACACTCATACAGCATGTGGATAGCCGGCGTGTTCGATTACCTGCGCAGCTGTGAGCCACAGCCGTTGTGCCACAGAAAGCCTAGCAATTGATGCTCACTTGCTGCCAGATTAGGCACCACAGCCAAATTGGGCACCACAGTGCTAGCAGGCGACATCACGGCTGCCACTTCCGGCAGTTGATCTAGGCGCCTAGACCAACTTTCCTCCCACATCCGTAACCTGCATCTGCTTGCTTGCAGGCATTGTGCCACTCATGCAGTCAACCTGGAGGCAGCTGGCAGCAGACATGGAGCAGCAGCAGCTGGCCCTGCAGCAGCTGCTGCAGCACCCTGACACCACACAGCAGCCGGACAGGACGGCAAAGCAGGTTGCAGCACAGGCAGGGCTGCACCTTGCACGCCTGGCTGCCACTGCAGGCCTCCTGCTGCGGCTGTGGCTGCACTGCATGGTTGACCCCCTTGGTGACCCGCAGCAGCAGCCCAGGCTTGCTGCTGCTGTCAGCCATGCAGCCTACTTGGCAGACGTTGCAACGGGCATAGCAGCCATCTGGCGCAGCGAGATGACCCTGCGGCAGTGGCACGCAACCGGCGGAAATGCAGCAGCTGGGGCCTCCTTTGCTACTGCTTTGGCGGCTTCAGCCTTTGCAGACAGTGCAGCACCGCCCGCAGACCGCAGGGCCCGACAGTTTGCAACACTGTTGGCAGAGCAGCAGGTGTCTGTGCAGCAAGCTCGGGAGGTACTGTCGCCGGTGGCCAACAGCCTAGCTGCAGCCGACACACTGGTTACGCAGCTGTTCATACCAGTAAAGATGCGCGAACCGCAACAGCTGGAAGTCACAGGTGCTGCACATGACCTGCATTGGGTCGTGCTGGTTTACACAGCACGTCTGGTTGGCGAGTTCCACCAGCAGCAGGAGGGCAGGACGGCAGTACAGCTGCACAACACAAAGGCAGCCAAGACAGACCACAGAAGCAGGAGCAGCAACGGTGCAAGCAGCAGCAACAAAGACAGCTGCAGCGCAGCAAGCAGCAACCAATCTCGCACCAAGCCGAGCAGCAGCAAGAATGGTACTGTCAAGAAGGCACCACGTGCCCAGCGAGGCGCCAGCAGCAGCACCGCAGCGCCCAGTGTGCTGGCTAAGCAGCAGCAGCGCAGTGTGGTGCCTCCCTACCACCTGCAGGTGCTGCAGGCAGCAGGGGTGGCGCCTCACAGGCTCAACTCAAAGGACACAGTAAACACCATGATGAGGGCAGCCTTGGTGCTGGGGGTTGTGCTGCAAGAGTTTTGCGAGCAAACGCAGGCCCAGTCTGTAGCAGCATCAGGGGCCGACGCCAACGCCAGCACCAGCACCAGCACCGCTGGCAGCAGCCACAGCAGCACCACAGGTGGCAGCAGCAGTGCTTCCAGCAGCACAGATGCTGCAGCAGTAATGGCACTGCTGCCGCCGTGCAGCCTGATGGCGGGAGAGCTGCTGGCCCTGCAGCCTGCTAACCATGTGCATCTCACAGCAGTGCCGCTGTGGCTTAACACCTTGGACCTCTTCAGAAGCTGGCAGCAGGCTCCAGTGGCACAGGCAGGCCAGATGGAAGGGACGCAGCAGCCAGAAGCTAAGCCCCACCAGCTGCCAATCGAGCTCTGCCAGCATTGGTTCAAATCCGGCGTGGAGCTGATTGCCCCTTGCTTGCTGCACATGAGGGCTGCTGGTGCCATCGATGCTGCAGACTACGCTGCCTTGGCTGGCGCCTGCTTTGGAAGGCTGGAGCTGCTGCTGTTGCTGCCCTTGATGCAAGCAGCAGGTGAGCTGAGCAGGACGTGGATGAAGCTGAAGTGGGCATGTCATGATAGGCTGTTGCTGCTGCTAGTCAAGCCAGGACGCACAAGCATTCGCATGATAGGTTTGCAACACATCAAGCCCTTTGAGTGTTGAAAAACCTTCTGCATGACAGGGTGGCACTTACTGAAGATGTTGAAGAGCATGTCATATGCATACCAGTGACCGTGGGCGTAGGGCTTTGAGCTGACTGCTGCCAGACATGAGCCAAAGTCTTGTCCTGCCAAGTTGTTTTTGCCGCTTCAAGGCTGCAGTCAGGGGTGGCCAGCACTGCACCGGTTGCCACTGACACACGCTTGGACACACACTGCTGCATCCTCCCGTTTGTTTGCTGTAGCATACGAAGATGGGTTCCGCACTGTGCGCCCGGGCTGCCCTCCTGCCCTGGCCGTATTCAGCAACCCAGCAGCCAGCATGGTGTCCCTGGAGGCAGCAGTGCGCCACATCGGGGGCGCATCAACTCATCCAGGCGAGGAAGGTTCCGGTCTGAGGCGTGCCTGTGCCATCATCATGACACTGTCACCTACATTCACGCCACTGCAGTTCGCTAGTGGCAGTGAATCGCTGCTGCTGAGTGACCAGACCAACCTGCAGCAGTACGTGACAGATAGCAGCAAGAGCCCAGCACTCCTGTCACTGCTGTTGTCGTGCTTGAAGCAGCTGCTACACAGCTGCCAGCAAACTCCACAGGAGGCTCTGACGACTCTGCCATTGATAAATCTGTCTAGTAGCTTTGCCGCCCAGCTGGTTACTCTGTGTAACAACAGCAGTGCAGGATCGCAGGCTGGGCTGAGCAGCAGCGGCAACCCCTATGCACCTTCTGCCAGCAGCAGCATAGCACCCTCCAGCACCAGCAGCACAGCCATTGAAGTCACGAGCAGAAACACAGATACCTTGTCTGCTGCAATCCACTCAGCAGTAGCCAGCACATGGCCGGCAGCTAGCCCCGGGAGCATGTCTGCAGGGGATGAGGGAGATACCCTGAAAATGGCAGGTGGAGTCCCCAGCCCTGCTGCCAGCACATGGCTGGTGCTGTTTGGCAGGAACCTATACACTGCAGGAGTGGCATTGCAGGCAGCTGCAGCAGGCGCAGCACCTACCCCAGCCACCAGTGGTGCTGGCAGCAGCAACGTCATGGCAGAGCTGCTGCCTGAACAGATGCCAGCAAGCTGCTGGCTGGCTGGCTTGCTTGGGGATCTGCACCAAGTTGCAGCCTTAGGTTACCTGTACACGGCATCAGACACTGCAGCATCAGCCTCTACTTGCAGCGGTGTGCATGTGGCACTGCCTGTGGCAGCTGTTGCTAAGGCAGTTGCACAGGCACACCAGAGGCTGGCTGCTGTCCTGAGTGCTGCAGTACAGCATGCTGAAGAGCTGGAGGAGCATGCTGAAGAATTAGAGGAGGCAGCAGGTGCAGACAGCTCTACGGGGGATGTGTCCAGCACAACAGGCTCAGGCAGGCAACAGCATCATACCAGCATGACAGTCTGGCGGCAGGTGCTGGGCAGTGAGCAGGGCCGGCAGCTGCCACAGGCACTGATGGATGTCGGCAGCATGGTGTGTGCCGCCCTGCCTAGCAGGTCTTGCTGCAATGAGCCCAGCTGCTGCTGCCTTGACAAGCCCTCTGAGCTGCAGCTGGCAGGGGGTAAGGGGACCAAGTGCAGTGGCTGTGGGGTTGCACGCTACTGTTCAGTGGCACACCAGCGACTGCACTGGAAGCAGCACAAGCCAGCTTGCAGGGCCATTGCAGCGGCGGCAACAGCACCAGCCGCCTCCGCAAAAGCATCCAAGTAGAGAGCAGCAGCACCAAAAACCATGAAAGATGGAAGCAGCTAGGCTGGTGCACAGCGAGCGCGGCTTGACATGGAGTTGACGGTGGCAAGCCCTCTTCTTGGTCTGATTGGCTGTGTCGACAGTTTGCAGCAGTTGTGCTATGAATTTGCAGCAGTCGTATTGATGTTGTTGCATCAGTCAGTGGCCTGGACTCACAGGCCGCCTGCATCACTGGGTACAGCGGCTGCATTACTGGGTGCACCAGTCACCAGCAGCACACCCAGATGACTTGTAACAAAACAGCTGAGCCTGCTAAATTCACTTGATGTGTCACACTGCACCCAAGCATCTGTCACGCGCTGGGTGTGTGATGCTTTGAACCTGGGGGTCACATGCAGCATCAATACATCGGCTATAAAGACAGGCAGTGTCTTTTTTGCTTTGGGCCCTTGGCGATATCTGGCGACCCTCCAGGGCCAGTTGTTCTTGGCTATGCCTTGACACCAAGGCCCTGCCACCCCCAAACTTTTGGCGACAACTGCCTCCCACCCCAACAACAATTGGCGACACAGCGACAAAGGACATTAGAACACCTGCTTTTGCTGCGTTCTGTGCTTCTGGGGGCCTGCGGTTGTCCCCCACCCCGTGGCGGCAAACCAATACCCCTCAACGCCTCAATCCTAGCTTGTGATCAGCAGGGTTGAATGGCGCATGCCACAGTCAGACCTGTTGTAGTCTCCAGCACAACCGCCCCAACGGTGTCAAAGCGTTTACCATCAGTGCAAAAACGCTTGTTACGAGGCCGAGGCTGTCCAGGCCGACCGGCCAGTGGCCACTCATTGTGTGATCTGTGTGATCTGAGAGGAGCATCACAGCGCGAGCTGGTGGCTTCAAAGTAATCAACGTAATCAACGTAATCAAACAGTATATGGGTGGTAAATAAATCACCACACTCAGCTGCTGTGTCAAAAGTGGTCGATGGTCAGGCTGTAGCAAATGACAGTAACAGGCAGGTAACAGGCCCAGCGTGGCCCTGCCCGGCAGTCCTTAGCAGCTTGACGTTTGACGACACACAGCACTATCATAACTGTTTCAAGCTGCAGGTGTGGCGAAGCTGGATACCCCTGAATTTTACCTGGCTGCAGATTCTTCTGGCAAATTCTGGCGATTCTGGCGCAAGTTCCATGCAGTTTGCTCCTGTAGCCAAAACAATTTCCTGAAGGTCAATAGATCTGGCGCAATCGCTAACAAAAAAATCCCACCTTGGGACAGGGTTGGACTTGTGTGTGTGTGGGGGGGGGGGGGAGGACAGAATTCAGTTGATTGCCTGCTCGGACTGCACCTCAGGAAAACGTGCAATCAAATCATCAAATCAAACAAAGCAACTCTGCTGCTGGCCCGTTGAGCTTCCATGACAAAGATCTAGAGTGATGGGCCATGTCACTCTTATCCCGGAGCACGGAGCTGCCTCCGGTCTCTGCACTGACCATCGGCCCATTTCGCATATTTTAAAGATCTTTTTATCATTTTGAGCTGTTTAAGCTACAGGCGGCTCAAAATCCTGCAGGCAAGCAGACGCCTACATTGGATTGATCACACAACAAAGCTGAAACACTTACCGTAGCAGTTCAGCCAATACTTCTCAGGCTTCAACACACCATATGAGTTCAACAGCTGGCACGATGGCTGGGGTGTCCGGGTGTGTGACCCTTGCCGGGCACATCATACAGCTGCTGATGACAGCAAAGAGCAACAATGATGAGTTCAGGTCCCTGCTGGTGGCCGTTCAGGGCATCCAGTCCTTCCTAAAGGAACTTCCTGAGGATGGGATCACACCTCAAGGCACCATTGTCTTACGTGAGTCGCAACGTGTCTGTCTATGCAGACTGTGCATGCACAACTGCGCGTTGAGCTCAGCAGTGGCTGCTAGTCTTGCGCTGCTGCTCATTTCACCTGTTTGCAAAGTCCTGTCTCATGGATCTCTTGCGCATACAAAAAGGTGCAGCGCGCGAACTACACCATGTATGCTGGCTGTGACGCTGCAAGTCACTGCTGACCAATCAACCATTGCCCAGAGCTTCTCCTATTGCTGTCACTTTGCTATTTGCAACACACCCTGCAGGTCAGCTGTATGCCAACCTGCTGCCCGCTCAGCACCTGTTGAGTGAAGTGGCCCGCATGGGTCCCCTGATGTCGCTCATCAAGGCCAACGTTGTGCGGGACGACTTCCTGCGCATCAACAGAGACATCAACAGCACCTTCAGCCTCCTGGCAGCAGGGGAGCAGCTGCTGGTAAGGAACCTTGCCCCCGCCGGGGGCGGCGTCCCCCAATCTATGCGCCGTAATCGCAGTACTAGCATTGCAGAAGTGTGACTGCTAGCTGTTCCTCAAGGATGGCACGCCAGATGCAACCTGTGCATGTGTCATTTCAAATCACGTCCCACTCAAGGCTTTGCCAGCCTTACTCACTTAGTAACTGGGCCCCAAAGGACGCACACATGTGCTGACTCATTGCCTGCCTGCGCTGAATTTTGCTTTGATCGTTTTGCTTCAGTTGTTTTGCTCTAATTGTTTTGCTTTGATTGTTTTGCTTTAATAATTTTGTTTTCAGGACCTGGCGCGCAGCCGCTCACAGCAGATGAAGGATGCGGAGCAGATTAGGAGGCAGCTGCTGACTTGTGAGTCAGAGTTTTTTGCAGACGAAGCTGCAGCATTGAGCAGGTGAGCTGCCAGCTGAAGTGTAGTGGAATGCCGCCTCGTTGCTGTCATCTGCAGACTTCCGATGCTGTGTCGCATTGTTGCAGTGTGCGTTGCCAACTGCATGGCTGCCAGCACGAGTCGTCAACGCAGCAGCACCTGCGCACTGGTGTGCTTTGATACATTATAATACAGCACATCCATGTATCAGGCGGACAGCGTGCTAGCTAGCGATGCAGCTGCTCATCAGGGTCTTGCAGAGTGTATACCTCGGTCGGGTTTGTAATTGAAATGATCCTCCTTCAAGCCACAGCCCTTCAGCAGCAACCAATTCACCCTCATGTCTGACGCGGCAGGGTATCGACACCCTTCACCAAGCGGTTTGCATGTGAACCTTCTCACATCCTTCTGTCTCCTATTGCAAGTGCGCTCTCTAAGGATCTTTGCACGTCCAACACGGCATGACATCATCATCCTATGCCAAATTGCTGACATCTGAATGTGTTTACATCCTTGTGCAGGCTTCAAGATGTGGCTGCTGCTGGGCAGCAAGGCGGCTGGTCCGAGCAGAAGCTGCAGCGCCGGCTGCTGGACCAGCTGCAGCCTGAGGTGGCCTGCATGCAGCCAGATGAGCTGCTGGCCGAGTTCAAGGCGCTGCAGATGATGGTGATGTACAACGGAGCTGGTGGGGATGTGCAGCAGCAGGGGGACATCAAGGGCAAGAAGGATGTGGACGCAAAGACGGAAGAGTTCCTGGTGCAGCAGGTGGGCTCAACATGTGACTGTGTCAGATGTACATGTTGCCATGTCCCGTGCGTCTATATTGGGGGGGGGGGGGAGGTTGTTACAAGTGGAAGCTGAGCGCCATACATCATAAAAAGATACCTGACCAGAGCATGCTGTCAAAAGCGCAATGGAGAACAGGTAATGGTAGTTGTCTGACGTGCTCGCCTGCATAGAGTTTGGGACAGCATCGTGGCACTTGGTCGGCAGGAATCGCCAACTGTTGCGTGTGTTCTTGCCCCTGTACACGGCAGGTGTGTGCTGCGCTGGCTGCGACTGTGTCCAGCAGTACAGCGGGGTCTCTACAGCCTGAGGCTGCTGCCTCCCCTCCCCCTGACTTCCTGTGCCCCATCAGCCAGGCTCTGATGGTGGACCCCGCAGTGCTGGTGGAGACAGGGCACAGCTATGAGGCAGCCAACATCCGCCGCTGGCTGGATACGCACAGCACCTGCCCTGTCAGCAGACAGCAGCTGCACAGCAAGCAGTGGGTGCCCAACATCAGCTTGAAGAAAGTCATCGCAGACTGGGCTGCCAACCATGGTATCACCATGCCGACAGCACCAGTGTATGTGTCGCTGCATGACGACAGCTTAGGTGGCCCAGCTGCCGGTGCTGCACGTGTGCCAGACTCTGCAGCTGCAGTAGACCAGCACATGGAGCGAGGATCGTCAGCAATTGCAGCAGCTGCAGCGGCCAACAAGACAGGCGTATCAGCTTCGCCAGGCAGCCAGGACCCGTTCATCGTATCCATGGCAGCTGCAGCTGGGCACAGGGGTGCAGGGCGCAAGTACGGCAGGAGGGGTGCAGGGGCCATCAGCAGCCAGAGTGCCTTCCGCTGCTCGCGGACACGTTGGGCAGTGGGCATTGCTGCATTGCTGCTGCTGGCTGCTGGCATTGCAGTTGGCTTGGGGGTCTACTTCACCGTGGGCAGGAACAAACAAGGTGTGTGATGTTTGTCACCATAACCACCAAACAGTTGCATGCACAGCTACGGCAGCGACGTAGTCTGTTTGTGATCTGAGAGACGACAGCACTGACCACTGATGCCGTTCAGCAGCACAGAGTTCTCTTGGGCTTTATGGCATCAGATCAGCATGGCGAGCAAGGTACACTCTGTAGGCGCTGCAGGTGGCTGCCGGCGAGGTACCACCTTTTCCCCAGCACAACAGCTACTCAATCACCTGACTGCATGTCACATGCTCCGGCGGAGCAAGCAATGAGGCACAGAGCAATGTCATGTGTTGGTCGTTGGCATCAACCGGGCCCGACCAGGCATCAACCGGGCTGTTCCATTCGCATTGCCCGGTTGATTGCCCACTATTGATTCAAGTTGATTGAATCAATGCTCCCAAATTACCGACGTGCAATGCCCCAGCTGCTGGCACACGTGCGTCTTGTGTGGTGTGACAGACTTGCTTACGTCCGACCACCTGGCATTGTTTGTTTGTCATGCAGCACCAGCAGCAGCAACGCCTCCTCCAGTGTAGCTGCTCCTTCTGTGGCGCCACAGCCGGCTGCGAGCACGGGTGGACCGGAGACCAAGGTCAACATGGACAGCAATAACACAAGCACAGGTGTGTGTAGCAGGTGCACGTGATTGACCCCGCCACTTCTAAGCAGTGAAGCCCTGCATACAGCAATAGTATGGCATATGTTTGATTGCAGTACTACTTGTATGGGATAACACCGATCGGTTGAGTCACCCAGTGCAGTGAAATTGGCGCACACATTACGACCGGTGACTCGCAGCACTGACGACTTGTTCGGCGAACGTTTGCAACCCGTGGTGGGGAATTTGGTCTCTGCCACCAGCGCCAACTGTACCACACTCTCTCCTCCCTTTTGTCCAGAATGGGGACAGTCACATGCCATCATAGCAGCAGTCCTTATCCCTGTACTTCATCCTTGGCATGCATGAGGAGAAGCACCACTGCTTGTCGCTGGCAGCAATGCTCATGCACAGTCCCACCACGTGTCGCACAATGCAGCAGCTCACATGGGCTGCAGTATCAGACTATGCACCACCCCGTCATCCTAGGCCACTGGCGGACTCATGCTTGCTGCCGCTGCGGCTGCTGCTGGTACTGCAGGTATTGCTACAGGGTTCAGCTGTACGGACCTGACAAACTGCAGGTCTTGCCTGCAGTACGCCAGCCCAGCCAACCCTGCAGAGGCCTGCATTTGGTGCGTCAACCCGACTCTGGCAGCCCCCGCTGCCTGCCTGCAGGCCCAGGGGGTGGCTGTAAGGCTTGGTTTGGATCTGGTCCCCAGGAGTGCACACCTTGTGAGAGTCAGACCAGCTGCAGCAGCTGCCTGACCTATCCTGGCACCAACAGTGATGGCTGCCTGTGGTGCGTCGAGGGCAGCCCCACTCCGCGTTGCATCACAGATACTTCAGGAGCCAAGGCCCAGGGATGCACTGGGTGGTTTGGATCTGGGCCTCATGAGTGCCCAAGGGGTGGCTGAAATGCTGCTCTGGCCTGGCTGATACATGTATATGTGTCATGCAGCACATGGTGAAAATGATTTTGGTGTTAGGTTGCTAGCCTGGCATCTGATGGTCAGTTGTACGAGTGTGTGGTGTCTAGGGCAGACCTGATTTCATGGTCTGTTTCAACAGCCATAATCAGGTTTCTGGTCTAAGCATGCTGCAGTTGTTACTACTGTCGGCGACATACCAACTGCATGCTGATCATCAAGGCACGCTGCTGGGCACAAGCAGCCCATATTCTGCTGCACAGCACAAAAACACATGCCATGGCAGTGACCAGCTTTGCAACAAAGGTGGCACTGACTCAGTGCATGATGCAGCCCGGTTCACATGTGCGACACTGCACTCTGCTGTGTAAGTATGCTATGACAGCTCACCCTATAAGTAGCACTGAATGTCGATGTGCATGCTGTCGTGCAAACATTGTCGTTTGGCAAAGGTCTATGTACGTGGCAGCTCAAAGGGGATGCAGTGGCACCCTCTGCGCACCTGCATGCCGCATGCAGTTGTGGCAGAATAGTGCAAATTTGTTTTGTAAGACACTGGGGCCCACAACAAATCCAGCTGCTGCATCCCCATTCCTGCACCCATCTGGATCATGCAGCAAGTGCAGCAGGTTCTCTTGCATTCGTGGGTTTACCCCTACCAACGTTGCAACGGGGCGCCCAACTGGCCAGTCACCTTCATGTCACAGTGAGCCAAGGGTTGGGGGGCCCCGAAGCTCGTCTAGCTTCAGCTGCACATGCATATGCATCACTATCCACTTGTTGCGTTGACAGACACGGGGCAGCTTCAGCCTCTGCGATCTTACTACAACGGGGCGCCCAGGGGCCCAGATCGTCAACTGCCAACCTTGGATGCCTGTCGTCATCACCCGATGCGATGCCCATTCATTTACACGTACTGTGTTGCGAGGCGTTTTAAACCGCAATGCCAACAATATGCCGAGCGATAATATCAATGTATTGCGGGCTGTTGGCGCTGCTGCCGATGTACCGTCGTTCCTTCACCTTGTCAGCAGCAAGGCCTGTGGGGCCGTCCTTGACAGCATAATAGACGGCGGTGACTTTACACGTCTGCAGCGGCAGGGATACAGCGCGCTTGTGCTTGCAGCGCTGTCAAAGGGCCTGCAACTCTACAACAATGCAGCAGCAGCAGCGACAGGGCAGCAGAACAGCTCTTCCATTTCTGCTGTGCCCACGGAACTGCAGCAGTTGGTGGATTGGGTAGCATCCTTGGCATTGTCTGTGATCACCAACCTGACCCGATGTTCTATGCACTGGGGTGAAGGTTCACAGCAGGCCAAGAACATGCAGCAGGAGCTGTTGGACTCAGGTGTGTGTGTCATTGCATGCGACATGCAACGCTGGGGGCTAAACTAGCTATGAAAATGCTCTGAGAGTGCTGTTTGATGTGGTGCGTTGTTGCCAGGTTGGTCTGTTGTGCAAAACACTGTTGCACATGGAGTAGAGCATTGCTGGCATTGCAACCAAGTTGGCACTACCCAGTGCCTGAATCTCCAGCCCTGCAGTTCATGTTGCGCTGTGCAGGTGTTGTGCCTCTGATGCAGCAGAGCTGGAGGCAGCTGGCAACAGACATGGAGCAGCAGCAGCAGCACCTGCAGCAGCAGCACCCTGACAGCGCGCAGCAGCACAGCAGGTCAACACAGCGCGCTGCAGCACAGGCAGGGCTGCACCTTGCACGCCTGGCCGCCACTGCAGGCCTCCTGCTGCAGGTTTGGGTGCATTGCATGTTTGACACAGATGATGAACTGCGGCAGTCCAACCTCAAGGATGCCATCACCTCTTTTGCCTACTCAGCAGACGTTGCAACAGGCATAGCAGCCATCTGGCGCAGCGAGGCAGCCCTGCGGCAGTGGCATGAAACCAGCGGGGATGTAGCAGCTGGGACCTCAGTTGCTACTGCTTTGGCTGCTGCAAGCTTTGCAGATAGCGCAGCCGCGTCAGCAGGACGCAGCGCGCGGCAGTCTGCAAGGCTGTTGGCTGAGCATAGCGTGGATGAGCCCACAGCTCGGGAGGTGCTTTCTCCAGTGAATAGCAGTCTGCATGCTGTCAGGAGGATGGCTCTGCACCTGTGCCTTTCCATGAAAAGAAACTCCCAGCATGTGCAGCAGCTGCCCCCCTGGCATGATTGCGGCACAGCACATGACCTGCAGTGGGTGCTGCTTGTGCTTGCAGCCCTGCTGGTCGGCAAGGTGCACCAGCAGCAGCACGGTGTCACGCCCGTGCAGCTGCACACCACCCAGCCCGCCACAAAAGCCAGCAGCAGCAGCGAACAGGAGCCTTCAGGCAGCAGCAGCGCCAGCACCAGCAGCCATGCAGGCAACATCAGCGGAGGCAGCAAGAAGGGCAGCAGGAAGAAAGCATCACAATCACAGCAGGCTTCCAGCAGTAGTGCAGCCGTCAGTCCAGCCAAGGGCAGCGTGGTGCCACCGTACCACCTGCAGGTGCTGAGGGCAGCAGGGGTGCTGCCTCAAAATCTCAAGCTTGAAATTGCAAGCAAAGGCACGCAAATGCTGACAGGAGTCACCATGGTGCTGGGACCTGTGCTGCGAGCGGTTGACAAGCACCTGATGCCGCAGTCTGAGCACGCAGAGACTGACAGCAGCACCAGCATCATGCTCTGCACCCACAGCAGCAACAGCATCGCAGGAGCCAGCAGTAGTGCTACCAGCAGCAGTAGTGCTACCAGCAGCAGTCTCATGACCAGCCGCGGTGCTGCTGTGCGCGCACTGTTGCCACCTTGCAGCCTGATGTGGGGTGAGCTGCTGGCCCTGCAGCCGGACTCTGGAACACAAGCTGTGGTGGTGAACCTGTGGAACATCACCAGGAGCATCTATCAGTATGGATCAGCAGGACAGGCAGAGGGGGTGGCAGGGGTGCCGCAGGGGCCTCCGAGGCCCGGGGGGCAGCAGCAGCCAGAGGTGCAGCCGCACATGCCACCAGTCAGCCAGGACAGCAGCCAGTGGTACAGGTCCTGTGTGGAGCTGATCGTGCCCTCCTGCATGCACATGAGGGCTGTTGGCACTACGAATGCTGTTCTGCTGAAATGCTGCTTCGAAGCACTGGAGCTGCTGCTGCTGAAACGCTCCAAGCAAGAAAGCGGTAGGTTCACATGTTGACTTGCTCAGCAAGTATCCGGGATACATGGGTAAGCAGCTGGGGTGTGACATGGGGTGAACCCCACAGGCTGGTCCACATGCATTTGCGTGCACACAACCTGTGAGTGACCCTGACTGCCGGGAGCCCCAGGCCCTTTCAAATCATCACTGATGAGAAATGGCCAACACCTCTATGCTAGCTGGCAGGAAGTGCCTAGCACTGGGAACTGCCTAGCACTGCGACTCAATCAAGCATACACCCATACACCCGTACACATGCTTGGTGGTGTACAGCACGCAGCCGTTCTGACCCGACTGGCAAATCCAAGCAGGCCCAACATGGGACAAATATACGCGAATCCTGGGGAAATGCACTTTCATACCCCAGGCATTGTTATCCCCTTTGTGACCCTATCCTTGTTGGACTTGGGTCCTGTCATGGCCACACCTGTGGACTGCAACTACAGCAATACCCTGCAATCATCATAGTTCATAGCATTATCATGTTCAACATGAGGCTCATGTAAGTGACTTACACTCATGATCACGTAAAGTCAGCTTCAGTCAAAAGCACCAGAGCGCAGGGCAGCCGCATGTGCATCCCACACCAAGGCAGTGGCTGCTGCTGAGCTGCCAAGCAACTTCTGGCAATTGTGCATCGAGCAAAGTGCCGCACTGGCTGGTCCAAAAGCATGCAGCATCACAAACAGCTATCACGCTAGCTGGTCACATGCATGTGTCAGCTCATGCATGCTTTGTATATGATGCATCTGGGGCAATTCATCCAGCCCGGCAACATGCAATTTCCCTGCATGACTGCTTCTTCTGCTCCTCATCAGCCTTTCATCCACTGAGGTGCAAGGCCAGGCAGTGCCCAGGGTCAGGCTTGAACCTGTTGCTGCTCAAAGTTGTCGTTGCATGGACAAACATGCTGCCTGTTGTTGCCTTTTCTTTCCTGTTGTTTCCTGCTGCCTGCAGCTTACCTGCTTGGTTGCTCCACGCTGCCCGAGGGCGGCCGCCCTCCCCTAGCCCTCTTCAGTAGCCCCTCAGCCAGCATCATGTCTCTGGAGGCAGCAGTGCGCCACAACTGGGACGCATCCACTGCGCCAGGCGAGGACAGCACAGGGCTGAAGTTTGCCTGCCACATCCTAAAGGCAATGGGAAACATCTTTGACACAGACCCACAGCCTGACGGTGGCAGGAAACTACCGCAGCTTGAAGACAGCACCAACCTGCTGCAGCACGCATCAGACAGCAGTAAGAGCCCGGCACTCCTGTCGCTGTTGCTGTCGTGCACAAAGCAGCTGCAGCACAGCTGCCAGCGCAACCCACATGGAGCGGTAAGGATGGTGGTCGCAGCAAGCATGGCTGGTTTCCTGGCCGCCGAGCTGGTCACTCTCTGCAACAGCAGCAGTGCAGGGGCGCAGGCTGGGCTGAGTGGCAGCAGCAACTCTTCCGCATCACCCTCCAGCAGCAGCACCACAGCCCGCTCAGTTGACACCACTCACTCAGAGCCTTCAGCCACAGACACAGCATCCAGCATGGTGACCAGCCCACAGCCCGAGGCAGCCTCTGGTGCAGGACAGCAGCAACCAGCTGAGCGCACACTTACCACACCTCCCAGCACATGGCTGCTGCTGTTTGGCAGGGTCCTGTACACTGCAGGAGCAGCACTGCAGGCAGTGCCAGCAGGTGCAGCACCAATCTCAGACAGCCTGCTGAGCGGCAGCACGTTCACAGTGGGGCTCCTGTCTGTACCCTCATCAGCAAACCTCATGCTCTCCTCGCTCGACAGTGATGCACGAAGGTGTGCATACCTTGTCCATCAGCACATGGCAACAGCGTCGACGTCGGTTATCAGCCGCAGTGGGGTGCGGGTGATGCTGCATGTGCCTGCTCTTGCGAAGGCAGTCAGCGACACATACCTAGCACTGGTAGACAGGCTGGCTGCTGCAGCACAGCAGGCCAAAGAGCTAGAGCAGGCAGCACGCACTAGCAACGCTGCTGGGGGTGTGTCCGGCACAGCAACCTCAGAGCAGCTCAGTGACAGCACCAACATGCGCATCTGGCGGCAGGTGCTGGGCAGTGAGCAGGGCCGGCAGCTGCCGCAGGCACTGATGGATGTCGGCAGCTTGCTGTGTGCTGCCCTGCCCACCAAGCACTGCTGCAACGAGCCCAGCTGCTGCTGCCTTGACAAGCCCTCTGAGCTGCAGCTGGCAGGGGGCAAGGGGACCAAGTGCAGCGGCTGTGGGGTTGCGCGGTACTGTTCTGTTGCACACCAGCGACTGCACTGGAAGCAGCACAAGCAAGCTTGCAAGGCTGTTGCAGCAGCAGCAGTGGCAGGGGCACCAGAGCCAGCAGGACGGCCAGTGAAGAGCTAGCTAGCCTATAGGCCGGTGCATTTCCAGGCATGCTGGCCACAATGCCGTTGTTGTGGATCTCTTGCACTGGAAGTGCTGGGAGTTGTAGCATGTTGAGTTGCTGCGCCAATGCACCAGGCTATGCGCTAGCCTACAGTTGAGTTGAGGCCTTCAAGTGATTAGTGGTGTGGCGCACCGCAGTGGTAACTGAGTAGTATTGAGGAGTTACATTAGGTTCGCTTCATAGCCATCATTGCCACCAGTGCTGAGCACATGCCCTGCCGCACGGTGTAGCACATGTCAGGTTTAATGACTCATGGACTATGTGAACATTTGCATTCATGTATAAACATCGACCGAGGACAATCGGTGCATGGCTACTAGTGGACTACTGGTGCGGCTATGCAGCCAGTCACTCCAGTCCAAGTGATGACAAGTACCTCGTGAAGGTCAGCCACAACCATGCTTTGCAGTAACCAGGAGAATACCACAAGAACGGAGCTGATGTGCTATTGGGACCAAGCATGTAATGTCATCCTGTCATCACCCTTGCTACATCAATGCATCCAGCAGTGGAATTTGTACATGTTACACCTGTAGCTCACGAGCTACCAGTCAGACCGCTGCCTCAAGACTGGTGCAGTTGACACACCACAAGCTTGGCATCGCTCGTGTCATGGCAGGACTATCTATGAGCATCCCTGATCTGAATGCCTGCGCATGTTCCCCAAAACCACCTGAAGTATGCCGCTGCTGACTGGTGCACGGAGTGATGCACTTTTACTGACATGCCTGTCACACCTGCTGGCTGTCAGCGCAAGGTGCGCGGGCCCACAGCGCATCTGCCCACTCCCTCCCAGTATGCATCGGCTGATGGCAAGCTGCCGTCAATGCCAATGGCGGAGTCGTCCTGCACATGCACCAGGTGCAGCAGCCACAGCAACTTTTGGTTCCAGGCCACATGATTACAGGTCGATGACCTGCTGAACCCTAACTGTTATCATAGGACAGAGGATCGCATTGCTGCCAGCGCCTGACTCCGGTCCAGTCATACCCTGCAAACAGTCGGCACTCACAACCGCATAACCATACCCAGCCAAGAGTCAGAGCGAGGAGCTTCCAGGCTCACTTTGTGACACATCCACCAACCCATCCAAACAAGGTGCGCAGCAGCGGCGCTGCGCTTCAAAGAGATCAATCACAGCCAAGTGACATTGAGCAATGTCACTCCATTCGCATGCAGTGAGACTTGTGTTTCTACATGCATCACCAGCTCCGTCCTCCCCCCCCCTGTGAGTGGTCATCACTGAATGTCTTAAGTATAGGCCAGCAAGTGACATGGACTACAGGGACAATGGCTGTGGTGCTCACCAGGTAGTTGATGCTGCTATCGCCCCAGTGGTCAAAGCCGCCGTCCAGCTGCGTGATAGGCTGGCCATCAGGCCCCACAGGACGCCGGGGGGCAGCACTGAGGCTCTTCACCTGCGCCCGCCTGCTGCCACTGCTGCTGTGATTGGTGCGTCTGTTTTGGCCGTTGCTGCTGCTCCTGTGCTGCTGCCTAGCCAAGCCCGCTTGGTGCTGGCCTGGGTTGTGCTGCTGTGTCTGCTGTTGCTGCTGTGGAGGCAACTGCTGCTGTGGATGCTGTTCATGGTGCCACCATGGCGGTTTGGACTGCTGCTGCTGCCACTGTTGTTGCTGTTCCTGCCGCCATGGCTGCTGCTGTGCAGGCTGCTGATGGTGTGTCTGCAACTGTTTTTGCCGCTTGGCTTGCGGCTGCTCCTGCACAGCAGCAAAGCTCTGTGCAGGCCATTGCTGCTGCTGCCGAGGTTGCTGCTGTGGCACTTGGGACCACCATGTGCTACCGCTGTCCTGCCTGTGCTGCTGTCCAGGCGCGGTTGTCTGTTGCTGCGGTGGAGCATGCTGTTGGAGGCTGGCCTGTTCCTGGCTGGAGCGCTCCAGGCTGTCTAAATCTGCCAGCTCAGCATCCACATGCTGCTGCAGCCGGTCTGCAGGCAGCTGCTGGCCACATAGGGGACATGGCTGTAAGGTTGAGTCTGCAGCAGAAGCTAGAGCAGCAGACTTGCCCTGCCGCTGCTGCAGCAGGCTGCTGCTGACTTCAGGGTCCGGCTGTGTACGGAGTGAGCTGCGACGGGCTGCCACGGGTGCTGCTGCAGCCACTGCGGAGTGCAGCAAGCTGGGTGCTACTGATGTACGTGATTTTGTCTGTTTGGGCTGCTGCTGTTGGGCCTTGTTGGTGGTGCTGGCACCCAGGACTTGGAGCAAGGTCGAGTTCTCAAGCTTTGACTTCTTGTCTTTGTTCCCTGATGATGACTTTGCTGGTTGTTGCGCTTTCTGTGCGAACCTGACGATTGAAGCCTGCACACCACTGTCCTGCTGTCGCCTCATGAGTTGGGTGAAGGACTTTGAGCTCACCCACTGCCAGGCTGTGCACACCAGGCATCAGCTTTTGGGTGAGGTAGTATATGCTCTCTGATCAAGCAGCATGTCCCTCCTGATGCACAGCACAGTTCTTGCAACTGACAAGTGCTCAGCAGCACGACAGCTGGGCAACACAGCTTGATGGTGGGTGCCGTTTGTGGGCTTTGGCAAATCAGCTCTTGGGTGAGTAACCTTTGCACAAGTGGGAGCGCCCAGACTGAGCTGTTGAAGTTTGTAGTCATGCGATGACGTACTCTTGACAAACCTGTACAGGATGATCGCCCTCATCAATGTCCCCGATGTGCAGCTAGCACATCTGATTTGGTTGCCTGTTTCTGACCGTTGATCACGCGCGCGGACGCACGATAAGAGACAACGCTAGTGACTTGATCTGCTGGTGTTCCACTCGCAGCAGCAGTCCACTCCAACTTTGTCATGGGCGTGTCCGAGTACTTACCAGTGGTTGCTGCTGGATGTTGTGCAGCGGCAGTCGCTTATATAGCTCTCAGCCAGGCGTATGAGGCTGGTGGGGATGCAGATGATGCTGGCAAACCATCCACAGGTGGCACAGGCGTGTCAAAACAGGCAAAACAACCTCTAGGAGCTGCCATTAACGGTCATGCAGCAGCAGATGCCCAGCATGCACCAGAGGCCAGCACCAGCACCAGCAGCAGTGGCAACATCACTGCTACCACCACCAGCAGCAGTGGCGACCGCAGTATATGCAACCACTGCAAGAAGACTCCAGAGCAGCAGGAGCACCTGCTGAGGTGTTCCAGGTGCCACCACGCCTGGTATTGCAGCAAGGTGTGTATCAAGTTTTATCGAAACAACCCTAATCGCGCATCCTCACCAAGGATGGTAGGCATGACTCATGACGCACTTGAAGTGGGCATGCTTCAATCACGAAGCTGCATGCAGCACAAGTCACAACCGAATTCTTGTTGGTTCTGTATGTGCTGCGTCTACACATTGCATGTACAGTGCATATGCAATGCACGAGGCGTACAGCGCAGGCTGTCTCCATGACGGCTTTCCTGCATCTCTGAACATAACCACTCAAGACCACAGCCTGACCACCTTGCTGTTGCATCGGGTGCACGCAGGAGTGCCAAAAAGCAGCCTGGCCCCAGCACAAGCGCGCCTGCACCACCAGCAGCACCAGCCCGCGCCTGGGCAGCAACAGCAGCAGCACAACCACCAGCCCCCGATCCTCACAGGCCAACGGCAGCAGCGGCGGCAAGGCGCCAGGGACTGTGCTGGATGCCCTGAAGCAGGTCCTGCAGCAGCATTCTACTGTGTCGGCAGATGACCCCCTGCAGCAGCAGTTTGAGCAGGCAGTGCTGATGTTTGTGAGCGGGGAGCACCGGTCAGCAGCAGCGGCCCTGCAGGGAGTGCAGGCAGCGGCAGAGGCGCAGGGCAAGAAGGCAGTGGCAGGTGCGTGGCAGGCTGTTGGGAAAGCTCCTTTGTCACTGTCACAAATCTTGCACGACATAGGATAGGGTTGTGGTAGATTGGCCATCAACACGCTGCCACCCACCCCCTGCCGCAGCGCTGCCAAGCTGTTGGGTTGTGCCAGCTGCAAGCAAAGCGGGTTTTGGGCTGCTGGGGTACTGATGTTTTCATGCTTGCTCATGGTCTGCGCTTTCCTCTGACTCACTGTCCCGCGTTCCTGGCCAGGTGACTGCTGCAAATGGCTGGGTCACAGCTACCTGAAGCTGGGTGATGCTGGCAAGGCGGCCTCTGCATTCGCCAAGGGCTGTGAGCTGGCAGAGCAGTGCGGCAACAAGAGGCTGCAGGTGCGGTGACAGCACACTGCTGTAATGGCTTGGACTCCGTGATCGGGGCGGTCAGCGGGCTTGTTGAACAACGGCTGGAAATGGGGCCACTGGAGAGCTCGCATGACATGTGCACATGCACACAACCTGTCGGTGCTTCGTCATCCAGCAACACCAGCAATGCTTAATTCATTTTCCTGCCATTGCCAATGTCAGGCTGACACTTGAATGCATTCTTTCATGCCCTGGCACTCCTCCATCTGTACCCAATGTCCCTCTCGCACATCTCTCCGTCCTCCCGCAACAGGTTGATTGCCTGTCAGGCATGGGCACCATGAACCGGGACCTGGGCCAGGTTGGTCCAGCACGGGGCTTCCTGCAGCAGGCGCTGAAGGTGGCAACAGAGGTGGGGGAGCAGCCCCTGCGTGCCTCTGTGCTGACGCTGCTGGGCACTGTGCTGGTGGGCACTGACGGGCCGGCAGCTGTCACCCACCTGGAGGAGGCGGTCAACTTGAGGGAGGATCAGGTGTGTGGCAGCAGCGAGGGCACGTGCGAGCTGCACCAGAAGGGTCCCACTAGGACAGTCAAACAATTTTGTTGACACAACAGCGCCAGCGCGTCACCCTGCAGCGGATTAGGTTGGATGCTGAGTGATAAGGGGCGTGTTCCTGTGTCTGCAACAGTCCACATGGCCTTCCTATGACAGATAAAGGCACAATTGCCGTGTGTGGTGGTGGATAAGGGGGGGTAGAGGGGAAATTTGGTGTTGGTGACAACAACATCTGATTTGACAACTAGAGGTGTGTAGATCCAGCCAGGCCAGCCATCTATTCTGTCTGAAATCCACATACGGTTATCGGAATTGCTGTCAACAGCAAGGGCTATCAGTGGAAGGGTCCATTTCTTGAGATCGTGTGTGGTGTGTGCTGCTGCGCTCAGGTGATCACCCTGCATGAGGCAGGTACGCGCGGCAGTGCCCTGGCCTCAGCCATCATGGAGCACGCAGGCAGCCTCGTCAGCCTAGCAGGTGAGAGGGATGTCAGGTTGTAGGTGCCACAGGGCCACCACTGCGTACACAACCCACAGCGCATCCTTTGGCTGTTTGTTGGGCCGTGTTGGGTCGTGCTCAGGCTGTTGGGTTGCTGAAGTGCTGCGCACAGCCATGGGTTTTTCTCATGGTCACCAATGGTTGCGGGTTGGTACTGCAGAGCACTCCTGGTGGTTTGGTGTTGGAGGGGAAAGGTTGCACCAAATGCGCGTGTTTAGGTCGTATCTGGCAGCTAGCAGCCTTAGCGCATGTCCCCAGACAGCGCTGTCTGGGGACATGCGCTAAGGCTGCACACTGCATTTCAGAAATGGGCATGCTGTCATTTGTGACTGCTGGATCTCCTGCTGCTGGATGTATGTAAGACCCTTGGACAAGTCAAAGTTTCACGTTTGTGTGTTGCGGTCTGCTGCCAGGTGCCTACTATGTTGAGAAGCGTTACACTGAGGCTGCAGACGCCTACAGCAAGTCTCTCGCCATCTTTGACATGATTGATGATGTGAGTTGGTTGGACGATGGTGTAAGGGCATCCCAAGCAGTACACACTGGCGACAGCAGCAGCAGGTTTTGCATATATGCAGTGTGCTACAATGATAGTGCGCTAACAGTAGACTCACATAGCTACTCATGCCATGCTGTCTGCACCCGGTGCCTGTTCAGGCTGTTGGTTTGGTACGTCTGTAAGTTGCAGTCTCACCCGTGTGTCAGGTGGTGTGTCAAACATGTGTCAAGGTGGTCTGCCACGCCCTGCCGTGTTTGCGGTTGTGTTGTGCAGGTTGAGAAGCAGTGCAAGTGCTTGATAAACCTAGCCAACCTGTATGAGATTCAGGTGAGGCTTGTGCAGGGTCCGTGTCAGTAGGAGCAGCAGCCTGCCAATAGCAGCTGTCCCAGATTTGTGGTGGGGCACTGTGCAGCACTGCCAAGACAAGACACAGCAGCTACACCAGGCCATCATTGAAACATTTGGTCAAAGCAGTTGGTGCAGAGTTGAGGTGTCAGCAGAGTCGAGCTGTCAGCTGCAGGAGCAGAAGCAGCACGTTGGTTACCAGCCTTTGCTTTTGGGCCTGTGAGCCATTGTGGGTTACACACGAGCCCAGGCGTCACGATAACGGTTATCTGTACCCCACCAGCATCTTGACGTTTCCTGCTGCTGCTGCTGCTGCGTACTGTGTCTGCCTGCAGCTGACTCATGCTGACAGCCGTGCTGCTGCTGCTGAGCAGCGCAAGCTGCTGTACAAGCTGACGTCAGCACACGTAGGGCGTGATGCACCTGAGACGTGTGTCATCTGCTGTGACCCCATCAGCCCACTCAAGGCCACACACGGCAGCGACCAGCAGCTGCTGCTGCTCGGCTGCGCCCACTGCTTCCACTACAAGTAAGTGCTGGCGGCATGTTTGTGTGAGTGCATAGAGTGCTGCTGCAGCGCTGGAGGTGTGGTTAGGGGGGTGTCTGGCTGCTTTGGTGCGCGCAGCTATAAGGGTTTGCAGTGCTGCACTGCAGATGCCTGTGAAGGTCAGCATGGTGTGGGGTTGCTGCCTGTACCGCTGTGAGAATGTGGCCGTTGCACCTTGTAGTATGCCACCTGATGAATTGCAGATGTCAAGTGTATTGCTGACGGGTTGAATGCTTCCACTGCCGCTGCTGCTGTTAGGTGCTGGGAGAGCTGGAGTGAGACGCAGGCAGCCACCTGCCCAAGCTGCAAGCAGCCCAGTGCAGAGGTGCCAGCACAGCAGCACACCCCGCAGCCACCATGCACACCTTGAGCCCAGCATTGGATTGCCACTGATGCTGGTTGATGTTGAATGTTGAGTTGGAAATGTTGAGTTGAAGGTGCATGTGACTGTGTGGGCAAGCATTGATAACCTTGTTCCATGATGGCTGGCAGCTCTTCATGAATCGCTTAATCGCGCAATACTAGCTTCATGGAATGACGGTCACATGCAGCAAGTCAAGCCAGCAGCTTCAGCCTCTGCGATCTTATTACAGCAGCAGCATACAGTAGGCTCTTCAAGTCACCATCGGAACCCTCAGTAACGCGCAGTGACTTGAAGGCGCAGGTATATGCAAAACCTTTAGCAAACTGTGCGCAATGGATGCGCCTCAGTCTGCACATCGGCTAACACAATGATGTAACCGATTTTGCCGCCCCGGGAACCCTTCAGCTCAAAACATCGCAGGGATCAGTGTGCAGCCTAATTCATAGCTTCATTACTCTTTCTCAAATCATAAACAGTGGATATGTGCTGTGGTGCGTTCGTGCACGACCGATAGAAAACATTGGACACCTGCCACCGACTCGATCGCAATCGTTTCAGTCAATCAACCCTTCACCTATTGCTTCTCGTGAGGCCTGCAAGACATTGGGGTTGCGGCTCCGGCTGAAGCAGACGTGTCGTCTACAGCGCGGTGTATGTGCGCCCAGGGCCTTTAAAGTAAGCACAAACTCATAATACAGAGTTAGAAGACCGCTTATCTGCGGTATCTGGTAGATAAGGGCGCCTGTCCACAGCCCCAACTGAATACCTGCTGCTCCTGGCCACAGTCCTTCATGTGCTTCTACCCAGGGCCTGTCTGCCGATTTCAGCCTCAAATCACAACATGAGAAAACATACCTATTGGCTCTCTGGATTGTCTGCAGGGACATTGAGCACACCAGCAGCAGCTTGAAGCTGCAGTACCAGCCATTCAGTAGCACAGCAGGGTGTGTCTGAGCAGCACCCAACAGCCATGCAGGCACCAGCCAGCAGCGACAGGCCCCCACTGCTCAGGGAATCCCTCTCCTACAAGGGACCGGAGCCAGCACATGGCAAGCGAAACACAGGACGCCAGCGCCAGGATGGCACTGTGCTGCGTGTGGTGCGGGCAGTGACTGGCTCAGCAGTCAAGCCTCTGCTGGTCAGCCAGAGCAGCTTGCCTGCAGTGGAGCATACAGCACCAACCCTGCCCAGCCAGACCTCATTCAAGCATGCTGCCAAGGCTGCCGCGTGTTCTGCAGCGGAGGACGAGGCAGATATTGCAGCAGCAGAGCACACAGCCATGCTCAACAGGTACCGGGCAGAGTGGAGGGTGACTGCGAAGGACCCCCTGGCGGCAAGGCTGTACAAGTAAGTCCTAGCGGCGACCCACACCAGCAGGCCAATGCGGCTAGTCCTTACACCAGCCTGCTGCTGTTGCAGCCAATGGTCAAAGCTCAGCTTCAGCAGTGTCCTCGAGCTGTACATGTGGGCAGTTTCATGCAAGCCCAACCTCAGCTGCTATGTCTGTCTGTCACCTGCCATGGCATTGGCACTGCATCAGCTGTAGCATGCACAACACCTACTGGCCCTAGCAAACTCTTTTGCACACCCAACTCACAAGAGCTGCACTCTCAAGATGACCCATTGCTGCTGTGTCACCCCCTGTCTGTGCTTCTTTGTCGTTGCAGGCACTTGGAGTGGCGGGCCTTCTGGGTGGGCCACTTCACCGGGCTGGCAATTGTGGACTACGAGGAGAGGGTGGTGTGCGGTCTGCTGTATGTGGCTGTGCTGGGGCTGTTGGTGTATGAGGGCTGCAGGAGGTGCATGGGGCTGGCAGGCCTGTAAGCAAAGCAGTGTGCGCATCCTCACAATACACCGGTTGGAACAAAGATGGAGCGGCAAGATGCGAAGTGCTGGGGTGGGAGCGCCAAGAACACAAACCTGGGTGACCTTGTGACCGTGGTGCTTATATGGCTGGCCAGCAGCAGCCGTTTGACAGTAGTTGAAGGCAACTCCAAGCTGGGTCAGCACCTGCAGCCGTGCAGGAGGCAGCAGCCGAGCCGCTCCCAGCCCTCTCTGCTGGAGCTGTGCTTTTTCGCTGCACTTTATCTCCACTGGCAACTCTCATCGGAGCTTGGCTTGACAGTATTCTTGGTGCTGATGTGCAGTGGCAGGGGTACCAGGCATTGTTTTGCTGACTATGTGCTGGCTGGCTGGTCAGGTAGAGGCACTTCAGCCAAGGTGGTTCAGCGGTTGCACGGGCTCAGATTCTGTGGTGGTGTCTACAGCATATGCAGGATTTTTTTGGTTGTTGGCGCATGTTGAGAGAGTAGCTGGCATTGTCTGCTTGGTGTGGTGTGCTGACTGGTTGACCTTTTCATGTATGTATAGTTATGGAAGGGCATGCCGCATGCCTTGAGGCTCAAGTGTTGCTGTTGGCTCAAACATGGTGTGGCCTATCCTTGACAGGATGCCACTGTGCCAAGTTGTGTGGACCCCGTGTGTGAGCTGATTGCGCATCTCCGCAAGCCCTCTGCATGATCTGCAGCAGATTCAACTTGGTGCTCCTAGCTTGCCGCATCTGTCATGCATTGCAGCCTGCTGCTGCATGTCCTGCACAGCGTGCCACAGCGTACTGGGCTGACTGGCCCGGCAGTCAGCATCAGCCACCTGATGCAAGATGGACTGTCAGAAATTCAGTGTACTATTTTGGGGCGGCAGCTTTTCACCATTTCCTGACATCATACTTCACTACTTCCTGTTGCATGCCTAGCTGCCGCAAGCTCTTGGGCAGGGTTGTAAAGGCAATGTGTGTGTCTGGGGCATGCGCAAGCAAGATGCTTGGATGCCTGCTGTGTATAGGTGTCACTCATTCATCAGCGTGTGTCAATAAATCCGGTTTGTGACATTTGCGCTTCCATCAAGTTGTGTCAGGGTTTTTTTTCAAGGTTCCAGGGGGGGCGCACCCCCCACCTGCTGGCCACACACAACTCAGCCGAGTAAACTCGACTGCCGGGGGCCGGAGGCAAAACTTCACCTGTGTCAGGGTGTTGGCCTCTGTCGTAGTGCATCTGGGCTTCAAGGCTGGACATGCGTGCTGCATTCTGCTAATTTGAGGTACAGACACACGGGGCGCGTAAGCTGCTTCGAGTGTGGGCCACCAATGGCAACATTACTGTCGTGCCGGCCAGTGCAGCTACTTGCAAAGGAATTGATTGTGCTGCCCACCCTTGTGTGGTAAGCAACCTCTAGCTCTGGCAACCTGGGCTTGTGCCAGGTGTGCACCCAATGCCGCACCGGCAGTGACTGCGGTTGGTACTCATGGCAAGATGGCAAGATTGGCACTACACCGCAATGGTAAGGATCGCAGTAGGAGTTTTCCACTGCCCCCTCAGGTTCTGGCAAGTAGACCTAGACAGTATGGCACAAGTACGAAGCTATACCAGCATGCTGGTTGAGCTGTTGACCTGCCTGGATGGAGGGTGGAGGTCAGAGTCCTCAAGGACCTGACGCTATCATGCCGTGATGGTACCCAGGTCAATCCATGAGAATTGTCTGCCCAGTGAAGCTCCCACACATCTACAGACAACGTCAGAGGTTTCCAGCAAGCCAGCTGCGTGTTGAGCAGCAGGCCCCAATAAACGCTGTGCATGCAGCCAGTGTGAACTTAGCTTACTGTTACTGTTGGTTGTTGTGCATATCATAGCATTGACAGAGGCTACGGCACAGGTGACTGTGGTTGCTTCCCTGTCTTGTTTTTTTGACCCCCCAGCGCACAAGCACAGGTGTGATTTGTGCTGACTCCTGTATGGACTCAAGGCACACGGTATGGCACAGGGTGCCATTTGTCATGTGTAGCTAGTTTATGCCAAGTGACACACCTTTGTGCAGCAACAGTTGCAAGCTGCATGCGACTGGCGCCATTGAATGGTCTGTCCCTCTGACACAACGCTCTGGTCAGGGGTTGAGACCTGCTAACCGGGCCATGGCAGTTGCAGCTGTGGTGGTGACATGTTGCCTGCATAGTTTGTTCATAGACAACACTGGCGCACGACGACTTTTGTTGCACTACTATGTGTAGCCTTATCAGCATAGACTACACACAAGACTCTTGATGACTGCAGCTCCTGTTGGGTTGTGAGATCAGACTTCAACGAAAAGTAAGCCGCATGTGAGAGGGGGGCTATGAAGTCTGCGCCGACTTTTGCCCAACCTGGCAGTGCTGAGTTGTGTTGAGCAAGTGCAACAGCAGCACTTGGTGGAGAGAAACGCTGCATGTGAAGCAAGCCTATGTGTAACACAACGTGCGGCTACCTCTACCCTGGAATGCTGGGTCAATGGAAACGGCTTGTGGGTGTGCCAGTCTGAGCAGTACAGTTTGCAGTTGCGACTTATATGCCTGTGCAAGCTTCGTCACCAGTACTGACTCAGCACCACCACACAGCACACCCCTCCCTGCTGGCCAGCCCATAGTTTGATCAGGTTGCCACACACCCTGTTAGATCGCTCTCAGTAACAAATGTATGCCCGAACCTGGTCCAGCAACCGCTCAACGTGTGCCACAAACTCCGGCTCCTGCTGCTGCAGCTGCTGCAGTCCTGTATCATCATGCTCCTCTGCCTCATCAGCAGTCAGCAGCACCAGGTTGTCCACAGTAGCTGGCTTGCTGCGGTCCCAGCGGGTGAGGTGGAGGTGGGCAGTGCTGCGCATCAAGCCCTTGTCGCCACCAGGCGGCACCACACGCTCTTGACGCGCACTGAAACCACGGTACACCTCACGCAGCAAGAACACCATCTGCACACGAGCAACGAAAGCATGCATGCCGTGGCGCAGGCACGCGCACATGGGTGGCGGAGTTCTTTTGAGGGTGGTGAGCTGCTGACAGCTAGGGTTTTGGATGGGAGGGTTCTGTACTATGCGGAACAAACATTGACAGTGGATGTTGATGGGTCCTGATGCTGCACGGGCACGATGCGGCCGTGACGTGAGATTATTGCATTTGAGTGCAGGGTAAGCGAGAGACAAACACGCAACAGCGCAGACTACGTGTCTTTGCGCAAAAGGCATTTGTCGCTTGACAGTTCCTGACAAGCATGCCCTCCTCCCAGTCAGCAGCCCCACTCACGTCATCCTTATCCACAGGTACGCCCTCTGTGTTGCCAAACACCTCCTCCTCCCGCTGCTGCAGGCGCGTGAGGGCACGATCGTACTGCTGCCCTGTCAGCTGTATGATGGGCTCCCCACTGAACGGTGCTGCTGCCAGTTCACACAGGATGTGTGCAGCAGCTGCCATGCCAAAGATGGCTGGCGCTGTGCCAAGCACGGGGATGGTCCGCACACGGAAGTTGGGCACAATCTGGCAGCGCACGCACACACAGTGCATTCAATAGCTCAGCTGCCTGCCTCAAGTGGTGTCAGCCCATGCAATGCATCACTGCCACCATGCCTGCTACCCTGGTCAGCATGGGTGTACTTGTAGTACATATGACCTGCAACGGCCGAGCCATCTAAAGCACTTCTGCACAGAACACAACGCCTACCAGGTAGTGCCCACCAGTCCTGCCCCTACCTATCCACCAGCGACCCGTTCGCCCACTTTGCTGGTGCGCCACCCAGCCACACAGTCACGCACCCACCCCAGCCACCCCCCCAGCCACCCACCCGCCCACCTGGTAGTCCAGTGGGTTGGCTCCATCCAGGTCCACCATGGACACCAGCTGGCAGCGCGGCTTCTCAGTGCTCAGCAGCACAGGGATGCCGCCACCTATCTGGTACTCACGACGCAGCCTGCAGCCATCAGGGAGCAGGGAACAGCCACAGGCCTCATGACACATGATCTGCCAGTGTTCTGACTGACTTGACGGCGGCTAAAACACCTCCACAGCTTGCTTCGCTCAAAGACTTTAGGGCGAGCTGACACCCACTACCAAGCAGCTGAAGAGGTTTCCTGGTTGGCCTTTGTGTTTGAATGCTGTCAGGCAGCTCCCACATGCAGCTGTATTCATGACCCAGTACCATTATGGCTAATGGTGCTCACTTTTGCCGCACCGCACGCGCCAATGGGTCCACAGATGACTCGCTGACATCCACAATGCGCAGACGGGTGGGATCCGCCTTGGCTCCTGCGCCAGCTACACACAGCACACGTATGCCACGCTGCTTGCACGCAGCTAGCAGCGCCACCTGCAGCAACACAGCAGCAGCATGGCATGTCCCAACCGCAGTGACGCAAACAGTCAGCACGTGGCTGGAATGGGGCCATCGCTGGTTCGAGTGCTGTAATTTGACTGACAAGACAATTTTGATTACAGAAACCTAGCATGCAGGAGGAGTGAAGTTGAATGTTCATGCATCTCTGCAGTGCATCATTCGAGGGCCAATGTGCACAAGGTCTTCCCAGAAGCTGCCACCATAAAAAGGCCTGGCACCAGGGATACTGCAAGCAGTGCACCACTGTTATAACTGCCTTGCCAAGCTGTTCATCACCTTTGTGTCAATGTTGTCAATGGCATCTAGGACGTAGTCAGGGTTACCCGCCAGCAGCTGCTCCACGTTGTCGGCTGTGCACATTGACACCAGCGCCTCAACCTCAGCCTGGCGATATGGGCAGCCCACAGCGGTCAAGCGGTCAGCCAAAGGCAGCAGCTATGTGACGCATGGCATGGACTGAACAGCTTGCAACGAAGGGGCACAATGCTACTAGCAGTCACTCCACCACCGCGTCAAGTCCTGGTCCAATGCCAACAGTCCATATATGACCATACAGCTGCAAAAGGCCCCACCCATTACAGCTTTGGTGTGTTACCTCTGGCATAATCTGCTGGAAGTGCTGCTGGAGGCAGGTGGCCTTGGGGATGCCCACGTCAGCCCTCACAGCCACTGCGTGCCGGTTGAGTGATGACAGAGTGACCTGGTCAAAGTCAACAAGCCGCAACCGACCAACGCCTGACCGCAACAACAGGTGTGCTGCATGACTGCCAACACCCTGGAATAACAACCAGTGACACACATAAAAAGAGTGGCACAGCAGACGCGAAAGTGACACACTCATGCTTAGTGTGGGCGGGAATGGGGGTTTCATGTGTGCATAAACCTTTTCCTTGAATGTGACTGACAGCAATAACATGACACTCCCAGCAGGCGCTCACTATCTGTCGTTGCTGCTGTGAGCTCTAGGTGCTAGCACACAATCAGCGAGTGACTGCTGCCGGTCAGTTAGCCATTGGTTTGTATGCATGACGGTCTGCTCACCCCAAGCCCTATGACCACGACAAACGCGCTTGTGATCTGCTTCTGCTTCTCCAGGCCAAAGAACTGCACGTTGCGGGTCAGCTGCTCTGCCAGCACTTCATCCTGCTCAAATTCCTGCAGGCTGGCATGGTGTGCTGGTCCAGGCGGCTGCTGCTTTTGCGTCTGTGCTGGTGGCTGACTATTCCTTGTTGCTGATTGGCTCCTACTGCTGCTGTTGCAGTAATAATAAGCTCCTAGGGCCGTGAGTGCTGCCCCGGCCAGGGCCCCTGCAGCAAACACTGGTGCCTTGGTATCCAGGCTGGCCATGCTACAGCAGCACGATTGTCTGAGAGTGTGGCAAAAAGTACTGCATGGTCTAAAGTGATGTAAATGGGAGCAAAAAGGACTTCTTCTCCACCACCAACACACTGTCACAGTTGCTGATGACTAACCCTCTATGTTTGAATTGATGTTTCTGCCTGCTGAATCATTTCCGAATACTCACTCGGTGTTTTCAACATCAGCAGCGATCTCTCCAAGGCCAGGGGACCAGGCTTGCCTTAGTACAGTAATCTGATCTAGCTAGTCACTCGCAAGCAACGTACTGTGTCGCTTTAGGATGAGGTCAGAGTGCAACGTATAAGGGGGAAAAAGCTCAGAGCTTGAGACTACTGTGGAGCGGGTTTGGACCGGCAGTGGAGGACCTCAGGACTGACAGTATGGCGGACGCAACCAACGCAGTGCTGCAGCGCATACTGGCAGTGACACTTGACAAAAGTGGTGCAGGTGCATCTCAGAACCCTCCAGTACTGTTCTTGGAGGGCTTGGCACAGGTGGGTGGTCAGAGGGGCTCCCTGGGAGCACCCAACACCCGCATCACCCTCTCACACACACGTAGAAGCTTCCATGCTTGGTATGCTTGCACCAATGCCTCGCACAATGTAGGTTTGGTGGCATCAGATATTGTTCAGCAGCTGATGGCTATGGTCATGCGCTTTAGCAGCAACCTTTCCAGCGGCGGAGTTATGTGGATTCAGGTGGTTGCAGTGCATGCATGCATGTAGGTGAGGAGGGATGAGCAAGCAGTTGCACATGCATGCACTTGTGTTCACTGTGCAGGAGCTTGCAGAAGAGCAGCAGCCGCTTCTGATCACCCCTGACAACCTGGACCGAATCATCGTCAGCCGGCTGATTGAGTCAGCACCAGAGCAGTACCCACAGCAGCCCTTCCACTATCTGTTGGGCTGCTACAACAGGGCAGCAGCAGAGCAGCGCAGCTTAGGGCAAGATGCAGCAGGGCAGCAGCTCAGGGCTGCTGTTGACGCATGCAAGCAGCTGCTTGTGTCGTATGCTGGTCTTGTGCTGACCAGTGCTGGAGTAGTGCCGGAGGTGAGCAAGGACACTGACAACACAGTATCGGAGCAGCAGTGCTGCAGTGGCTCAGGCAGCAGCAGCAGTCGTCAACTGCGCTTCTAGCTGTGCTTGCAGAAAGGCATCAGAAAACACACGCAGTACCAGCCGGAAGCCGGCAGGATGTGGTTGGGGGGTGGATTCGATGGCCGGTGCTGGGGCAGCTGTGCAGCATGTTCCATGTGTAGCCTGGACTGTGCACCCTTGAAGCACATGACAAGGTGAAGGCAAGGTGCAAGCACGCAAGTCACAGGGGCGACTGCAACAGAGCTGCCTGCCTGCATAAGTGCAGATCGCATGTGACTTTTGTGGTAACAGGTTTCTGCTTGCCTGCTGTGTCCATTGCTGGCCTGTGCAGCCGGACGCAGCCAGTGCACGGGGTGCGCTGCAGCTGCTGGACTCTATGGATGCTGTCATCAGCCAGCAGACCATGGCACAGTGGAACCCACCCACGGAGCTAGGCAGCATCACCCCCCTGCCACACACCTTTCTGGCAGACCTTGCTGCGGCGCAGGACACGGAAACACTGCAGGCCATACTGGCGCCAATCGGTGGGTGCTGCTGGTTACGTTGTGTTCAGCATGTGGCTGCACATGCTTGACTCCCGCTGCTGGGCATGCTTGTGGTGGGTCAAAGCTGGTACATCAATCGCTTTGGCGGTGCATGCAGATTGTGTCGGCGCCGTTTTCGGCCCTGCCTTGTGCACATTCACAAAGGCGAGCGCTCTCTGCTGCAGCTGCACCCAACAAGTAAAGCATGCAGCTCAGGTTCAGGCCCCTCAGCCAGCCTGAGACGGCCCCCCTCACTTTAACATGGAGCAGCATGTTGCACAACATGTGTGATGTGTTCGTCCACCCATCTCTGTTCCCTGCGCAGTGCGTGAGCTAGCGACGCGTGCTCAGTCTGCCTCGCCGCTCGGTCAGTACGCAGCCCCCCTAGCAGCTGTGAGGATGCTGGTCAGCATAGAGCCAATAGCGAGCGCCTTGGTGGGCCTGCCTACCTTCAAACCCAACCTGAAGACAGGCACGGGCAGGGCCCTGCAGCTGCCAGGGTCCAGCTGGCTGGGCCCCTTCTTCAGTGTGTCCTGCTACCCTGATGAGCTCATCAAGGCAGAGCCGGATGTGCAGGCGGTGTTTGCAGGGTCAACGGCAGGCCTGCGTACACAGGTGGGTGGTGAGCAGGCAGTGGACTCATCGTTGACTGCACCAAGCGCACCCAGATGTGTGCAACGAGCTGACTGCACACAGTGTGAAGTGGGCTCCTGGGTTACCTAGCACCACCAGCAGGGCTGGTCGGCCTCCACTCAGTTGCGACCAGATGATGGGTTGTGGGGGATGCTTTGTTGGGAGGTGGCTGGGGTAGGGAAGTGTGCTCTCAGACAGGCAGCCCACCCCTGGTGCGGCCCTTCATTACGGCATGGCAGGTGCAGCCCTTCGCAACAGGCGGTCCTGGTCCTGGTGGCGCTCAGCAGACCCTGCAAGCTGTGCACGGCATGCCTTGCCCTGATGATATTTGGTACATCTACAGCGCCAATTGTACACTGCTCTGCACTACTGCATGTGCGGCATTGCACCGACATGCATCTGTGTATCACCCTCATGCCCTGTTGCTTGCTTCTCAGTTCCTCCGTCTTTTGAAGCAGGCGTGATGCACAGCAGGAGCACACTGCATAAAGCTGTGCCCACACCCCTTTGGTGGTTGTACGATATTCCTGAAACTATCTCCCTCTGCCCTGAACTCTCCACCCTCCCCTGCCCGTGCTCCTGTCAGGCTGACGTGGTGCGCAGCAGGACCACGCTGCACATGGCTGCCAAGCACATTACTGGGGAGCTGCATGCAGCCGTGAAGTCGCTGCTGGGCAAGGCCACTCGTGAGGACATGGTGTCCTGGCTGGCCAACGCAATCAACGGCAACAAGGAGAGGGCAAAGATGCAGGAGGACATCTCGGTGAGCTGCCCTGCTGCTGCTCTTGTAACTGCAGAGGTTCAGATGCGGCAGACTGCCCTGTTGTCCTTGTTGCTGCTGTGCTACTCTTCAGCAGCTGGAAGCAGGTCGAATTTGGTGCAGGGATTGTCCTGTGTCTGTGTCATTGTTGTGATGTCGGTGCAAGCAAGCTTGCTTGATGGCTGCCAGTTGGCCGCGCAGTTAACGTGGTTGTGTGATTGATCTGGCTCTGTGGCTCAAGATCTCTGCTGTGGTTACCGGTATGTCGACTCACTTGGTTTACTCGTCTGTGCCGATCCCTTACCTGGCCCCTTTGCCTGTTGCCCCCTCTGCCAGGTGGCCGCCAGCCATGGGTTCTTTGTGAACCTTGATGCCGTGCTGCTGAAGCTGTGTGGGCCCTTCCTGGCGGGCAGCCAGGTGTTCTGGAGCAAGGTGGACTGGAAGTACGTGGTGCTGGGGGACAGGCTGGACTTCAAGGAGGTGCGCCGGGCTGCCAGCAACACACACACGCTGTAGAGGACAGGGTCCTTGTCATGGTGCATCAGCTTAGGTTGCCGTGGATCCTGTTCAAGTTGTCTGGCAAGTGCTTACCCCAGCTGTCTACATCAGCACTTGGATAGCGCTCTTGCAGCATGCCTGCACTGTGGCATTGTCGTACTATAATTATCATTACATGGTCTGCAACGTGCCTGGCACCACTTTGTAGGAAGCCACCGCGGGTTAAAACACTGCATGGCAAAGGTTGTTAACATATGCCCCCATTGTGGCGGCAGCATTACACTGCGTGCGGCTGGCGCGCAGCACCGGCAGTGGCCCATCTCTGGCTGTGAGAGGGGCCGTGCATGTGCGCTGAGCAAATAATGCCACCTCCTTGCCTGGCTGCCTGCTTGCCTGCCCTGGGCTTGCCTTCTTTCTTGCAGGACACCAAGCTGGCTGTGTCCCAGCAGCAGGAGCGTGAGTGGGTGGAGAGGCAGCAGGCAGCAGCTGGCAGCCAGGCGGAGCCCTACCACTTCATTTGTGAGGTCTTCTTCATGACTCTGCAGGTGCGCTGACAGGGGAACCCTGGTGTGCCGTACGGGTTCAGGATAAGGACAAGAGGTGGGGGGGTGGGCACTGGTGTGTCATCTGCCTGACAAATACCCTCACTGGCACCACAAGGATCCTGCTCACCACTCAAATGCACCCAGTACGCCAATCTTAGTAGCGCAGCCTACTGCAGGTCCTCCAGGCATTGCCACTGCTCCTGCGATGCGCCTTTGTCGCCATAGGTGCCCTGCATCAGCACTTCCCCCTGCAGCCCGTCTGAAACCACAAGACTTATCGGCGACTAGCCACATTGTTCCTGCCTGTCGTGCTGCAGGCGCTGCACCTGGGCATCATCAAGGTGCTGGGCAACCTGCCCCATGACAGCAGGATCCTGCAGCACCTGAAGAAGCAGGTGGACGCATACAAGGGCATGCTGGAAGCGTGAGTACACCGCGCACCGCGCCTGTCAGTTGGACCTTTTGAGTATGGTCTGGGAAGCGCTCGCTTGAAGGAGCAGCCGCCGGCTAGAGTCTGTCGGCTGATGTTTCTGACATGATGGCACCATGGCTGAGCACACTGAGTTGCAATGGACAAGTGGGCGTCTGATGACGTCATCTCTGTGTTTGCTGCTTGCGTCGGTGGCTGCCTGCAGTCACCCTCACCACCCTCAGGCTGCGCGGCTGCGCAAGGCACTGGAGGATTCGGAGAAGGAGCGGGACAAGTTTGAGGGGCGCGTGATGGCAGCAGACGTGGTGCTCAGTGACCCAGAGCTGGTGGCTGACGTGCTGTCCTTCTACAAGTGAGTGCTGGGAAGACTTTACAGTACAGCTTAGGAGGATTGGTGTGAGTGACAAACCGTAACAGTCAGCCTCGGGGCCTGGGTTTGGGCGTGCGTATCGGTCCTCTACTGGGCCACCGTAAGATGAGTGCACAGCGGTTTGGGAGTGCGCAGGTTTGAGGTGCGGCGGGCTGTATGGGCTGCCAGCCTGTGCAAGGGGGGAAATTGGGGGCTGTCTTGTCGAATAGTAAGGCCGGGAATCGCCTGGACATGCACACATCTAGTCCCTCATGCGCAGGTGCTGTTGTCACTTCTGCACATGGCAAAGCAAGGACTGCAGTAACAAAGGCAAGCAGGGGCAGCTGCACTCAGAACTCTTGCTGGTGTGCTGTGCTGTGTTGTTTATTGCTACAGGCTTGTTGCTGCCTGGCTGCTGTCGCTGGTGGTGCCTGGCGGTGCAGCCATGGTCAGGCAGCCAGACCTTCCGCTGCCAGATACGGTGAGCCGCCTGCAGTGTTTGTGCTGACCATGCCCGCTGCTGACGTGCTGTCAACGTCAAACAAATTCACCAACTTCACAATGCGCAGCATGACAAGCTGCATTGCCACTTTTGCTCTTGCAGTGTCACTTGAATTGCACTGTGCTGTACTGCCACAGGCCTCACCTGCCTTCCATCATGTCACTGAACCGCACTGTGCTGTACTGCAACAGGTGCCGCCTTCCTTTGCCATGCTGCCGGAGTACTTCATTGAGGACATGGCAGAGTTTTTCATCACCATCACCCACATGCACCCAGACCTGCTGCAAGCCAACAGCCAGGGGCTGGATGGGCTGATGCTGTTCATGGTGGTGTTCATAGGCAGCCCCACATACCTCAAGAACCCCTGGCTGCGCAGCAAGCTGACAGACATCCTGCACGCCTGGCTGCCACGTGACGACCGCAGCAACAGCTTCAGGAGGCAGTGAGTGGCGGGCTGACGGGCCCGCGGGGAAGGGGGTTGTAGGGACAGAGGGCATTGGTGTCGCGCGTTCCTTGTGCATGTGGAGGCATATTGGGTTTTTGCTGTGCGGGGGTGCTGTGGGCTTGGCGCTTGCGGGCCGGGGGATGATTTATTTGTGTCTGCTTGTGGGACTGCCATGGCTTGTGTGCTCATGCAGCATTTGCAGTGGGCAGACAACTGCAGTCTGCTTGCGCTACCTGCGCACTTGTCTTGTTGTGTGTTGGTGCTGTGACATCATAAGGCCTGGGCAACCAGCTTTCAGCTCGTGATGGGTGTGTTGACCCCGCGCTTTGTTGTTGCCGCTATGTCGCCGTCTGCTGTTGCCCTGCAGGCGCATGTCCAACCTGAGTGCGTCTGTGTCATACCTGTTTGAGGCGCACCCGCTGGTGGTGCAGCATTTGGTGCCCTCACTGCTCAGCCTGTACTCAGGTGCGGACTGGGCGCAAAGTGTCATGCCGGTGTGCAGCAGTGACAGTCTGGCACTTAGCGCTGCTACCCATCCATACTGCTTTGCTTGCTGTGTGCATATGAGTGTTGTGGTTGTGCACTGTACAGCACTACATAATGCTCATATGTCCAGATTGAACAGTATGGTATCGTCACATCAACGACCAGCCACTTCGGTTGCAGGTGTGTGACACCTGTTTAGTCCGTGTTTGTGCTCTCCCTTCTTTGTGTCATGCAGATGTTGAGGTGACTGACCGCCACAACCAGTTCTATGAGAAGTTCAGCATGAGGCAGAACATTGGAGACATCCTGCTGCACTGCTGGACACTGCAGCCACACAAGTGAGGGGAAGGCTGCATCTTTTCAAGGGGGGGGGGGGGTGCGTGTGCATGTGGTAGTTGAGGCACGGCATGGTCACTCTAGCTGCACGGTAGGCTGCACGGGAGGCTGACAGGACACTGGCTGCTTGCTGCCTGCTGGCTTTGGACATCCATACTGCGGTGTGCAACCCTTTCAGCCTGCCTTGTGCCATCGATAGAGATGGTGGCACAGTCTCAGGCCATGCTTTAGTGCCAGTGATGCACCATGCTGGAGGGTGATGCAAACTGGGACTGCTTTTCCATGTGGTGTGTGTGCTATGTGTTTGCAGGGAGGCGTGGAAGGCGTACGCAGCTCAGCAGGGTGGGCGTGGGCCGTACCTGCGCTTTGCCAACATGCTCATCAATGACAGCATCTACCTGCTGGATGAGAGCCTCAAGTATGTCAAGGTAAGGTGGTGGTAACCCGTCCGGACACTGCTTGTGAGCAGTGACAGATGCGCGCATTGTACCAGCGCCTATGTGCTGGTGGGGGCAATCTGCCTCTACTTGCCCATGCTAAAGACTGGAGGGAGGTGGTGGGCAAGTGAAGACGGGGCCCCGGGGGAGCAGGTATGTGATTTGTTCTGGCATGGCTGTGTGTGCCGTGCAGCTGTGTACATAAATGGGCCAATGGCAAACCCTGGTGGTGGGGTCCAAAGCGGGCAGGCCATGTTGATTTGCTATGCTGTGGTGTCACTCCTGCAGGAGATGCGTGAGTTGGATGCCAGGCTGGAGCAGCAGCACAACCTGGCGCCCCAGGAACAGGACGCGCTGACCCAGAACGTGCAGGACACCACGGACCGCCTGCGCTCGCTGCTGTACCTGGCCAGGGGCACCATCGAAACACTAGCGGTGACGACGTCTGAGGTGAGGGCACACTGTGCGCATATGCATCAGCCGGGTTGTTCAGAGGGGGTGGGGGCTTTGATGTGCTTGTGGTGCGGTTCACTTTTCAGAGCAGGCAGGGTTTCTGCAGGCCACGTCAGTTGATGCATGCCTCCAGTGCAGTCAAGTGACACTCGATGCTGCAAGGATACTGCAGCACAACTTGTGCTTGTGCTGCAGCAGCTTGCTCCAGTGTTGAGGCAGCTGTGTGTTGGTGGTTGTGCAGGTGATTGACTCCTTCCTGCTGCCGGAGATGGTGGGGCGCATTGCAGCAATGCTCAACTACTTCCTCAAGTACCTGACAGGGCCGGAGCGCAAGGGACTCAAGGTGGGGCTGGCTTGCAGGAATGTGCAGCCCTGTGAAGTTACGAGCACAAGAGAAGTGCCGGTCCACAAGCAAAGCTTGGCTCAGAAAGCTGAGCAGCTCACATGGCTGGGCAGCTGCAGCTGTGCCATGTTCCAGGGAGCCAAAGACTCATGGTTCTGTCAGCTCCACGCACCAACACTGTCATGCATTGCATAGATGCACATTCCACGGCATGTGGCATGACCAGGCATGAAACGCTGCGGCATGTTTGTACTGACAGTGACAGGGACGTCGTGTGCTGTGCTGTGCTGCAGGTGCGGGACCCTGCCAAGTACAGCTGGGACCCCAAGCACCTGCTGAGCCAGATCTGCCGCGTGTACCTCAACCTACACCGCACAGACAGGCGGGGCGTGTTTGCGGCAGCCATAGCAGCAGACGAGCGCAGCTACCGGCCGGAGATGTTTGCGGAGGTCTCAAACATCCTGCGCCAGTTCCAGCTGCTGGGAGAGACGGAGGTGCGTGGGTGTGATTGGCTGCACCGCAAGTCAATTGTTATGTGGGCGCAGGCATTCTTTTTGGCATGACAGGAATGTGTTGATCTGCCAAAGAGACAGGACCGTGAGAATTCAAAGACAGTGACCAGCCAGGTGTTGCAACATATCCCCTTCTGCTGGCATCTGCATGTGCATGCCTGGTGCAGTTGTGTGCTTTGCCACCCTGTCAACCGTCTGTACCACTGTAGCCGGTGTCAAATGCTAAGCATGCCTGTGGGCTTGCGCGGCTGCAACTCCTGCAGATCCAGACGTTGGAGTCACTGGCTGGCCAGGCAGCCCAGGCAGCTGTTGAGGTGCAGCAGGAGGAGGAGGTGACAGGTGACTACCCTGACGAGTTCCTGGACCCGCTCATGTGCACCCCCATGCTGGACCCTGTCATCCTGCCCACCAGCGGCACCATCATGGACAGGGCCACCATCCTGAGGCATCTGCTGTCGGATGAGAGGGACCCCATCAACAGGAAGCCCCTGACAGCAGACATGCTGCAGCCTGCTACAGAGCTCAAGGCGCGGATAACAGCCTGGAAACGCGAGCAGCGGGAGAACCAGATGCAGAGCTGAGGATCTGCACCTAGTGTTGGTGCACGTGAGCAGCTGTTGTGATGGAGCTGGCCAAGTGGCTGCTAAGGAAGCTGCCCTGTCCTGTCGGCGCAGTTGTGGCTCGCCCGCGCCAAGATAACCACATGCCCGCGTAATGCAGCTGGTGAATGTGCTGGGTTGCTAGACTCTTTTGACCTTGAGTTTGCACTGCTTTGTCTCCCAGGGTTCGGCGTTCCCACAGAACTGTACTGCATCGCTCCACTTCGACTCTCGGGCCGCCTCAACCCCCCAATTTACATCGGACGTCTTCAAGTGTGCCATCGCTGTGTTCATCACAGCGCACTGACCACCTAGATGCATCAACACAGACAGTGATGATGTTCAGCAGCTGAAGGAAGCAGCAGGCCCAATCAGAGTCTTGCCTGCCTCGTGAGACGTCCGTCAAACGTCTAATAGGTCAATAGTGTCATATAGATACGCCAGCATGTCGTCCTGGCAGCCCCCTGGCCACCCCTATCAAGTCCCAGGCAGAGCAGCAGAGATATCCACAGACTCTCCACGCAGCACACAAGGCATCTACTATCCAGCCATCAACCCACCCATATACAATCCACCACCTCTGCAACCCAACCACTCGGTTCCCTCCTCAGCTGGCTCTTCAATGTATGCTGATGGGTACACCTATGTCGACCAGGTTGGGCACATGCAGTCAGTGCCAGTTGTGTCAAGAAGCCAGGTGCTGGTGAGTCTGCAGCTCTTACGGCTTGTTGTTCTGTGATAAGTAACGATAGCATTGCCACCTTCCAGGTCTCTGGGATCTAGAACTCGCCAGCAGCTCCCACCACTGACAACAGCAGCGGCACGTGTTCTCACACCTTGGCAGCTGTCTGCGTGGAAATTCTGGGCTACAGCAAGCCATCTAACTGCTAGTTGTGCTTCCTGATGCCTCTGCTCTGCCCTGCAATCAACCCCTGCAGAGGGAGTTGGCATTGAAGCAACCCACCAGCATCACAGGCGTGCAGTTGCAGGAGGGCGCAGACGCCTCAGCACACAGGGCCAGCAGCAACAGCAGGGGCCGCAGCAGCACACAGTTGAGCAGCAGCACGCAGGCAGCAGCAGCAGTAGGCGAGCGGGAGTCCGTCCTGCAGCACTGGCTGGTGCCTGACAAGCGCCAGCGCTACTGGGCCATCTGGACCAGCATCTTCACACTGGCTGCTTGCTTCATCTTTGCCTTCATGGCCGGCAACTTTGCCGTGTACCAGCAGAGCCCCACGTACAGCGATTACCACAAGCAGGCGCAGATGCCTGTGCAGGTGCAGTGGGGGCCCAAGTCGCTGGAGGAGTGGCTCAAGTTCTGGCAGACGACACCCTACAACACCTTTGATGTGGGGTACCTCATGAACTGGGGAGCCAGGTGCGAACGCGCTTACGTTGTACACACTTGCATGCAAGCCCCTCAGCACCGCTGTTTGAAGCTGCCTCCCAGCAGGCGGCAAGGTGCCGGGCAGCGGGATGGGGGGGGGATCAGTGTACATGCACTCGTGCATTGTGCTGCAGTTCAAGGTGATGTGGTGATTACATGAAGCTGCAGCGGTGCTGATTGGCGTGTGCTGGCTGCCGCCCATGTGTTTGCACTTCTAGGTACCAGCCATCCATTCGTGATGGGGAGTGGTGGCGTCTGTTTTCCTCCCTGTGCCTGCACGGCAGCTTCTCCCACCTGTTCAGCAACATGCTGGTGTTCGTGGTGCTGGCAGTGCCACTGGAGCACAGGTGAGGCAGTGGGCGCAGTCTTGGCTGCACATGTCTCTGCCCTGGTCCTTCCATGTTTCTGTGCACCTTGTTGGCCGCTGGCTTGGCTGCCTTTCCACGGGATGAACGCTGTCATATCACGGCATCCAGGCACACGCAGACGTGTCTGCATGTAGTGGCTCCACCACAGCAAACACCGATCGCCTGCAGTTGCAGTTCTAGTGCAAGTCTCACACCCAGTGCTTACTCACATCATGACTCTGTGCCTGTTGCGCGACTGCAGCTATGGCCTTTTCAGGATCTTTGCCATTTTCCTGGCCTCAGGTGAGCTGCTGACATACTGCAAGCTCCATGGGGGCAGACATTTAAAACACAGAGAGTGTAGAGCGTTATATCACACTTGCCATGCACAGTCGTTAGTACATGCAGGAAGATTGGCTTTGCCTCAACATGTGATGTTTGCAGTTGGGTCATACATGGGCCTTGGTGGTTTGTGCGCAAGCCTGCGCAAGCACCAACATTGTCTGCACTCTGTGTTTGCTGCAGGCTTTGGTGGCACCTTCATGAGCATGGCCTTTGAGGACCCCTGCTTTGTCTATGTGGGAGCGAGTGGGGCCGTCTTCGGGTTCATTGGTAAGCGGTTCATCGTGCCGGCAGTGTCTGGAGGCAACTGCCAAGTAGAAGCCCCTGTTTTTCATCACAGCAATACACAGCGAGTGATGCATGCTTGCCATGGCGGATGTGGTGGATCACAGCAGCTTCAGCTATTGCCTTGCACTCGAATCATCATGGTGGCCTTTGATCCTCATGGCTCTTGCATGCTGCTTGCTGCGCTGCAGGCCTGTACCTGACCGACATCATCCTGAACTTTGAAAGCATGTACAAGCCACTGCTGCGGCTGGCGCTGATGCTGCTGTCGCTGGGCCTCACCTTGGGCATCGAGTTCTACGCCGCTGCCCGCAACCCTCTGCAGTGAGTTACTGCAGCCATGCACAGCATGTTCGCCAGCTGCCAATGCACACCGCTGCCAGGGTTGGTGCTGTGCTTGTCACTGCATGAAGCTCCAAAAACCATCTTTGCTGTGGCCTTTGGGCTCCCACCGGCAAGCTGCTGCTTTTATGTTTCAGTGTGCTCACACTACTGTTGCCGTGGCATCATTGTGTGTCTGCAGGCGCGTGTCGCACATGTCTCACCTTGGAGGGCTGGCAGCAGGGCTGTTTGTGTCCTTCATGTTCCTGCCCAACCTGGCAGACCGCCGCTGGAAGGCGGCCCGCAAGCTGGCAGCCCGTGTCAGCACCACCATCCACACCCGCCTGTCCTTTGGTGGCACACACGCTGTCCCCACAACCATGCCAGTGGTTGAGGAGGGGCAGTCCTGCTGGAGGCGCAATGCCTGGCTGTACTACCTGGTGTGGGTGATCTCGGCCGTGGTGATGCTGTTCCTGTTTGTGGGCCTGCCAGTGTATGTCTATGTTTTCCGAATGCCCAGCCTGGAGTGCGGCCCTCTGGTGCAGTAGGCGGGAAATGATGTTTGGGTCAAGGAACCTCAAGTGTTTAGCCCTCAGTTGCCAGTAGCCTGTGCGTTGGCAAGCTAAACACTAGGACCTTGCAGCTGGCGCTCTTCAATGTACATTCATTCCTATCATGGCATGCCACATATGCATGCATATTGGCTTTGAGCATTTTATGTCCCAAACAACGTATCCCGGCTTGTATCCCTAGTGTGCAGATAGTCATCTGGCAGGATGTGCTTTTGTGGCAGGCAGTAGATCGTGGGCCAGGTGTGGGCCAGAATTTGAGTCCCCAAGCCACAATCCAGGTCAGCATCCTGGTGCATCATGCCTACTAGGATGTTAACGCTGTTGTTCACCCAAGTGTCGGCTTCTATGTCCCTGTGTGCTCTGTGGCACTTGTTATGTTCTCTTTGGTTGTGGGATTTTCTGACGAACGTTCCTGTTGGAGTGCACCGGATTCATTGCTTCGCCGTTGTGTTCTGCAGTGCGCGTGTGGCGCTGATGCGTTTAGTGTAGTGACTGTGAATGATCTAGATCGATGCTGCAGATCCGACTCGCTCCCCTACAGAGAAGCAGACACATCGCATATGCGTCTAGTAGCAACATGAGTAACGAGTGGAAACGCAACCTGATCAGAGACAACTCGGCCATCCTTGAGGTGTGTTGCAACAAGTGCATGCCACATGGCAGCCCAGCCCACTAGTTGGGCAATTGTGTGTTGCAACAGCTGGCTGACATGTCGACTGTACAATGACTTTGCTGACTGCAGCTGGCCTCATCAGCAAAGAGGGTGGCAGTCCTTGGCATCAAGACAGAGGAAAAGGTACTAGCGGGGTGTGCTGTTGCTGAACAGGCCTGCCCTAGGGCGATGCGGGGCACATTCATTGTTGCAAACCAGGAACAATCAACCGGGTTTGCATCACTGCTACAAACCAGGAAAATGTTTGCAGCAGCAGCAGAAGCAGCAGCACATAATGCAGAGCAGCACAACCATATGGTGGCATGCATGCCACCAAGCTTGGGGGTGCCCTTTGCCCAGTGGACAGCATACCACTTCTGTGTTGGGAAGGGCACTGCCCTGCACTGCGTGACATGTGTGCCAGTCTGGCATACACACGTGCGCCCCACAGTTGCTGATGTGGATGTCCTGCAGGCCAATCAGCCAGCCTTCTACGTGCCTCAGTACCTGCAGTCAGTGGGTGTGGAGGTTGTCCCAGTCCCTGTGTTTTTCCCAGACGCCACACACATCCTGGGCCAGCCTGTGTATCGGAGAGTGCAGGATGTACCAGGTAGGCAGGCCTGGGGCGCAGCTGAGCTGTGTGGGCTGAGTCCAACGATCTGGACCTCGCCCTGGCTTGTGAGCCCAGTAGCTGCACTCGATAGTTGATGGTATTGGCCAGCCAGCATGTGCATGCCTACTGATGGCCAAGGCTCAGCAGCTGAGGGTGCATAATCGGCCTATGCACATGACTCTATGCAGTAGAGTTGCTGTTCCTGGCATGCAAGCTGATATTCATGCAGCTCACAGGTGCTGTGCATCTACTGCACGGGCTACGTGCTGTGGTGTGGTGTGCTGTACTGGCCTTCTTTGCAGGTCACATTGACATACTGGATGTATTCAGGAAGCCTTCGGACCTTCCACCCCACCTGGATGACATCTTGGCAGCCAACCCAGCAGCAGTTTGGCTGCAATCTGGCATCACGAACCCGGAATTTGAGGAAGCACTGGCAAAGGCTGGCATCAAAGTGGTGTCAGACCGCTGCTTGATGGTGGATCACCGCTCATCGGCGAGCAGAATGTAGCAGAAGTAGTTGTTGGTTGCACCAGCACACCTTGGGTGCTGTACACAGCCTGCCAGGCTGTCGCACCAGATTGGTGTGAAACCTGGGAACTGCAGCACACTCTAGCCCAGCTGTGCTTCGTGCATTCTATACACTCTGCTCGCCTCCTTCAACAACCTCCCGGGGTGCTGGGCTGACAAGGAGTGGTCATAGGTGTGGCCATGACAGTTCCTCAACTGGCAGTTCAAATTGTTGATTGAACTTTCTCGCGCATCGAGGTGTTTCAACGAAGGGACTGAAAGATCTGTATATGCTGTCTTCATATGAAACAATCAGGCAGCACTGCGGAACGGGCCTAGCTTTGCGCGCTCTTCCGAACCATCAAACAAACCAGCAAGCACTCACAGCACACGTTCGCCAGCCTGACCGGCTATAAATGCTGTCAAAAGGCTGAACTGTTGCCCTGAAGCACAGCTGCGGCGGTGTTGCCTGCTGTGGTGCGCTTGATGGCAACAGCTGCTGCAGAGGTGCAGGCAGTGCTGCAAGAGGCACTGCGAGCCCAAGAGCACGAGGATGAGGGCGAAGTCAGCTTAGCACTGGATTCATACTACAGGGCATCCTGCCAGCTGAACTACTTTGTGGACCTCCATGCGGAGAAGGGCTGTGCCCTTGCAGAGCTGTGTGAAGGCCTGGTGCACCTCTACGAGCACCGCATGACAGTAAGTGGGAAAAATTCTAGCATCATATAGCTCTGGTGACACAAAGCAATGCCGTTTTCAGAGCAAGCTATGCAGCTGATCACACGCAGCAGCACGTCCGTCCTGCAATCAACAGGTCCTGCGCGCCAGACAAGACAGCAAGGGGCCACAGTGGGTGCAGTTGGAGCAACTGACACAGTCCCGGACGCACCTTAACCCATGCCTCACGTCAAGTGCCACGACAGCCTCCACAGCCTTCAACGGCGATGCCTGCAGCACGGGTCGCCTGCAGCAGCTTCTGCGCATGGAGCAGGTGCAGCCCCAGGCAGTCCTGGCAGCAGCTGCAGGCTCAGGTGACCTGCAGCAAGTGTTGTCACAAGGGCTGCCTGCGCCCACAGGCAACTGCAGCCAGCTGGACCTGTACAACACCTGCAGCAGGACTGTGTCTGGATCTCTGGACGATGTTGTGGGCTTAGAGTGAGTACCTGCTGGTAGCTGTTGCCGCTGTGCAGTGCTTTCGTGCGACATACACAAAGCTGCATGAGGACAAGCTGCCTGGCGTTCTTGCATTGTGCACAACTCAGTTGTCTTGCAGCACGCCTGAACCAGCTGCAGTGAACAAAGTCAACACCCTTGACCTGTGCTGGCCCTGCAGGGACATCAAGGCAGAGCTGGACGATGCTCTGTTTATGCCATTGCAACAGCCACACTGGTGAGTATACCATGCAGTTGCATGGGCATGTGCTGAGCGTTGCAGGATGCAGTGCATGATAGCCCCAGGCTTGCGTCCTGATGCAGCAACGCTGACGGTGTACCGCTCAAAAGCTGCTGGAAAATGGCACGATGCAGCAACGCTGACGGTGTACCGCTCAAAAGCTGCTGAAAAATGGCCTTTTCCCCAGGGGCTTTTGTGCTGGCCTGGTATAAGCCAGCACTCCGGCTGTGTCACTGTTGTCCCTGTGCCTGCCACCACTGCGCTTCTGTGTAGGTTCACAGGCATCCGCCAGCCGCCCCAGACCTTCCTGCTCTACGGGCCTCCAGGCACAGGCAAGACTCTGCTCGTGGAGAAGGTTGCTGCCGAGGCTGGCTTCACGCTGCTGTCCCTCAGCCCTTCCATGATCCTGTCCAAGTGGGCTGGTGACAGCGAGAAGGCCATCAGCGGTGTGTTCGACATCGCCAAGACCTGCCGCCCAGCCATCATTTTCCTGGTGGGCAGCAGCAGTGGTCCTGCAGGCACCGCTGAGTGATGGCTTGACAGATGGCTGCACGTGCAGGCTGTTGTGCTGCATGGCTCCAGGAAGCATTTTTTGAGTGTGCAGGATACCATCTTTTGCTGCCTGGATAGGTGCAGGCGCATAATTCAACATTTTGCTGCGGTGGGCTCATGCATGCAGGATGAGGTTGACAGCTTGGGCCAGTCTCGTGGCAGCAACACAGATGCAGGAGCGCGCAGGCTGCTTACTGAGCTCCTCATACAGTTCACACGTGCTGCTGGTGAAGAGGGCGTATACGTGTTTGGCGCTACCAATCGCATGCAGGTATGTGCCTGTGGTGACACATCTTGACTGTGCTGGGCACAGCAGGGGTGTCTGTTCAGCACAGTTTGCTTGCAGCTTGAGGTTGGCTTCCGGAATGCCCTTCATGATTTCACCGCTCATGTGTTGTGACACAGCATGGCAACAGTTGCTCTGTCTGATGCTGCAGGATTGCGATGCAGCACTGTTGCGGCGCTTCAGCAGGCGCATGGAGGTGCCGCTGCCTGGAGAGGCCTCCCGCGCCGCCTTCTTTGAGTCCATGCTGGCCCGGCCGGAGGTGGAGTCAGACCTCAGCGCTGATGACTTGAGCCTGCTGGTGCAGCTCACAGAAGGGTACAGCGGCAGCGACTTAGCAGACCTCTGCCGCACAGCAGCACTGGCACCTGTACGCGAGCTGATGCAGAAGCAGCGGCAGCAGCTTGGCCTGAACCGCAAGCGGCGCAGGCTGGGGTCCGGCTTGGGGCTGGCATCCAGCTTTGCTCAGAGCAGCAGGCAGTCTGAAGAGTCATATGCAGCAGCGGGAAGCCCTGCTGACAGCACAGGATGCACAGATGAGCAAGTGTCAGCACAGCAGCTTGTCGCTGTGGCTGGGTATGCAGCAGGCAGTGCAGAGCAGGTGCCAGTGAGCCAGGCAGCTGAGGCACAGCTGAGGGCACTGGTGCTGGCTGATTTCGAAGCTGCTTTAGAGCTGGTGAAGCCAGCTGCTGCAGATGCAGAGCCCTCTGCCATGGCTTGAAATGCTGGGATGTTGAGTGCAACATGCTCAGCACGGCATGCAGCCAAAGGCAGCCCTTGACCTCTCGGCTGTGGATGTGGTTGCTGCCAGATAGCTTTGTTACTTTAAGGCCACCTGTATCATAGTTTTGCACTGGCGCTGGTGCCCTGCCGAGCCAATCCATTCTTGCATCGCTCTGAACAGTAAAGCATACAGGTGGCCAACCATACATCCAAGGAGCATGTAGGTGTGGCTGGCCCAGCCACAGTGTGTAACTGCTGTGCTGCAGATGCAATCACGGTGATGCACCGTCGTGGCCATTTCTTTATCTTATCTTTATTTAAAGATGTAGTCGAATTGCAAAGATGTAGTCGAGTCCGCAGCTCCAGTTCGGATGGTGCAGGGACCAGGAGGCTGCAAAGGCTATTGAAAATGCAGCGGAGTGGATGTAGATGCGGTTCGGACGCAGACACTGCCTTGAGGAGCGTGGACGCAGGAAGCAGCCGCCGACGGATGGGAGCAGCAGTGCCAGTGCTCGGCTGGAGGAGCTGGAGCGTGCCTTTGATGAGACCAGCACAGTATTTCGGTAGTTCGATGACCCTGGCTTGAATATGAACATTGGATGCGAGGTGGAGAGGGAGCTGGAGCAACAACAACAGCAGCATTACTGTGCCCCACAGACTGCACCTTGCTGAGGGCCACACTGTTCACCTAGAGTGTGGTAAGACTTGATTTCATGAAGACTGCGTGGCCTCAGCTGTTCACCCCCCAGCTTAGTGCTATTGCTGCTGATCTGCTGGCCGCAGCAGCAGCAGGTGTGCCTTGCAGCGCCCCCAGCCCTCACCTGTGGTTTCCTGAGCCAGCCTGGGCAAGTGCTGTGGCGTATGAACCTGTGCAGAATTTATGCAGGATAGTTGTGCTGTGCTGTAGGACTCACTGTGACTCACATGCATGGTGTGAGCTGCCTGGGGTGTGGGGGTGTGGTTGGAAGTTGTTGCATCGAAGTTAATGGACAGTGCTGAAACCCCCGGCAGCGCAAGTGTCGTGTTGTTGGCTGGATGGCGTCGAGGCTTGGCTGCATGGGAGCTGCATGGCTTGAGTTGTTGCCCCCCAGCTCAGTGCCCATTGCTGTTGTACGCTGGCCGCAACAGCAGCAGGTGTGCCCCACAGTGCCCTCAGAAGTCACCTGCTGTTTCTTGGTCAGCCTGAGCAGGTACCGTGGTGCATGAACCTGTGCAGTGTCTTCCGTAGTTGGATCCGTTGCTTTTCAAATGACAATGTGGCCCGTGTATGTCAGTGGCAAAGCTATGTGCAATGGGAGTACAGTTGACAGGCAGTGCTGAAACCCCGACAGAGCAGGTGTTATGTTGTTGACTGGATGGTATTGAGGCTTGACTGCGCAGGAGCCACGCGGCCTGAGTTGTTTGCCGCCCAGCTCGGTGCCGTTGCTGTTGTACGCTGGCCGCAACAGCAGCAGGTGTGTCCCATGGTGCCCTCAGAAGTCACCTGTGGTTTTGTTGGTCAGCCTGAGTAGGTGCCGTGGTGCATGAACCTGTGTGGTGTTTTGTGTGAGACGGTCTTGTTGCTTTCCGGGTGACGAGATGGCCCGTGTGATGCCAGTGGTGAGGCTATGTGTGCTAGCAGTACAACCGGTGTGGACAAATGTGGTGCAGCAGGTTTTGGCTTGCAAGTGCAGCGTGTTGCTTTGCAGATTTGCAGGTCTCCAGGTGGCTTTGTTTTGCTCTGTGGCCCTTGCTTGTGGATTATGCCCTATGAGCCTAGTTTGGCTCCAGAAAGGGCGGTCAGGCGTGGCCCTGACCCAGTTTAGTAGTAGTAGTAGTAGTAGTAGTTATCAGAGTTGATACATATGAAGGTTGTGGGAGACATGCGCGGCTGGCTGTACATGATAGCTGATCATGATGCAGATAGATCAGGGCACTGTTTTCAGTTCTGCAGCTGTAGTTCAACTCTCAGGTTACAACTGGTTAGACCGTACAGGTGTGCACCGCTCAGCACACAGCCAGGTACTGGACCATCAAGACCTCCCAGCAGTACAACTTTGCTTTATGCAGACAGCCACCAAAGTGGCTGTGTGCATAACCTCAAACATTCGGCAGGGGACAGACAAGACGGCCTTGCTCCAGCTTGAAATTTCAACTTTGTGCCCAGGAGCCCTGCCCACATATGCACACCCACCAAGACCGTACGAGTGGATGTCCACAACCACACCTCAAACTCATGACTTTTCAACCACACACTGGTTCCCCCTCCGCCCCCTTCTGTGTTTCAACACAATGCATTTGATGTGCAGGTGTGAGTACTTGTGTTGGCTGGCTGCATATTTTTGTGCTGCAGGTGACCTGCGCTGCCGCCCAGGTTTTCAAAGCACCACCCGCCCAGTGCTTGGTTTTTTTGGATGCAGTGGGGCACGACAAGTGAAATGTGCCGCCAGGACTTGGCCTGGCTGGCGCGCAATTGTAACCCGGACATGGCTGATCACGCTCAAGGCTTGCATTGCAACCAGGCGCAGGTGGTCATGCCGTCATGTTGTGACAGCCGTGCCTTTGCACATGGTAGACTCTAGTCAGTGACGTCCTTGTGACGCAATTGCCGAGTAACAGACATTTGTGCTACAAATTGTGACCACGCATGGGTCTGCAGGTTCAACTCTTATTACATGCGGTTTACACATGCAAACAGCAACTCAAAAAGTCATGGGCCAAAGCTGGAGCACATCAATACAGCTGCTGCAAGTTGACACACAGCCTGTTCGACCAATCGGGAGGATCTCTGCAATGCCAAGTTGTCCCGCCGGCATCATGTCACGCCGTGCCGCTATGCAATGTACAAGCCCAGCCCCCCGTTGTTCCTCCTGCTGCTGCTGCTGCTTACTAATGCTGCTGCTGTTTACTTGGAGGCCTCTCCTGCTGCTGGCGCTGCAAAAGCCCTGCAAGCCGGCTTGTGCTGCTTCCAGTGCAGCTTCTGGTGTGCTGGCGAACAGTACCTTGCAACCCCACAGCCACTGCACTTCGTCCCCTTGCCCATTGCCAGCTGAAGCTCAGAGGGCTTGTCAAGGCAGCAGCAGCTGGGCTCATTGCAGCAAGACCTGTCAGGCAGGGCAGCACACAGCATGCTTCCAACATCCATCAGTGCCTGGGGCAGCTGCCGGCCCTGCTCACTGCCCAGCACCTGCCGCCATATGCGCATGTTGCTGGCGGCATGAAACTGCAGCCCGCCCACACTGCCAGCAGCACTGCCTGCAGCCGCAGCCTCCAGCTGCTGAGCCCGCTGTGTTGCCGCGCCCAACAGTGTGGCCAGGGTCAGGTATGCCTGCATGGCTGGGTTGGTGTCACCAGTCCCTGGCAGCAGCACCTGTACTGTACCAGCCTTCCTCCTGCGCGCAACAGCTGATGCTGCAGCGTCTGACTCCAGGAACATGCCAGCAATGCTGGCATAAGCTTGCAGGCCCCTGCACAGGCCGGCAAGCGAGGCTGCTGCTGAAGTAGGGGCATAGAGTATGTCGATTACAGGAACCGAGGTGGTCGCTGCGCCTGCTGCCAGTGCCTGCAGTGCTGCTCCTGCAGTGTACAGCACCCTGCTCAACAGCACTAGCCATGTGCTGGCAACACGGCTGGTGCCCTGTGCTGTCAACCTGGGTCCTGCTTCCTCCCCTCCTGCAGGTGTGTCAGAAGCAGCTGCTTCAGAGCGTGGGTCTGGGCCTGTGCTGGGTGCTGCCTCAGCCGCTGACTGCTGTAAGGGTGCGCTGTCACCGAAGGCTTCAAGGGCTGTCCTGCTGATGCTGAACTCTAGCACGCGGGGTCCTGCTGTGCTGCTCAAGATACAGTTCTTTGCTGTGCCCAAGGCTGACGAGCTGCTGCTGGCAGCAGACACCTCAACGCTGCTGCTGTCACCCGCCGGCCCTGCGATGGTTGTTGAGAAGGTGACGCAAAGGTTGAACAGCTCAACTGCAAAATCACTGACCATCCCTGCTATGCCTGCAGCCATGAGGGCCCCCTGTGCATTGCCCTGGCAGCTGCGCTGCAGCTGCTTCAGGCATGACAGCAGCAGCGACAGGAGCGCAGGGCTCTTGCTGCTGTCTGTCCCGTGCTGCAGGATGCTGCTGCACTCAGCTGTGGGAGGCAGCGAATTACTTTCACCATCTGACTGCTGATCGAGCAGCTTGAACGATTGCGCCAGTGCTGTGATCACCTCGCAGGCAAGACTGGGCCCGACACGGCCTGTGCTGACATCACCTGACGCAGTGGGTGCGTCCCAGTCGTGGCGCACTGCTGCCTCCAGGGACATGATGCTGGCTGAGGGGTTGCTGAAGATAGGCAGGGACGCAGGGCAGCCCTCGGGCAGTGTGGAGGGCCTGGGCGCACCAGGCAGGTTTCCTGCAGGCACAGCAAGGGCGAAGGACATGTGTGCAGCATGTTTGCTGCTGACCGACAGGGCTCCTGGACTTTGCTTTTGATGGGCGGCATCATGCCATCATATCGGATATGGGGAGACAGCTGCCAAGCTGACTGCCAACTAAGAGTGGCAGCTCAATCGAAGGGAAATCCCGTAGCGTCAGTGACGCTGGTGCCAAGAGCCTTCCTAGGGTGATGAAAACCTAGACCAACTTTGACAAGGCTGTGCCTACTGCCAGAAAAAGGCCACAAGCATGGCCAAGGTTGCACTACAGAGTCTGCAGCAGTCATTGACTCAGCCTGGCTCAGGAACTGCTCCAACCACAGTGCCTCAAGCCGCACGCATGAATCATGCAGTAAGGTTCACAGTGGCTTCCCTGCCAGGGCGGCTGCTCCTGCGGCACTGCAGCAGATGCCATCAGTGCCTGCGGTGCCACTTGCATTGCAGGAAAATACATGTGGTTTACACGTGGACACATCAGTGGCATCGCGCAACGCGGTTTGATGCTGTTTCAGATCTGCAAAAGCGTATCATACGCTTTGTTTGTGAGTCACAAACCCCATGCCTAAACCCACCTTGCAGTGCTAGTGACAGGCGTGTCGCCAACAGCAGCTCCAGCCTCACAAGGCAGTGCCCAGCTGCAACACTGTACCCTGCAGCACTGATGACACCCGCAGCCCTCATGTGCAGCAGGGAAGGCATGATCAGCTCCACACAGGACCTGTACCAGCCGTCCTGCATGCGGGCCTGCTGCTGCTGCCGCTGCTGTTGCTGCTTCTGCGTGCCTGCCGGCTCCATTGCCGGTTGTGCTGCTGTATCGTTCCAAACCATCAGGCTGCTGTACCACAGACTGGTGACCAACGCAGCCAGGGAGGACACTGGGCTTGCTGCATCTGAGCCTGTGCTGACATGCAGGGCCAGGAACTCACCCCACATCTGGCTGCAAGGGGCCAGCAGCGCCAGCACAGGACTGCTGCCGCGACCTGTGCTGGTGGGGGGTCTGGCGCTGCTGCTGCGGCCACTCATGCTGCTGCTAGTCAGCTTGAGGTGAGTGTGAAGCTCTTGCAGCAGGACGCTCACGGTAGTTGCAGCAGTTGGCAGGGCACCACCGCACACCAGCCCCCTGAGGTCAGCACAGTCCATGAGTCTGTCAGGTGGCACGCCTGCTGCCTGCAGCACCTGCAGGTGGTGGGGTGGCACAATGCTGCCCTGCTGACTGGACGCTGCTGCACTGCTGCTGGAAGCCTGCTGTGCGCGCGATGCCTTCTTGCTGCTGCCCTTCTTGCTGCTGCCTGCACTGCTACTGCCGGTGCTTGGGGCTGGCTGGGTGTGCAGCTGCACTGGCGAGACACCCTGCTGTTGCTGGTGCAGCTTGCCGACCAGCAGTGCTGTGTACACCAGTGACACCCACTGCAGGTCGTGGGCAGCACCGCTGCCAGGCAGGTGCTGGGCTTCCTTCCTGTTCATGATGAGGAACAGCTGCAGGACAAGCATCTTGGCAGCAACTACGCTGCTGCGCACTGCTGCTGCTGGGATGCTATCTGCCGCATCATCTGCCATGCGCAACTGCTGCAGGAAACCCTCGCTGCGCCAGATAGCTGCTACGCCTGTTGCAACGTCTGCCAGGAAGTCAACAGAGCTGACAGCAGCATTGAGCTGGGACAGGTGCGTCTGTTTGTAGGCGTTGGCGCTTGCGCACTGTGCCCACAGCTGCAGCAGTTCACCTGTCAAGCTGGCCGAGGATGTCAGGCGCAGTCCTGCCTGTGCTGCAGGCTGTTCCGCTGTGCTGTCAGGGTGCTGCTGCTGCAGGACCCGTTGCTGCTGCTGCATGTCTGCTGCCAGCTGCCTCCAGCTATGCTGCATGATCGGCAGGACACCTGCAGGGCAACAGCCGATGACAGCAGCCACGTCTCTTCTGTTGCAGTTGCCCACACAGACTCCAGCCACATCATGTGTCACAAAACGCACCAAGAGGCCAGGTAGCAGCTCAGACTCCCACAAGCTGTGCTACACCCTCCAGACCTGCCCAAGTACTGCGCACCTGAACTCAGCAGCTCCTGTTCCATGTCCTTGACCTGTCGTGACCCCTCACCCCAGTACATCAAACAGTCAGCCTTATTGTGGTTCACAACGGCTGCAAAGCAATCCAGCCATCCCACTAGCAACTGCAGCTGCGTTTTGAGCACGGCAGCACTGCCTGGCTGCGCTGCTGCTGTTGCGCATGCGTTGTAGAGACGCAGGCCCTGAGTCAGCGCTGCAAGCACCAGCGCGCTGTAGCCCTGCCGCTGCAGCCTTCTGAAGTCATCGCTGTCTGGTCTGTTGAAGATAAGGGCCGTACAGGCTTTGCTATTCGCGAGGTTGCAGAATGAAGCCACATCCGCAACAGTGCCGAGCTGGCGCAAAACTCGCAGATTGTCGTTCGACATCTTGCCGATGATGTTGGTGACAGGATCAATGCAAGAGTAGATAGAATATATCGCTGCTATTGATGGATGACTCAAGACAGACGGTAATCCAAGGTTGACTATTCACAGATCTGGTGATCTGCCAAATCACCAGGGCATCAATCTTTCCAGGGCATCAATCTTTCCAGGGTCGTCCTGATCCAGCAGGATGTGGGTGGAACCAGTGGTATCGGCAAGAGGAAGCAAGGTGTGCAACCCAAACGGAGGCATCAGCACAGCCTGGCACGAGGGTTGAGCGGTGTGGTAGCAGCAGGTGGTCGTGTCTGGTGTCAGTGGACATGGCAGGTAGGGAATGGCTGGCTTTCAAAGCTGCCAATTGGTGCTCCTGATGTTACAGAAATAAATCAGCAAAGGAGAAGCATACCGTTTAGTTCTGGCTGGGAATGACTGAGGGCCTCCTGGTGTCTCCTAGGAGCTGAACAGGCCTGTTCAGCTACACACAGAACGTCCTCAACCCACTAGCAGCGGCTGCAGTACAGCCTCTGGCCAGCCACAGACTGCAAATATGGCCCTATTACAGCCAATTGATGCTCCGTTGATGGCCAAGCCAAAGCCTGCTTGTCCTCCCAGTCCCTCAGCAAGTATGCCCAGCACTCCGACCGAGGCTTGGCAAGCCCTAGAGCTGTGTTGCGATAGGGCTGCCTGTGCAACTGACGAAGTAGTTTGTCAGTGTGGCAGTAGTGCATTGCAAAGGCTATTTCGACATGGACTGCACAAAATCATGAGTCATGTGTCTAGTACATGACTGCTGAATGGCGCATAAAAAGCAGGCACAGTGCTGATGCACACCGTCATGTGTGCAGGTGACCACTTCATTTCGCTGCAAGCACTGGCAGAGCATGGACCTGCAACAAACAGTCCTTCGGCTGTTGTTCACAATCCAGCTGTGTCAAAACAACCAGACAGGCATCGGTGTGTAACGAGACGCAGACATAATGCCCATCAGCCCCCCCCCCCCTTTGCATCAGCCTCCCGACTCGCTGGTCGCCCTGCTGCTGCAAACAGCCCTCGTGCAGGCCTTTGCTACTTTCAATGCAATAGATGGTGTGCAGCAGAACAGTACCGCACACCCCACAGCCGCTGCACTTGGTGCCCTTGCCCCCTGCCAGCTGCAGCACCGATCTGTAAGCCCTCTAGAGGGCCGTTCTTGCTGAAGAGGCGAAGGAACGCAGCCACGTCAATGGAACATATCCCTCTACAGTTGATGGGTTTCTACAGAAGTTACACAGATCAGCCAAACGGGTGTGAGACCAAGTGGAAACCCTTGCAAAGCCCATCCCCCCCCCACGCTTTTACCAGGCAGCTGCACTTCGGCTGCCTTTGTTGTTAGCTGTTTAAGGCCCTCTCAGACCTGCTAAGTACGCTCTGATGCACAACAACACGCCTCACAGGCCCTGTGGACCCACCAAGGCAGCGAAAGGCCTTGGCAATCTCCCCGGACCACGATTGGTGTGCACATCATGATCAAGCCCCCCTGCCCCCCCCCCACACACACCCCTTTCAGTGTGAACCTGTTGCAGAGAAGGCAAGCCCACCCACACCAGCGGCAATCCTCCTCATCCCTCGCACAAAATGCTCCAAGCACACCTGCTGCAGAAGCCCCAAATAGCCTGGCTCCCATGGACAGACTCCCAGATATGCTGTTGTTGCCACAAGGCAGGCAAGCCAATCGGTACAGTTGCCCCCTTCTCTTCCACACACAACCAGTGCCCCACAAAATGTCACAGGTGAACTGCTGCATGCAGAACACAAGACACCAATCATTAAATGGTGCTGGACACCTGACCTAGCCAACCTGCTCAATCAATTATAAGTAGAATGCACGACGTGCGGCTGCTAGCCAAGGTGTTGAAAAGCAGCACCTCTTTGATAGCCCGATGTTGTAAAGCACAAATTCCTGATTTCAATATCTGAAAGGCTCAAAGCTCATGCCGACGTGCTCATGCCACTGGTCGAGCGCAGCCCCCTTGTGGCAACAGGGCGCCTGCAAGTGCACAACGGTTGTAATGGGGGTGGCAAAGCTCAGCACAGCCCGTCTCACAAGGTTGGCACCACTCATTTTGACAAATTTGCCGTTGAAGGGCAGCAGACTGTTGATGCCACACGGCCATAGCTCTCCTGCGCCACAAGTGCAAGGTTGCAGGCATCCAGGCCTAGGTCCCAGGCTGATGACGATCTAGCCTCTGCAGGGCCTTGATTGGTGCAGTGTGATACATGAGATGGGCCCAACAGCAAATGTGCCGCGCACACACAGACACAGGAACAAACAAAGGTCTGTACCTGATCGCAAATTGTACAGCAGGACTCATACACCGCTGCCCTGATTGGCAGTGCAGGCATCAGCAGGGAAAAGCACATTGGCATGAGGGTCAGCTCAAGCAATGACCCTGCACCTGGTAAAGTGCATAAAACGTTCATAAGGTAATACCGTGACAACACACACATACGTGCACATGTACAGCAAGCCAAAACACACCGGTGTGGCACCGAGATACGCCCTGTCCCCACTTCCCTGCGTGTGACGGCTTCGGGGTGACCGCAAGAGGCTACCCATCACATACAAACGTGATCATCACACATCTGTGCCACAGTCATGCTGCCCTTCTGCTGACACCGCAGAAAGTTTCGCAAAAGCGCATCAGTCGAGCCCCATTGGTCTGGTTGTGCATACCAGACATGAGGCCAGTGTGCCCGCAGCAGCAACCGTAGAACCTGGCAGCTAATAAGACGAGAGGCGCCAGAACATGGCAAGTGGGATTCCTGAGAATGGATGCAGGAGCGAAGTAGCTGTGAGGCTGGACAGCAGTGGCAGTCACTGCTACAGTTTAGCAAGCAAAAACGCACAGACTGGCATGCAGCCACAACCACATGTGCAGTGCCGAGAAATACCATACATACTGACCCCACACTCTGATAAGGTCTCTGTCAGGCAACGCCAAGATGCAATACACAATAGGGGAACAATGCAAGAGGCAGCATCGCCACGCAAACCAAGCTGCATCTTCTTCGGTCCAGACCAGCCTGGTTGCTGCTGTGTCCCTGTTTTTTGCGGGCTGCTGAAGCCTGCTTGCAATTGCACAATACCACGAAGTGCGCAACAGATGGCCCTCCCTGACGACACCCACTCACTGCACCAGTCAGTGGGCGACAAATCACAGCTTGCTGATTATGATGGCTCAACATGGTGCCCCATACCACCATGCGCTACAGTCAATGCATGCCGAGCTTGCCCCCAAGCACACACAGGGTGACACACACTCTTGCAGATGCTGCCCAAGGGCCATTCAATCACCCCTTCACATAAGCCTCACACCTCAAATGCATGCCAAACACAGGCCATACACAAAGCATACACACCCAACTTGGTTGTTGAACAACCCAAGACCATTTTCACACAAAAACCCCAGATACCAGAGCAACCCCCATGTGAATGATCAAACCCTTGGGTAGTGAGGGGATACGGAACCAGGCTGGCCCATCTGCGGTGACTGGGCCTGCTGAGAAGTTGCAGCATACATCTGAGGGACAGGCATGTACCATTGTGGCATGGGCTGTGGGTACCCGTCACCCTGAGCCATGTACAGGGGGGGACCCGCTGGGGGTGCGGGGCTGAGGCCCTGCATGCCAGCCTGCTGAGGCTGCACCATGTACGCTGTGCCTTGGGGCTGGGGACTATATTGCCGGGATATCAGTGGTGCGTTGGGAGGCATGGCCTGGGTGCAGCCGACGGGTTGTGCTGGGTCGTACTGCTGAGGATATGATGCGTCGGTCTGAGCACTGAGCACCATGTAGGGTAATTGCGCTTGGGGCGATATGTGATGTGGGCCATGAGCTGCCAAGCTTGCACCAGATGGCATTGCCACATGTGTAGTCGTTGACAAGGGGACGTGTCCCTCGCGCTCAAAGACCTGTACAGCAGGGAGTGTATGTGCACTGCCAGACCTGGTTGGAGTGCTGTCTGCGCCAGCTGCTGTGTCCCCTGTTGCAGGTTGGGGTGCTGCCTGATCAGCTTCAGCTGCTGCCCTGGCGGCTTTGCGTCGCCTGATGATGATGGCAGCCCCCACGGCTGCTACCACAGCCACAATGCCTCCAACTGCAGCTCCAATTATGGTTGGCATGATGCTCGAAGAGGTTTGCATGACCAATGTGGAGAAGCTCCGGGTGTCACCTTTTCCAGGGTTCTCTGATACTCCCTGCTGTGGGGATACAATGCGTGCTGAGGCACTGCTGATTGGGGCGTTGGTTTTGAAACCCATCATAAAAGCTACGTCAGACATCACTTTGAGAGTAGCCTGCGATGTGACTTGTGACACAATGTTGGTGCCTTTGTCATGGGATACACCTGCGTAGCCATGTGCACACACGATACAGTTGGAAGTACACCCTTGCTCAAACCAACACGTGATGCATTGTAATGCACGAGGCTGCCTGTAGCGCTGGCACAAAGTTGGACATCCTAGGTTGTGCCGCGGCCCCTGTTATGGGCAGCCACCTGCAACCCTGCAATTGTTTCTGCATGCTGTTGGCTTATCACATGCTTGCAATTAGTGCAGATTGCCTACCTTGAATTGTCACTCCCAAAGTCCTGACTGATGATGTCACAGCTCGCACACCATCATCTCTGACTGCTGGAACTGTGGGCACTCGCCCTGAGCTCATGTCTGGGGGCGGTGGGGATTGATCGTGACTGGATGAGGCAAGTCTCCGCCGATATATGAGAGTTCCTCCAGTGAGTTTGACATGACTTTGCGGCACATCAAGTGTCCCACTGATGGCATTTGCCCAGATGTCAAGGATGTTGTGCACGGAGTCATCAGCTGCAGTTGCTGCAGCATAAGTGCGCCCTGATACAGCAGCAAGTCACACTGTTGAGGCGACATATATGGTGCACCAAAGAGTTTGCCTTGAGTGTGCATGTCATGCCATGCAGCCAGAAGCCAATTAAGCAAATGCTCAGGGGTACCTTGTGCACTGAATACCTTTCAAAAGCAATGCAAGCGCTTGCAAATCAACACTGCCGGCGCTCACCAGTGATGAACAAGGTGAAGGTGACATCTGTAGCAGGCACCAGCGCTTCTGCAGCCTCTTCGGGGGGATGATGCTGTACTCCAGCCAGAAGCCCCTGAACCGGAAACTGGCATCTGTTGTGAAGATGGCATAGACTGGTGTGGGTTGCTCCTGGTAAAAACTCAAGGAGGCACTTGTACTTGTGGTGTCTTGAGCTGGCGAGGTCAACTTTGCTAGTGTTGTAGCAGTCGCCCCTGTGTCTGAAGTGAACCTCAGGTTGTCCCAAGGAAACTCCATCTCCACAAATGAAGCTGTGATGGTCACCTGTGACACAGACGCAGAAGTGGCAATCGTGACATCATGATGCCGCGGCTAGTGGGCTTGCAACCATGGTCAGCTCAGCTGGCGCCCAAGGAGGAGTGTTAGCATGCACTGCCACTGACAGGGTCACTGCTGTGCAAAGACTGTGTGGCAGCATGACGGACCCATGGCCAGCAATATTGTTCTGATTGCTGTGTGCATGGGCTTTGACCAGTTGCCTAAGCATGCATAGTTGTCCATACCTTAGAGCCTGGTGACATTGCCGGGAGCTTCCATGTGCAGTTGGTCCACGGCAGGTACTCTCTCATGGCTGTTGCGTTGACAGCAGCTGGGTCACTTTTGATAACACCTGTCTTGGCTGTCAACTCAGTGTACGCGGCACAAAGAGGCGTTGGTGCCGTGTAGCCATCTTGGCCAAGATCCAGGTATCTGTAAGGTTTGCAATCCCAGCCAGAGGTGTCGTCAACCATTGGCCATCCCGGCCAGTTCTTGAGCGTGCCAGACCTGGCCTGCGACACCAACAGCCAGCACAACGTCAGCAAATCAGCTAATCGATGCGGCATCGACCGACATAAGTAAGCATCACCATCTTGAAGCCATGGGGTGGCCTATGGCGATGTGCTGTATACATAGGTGTCAAGTATCAGCCAATGATGGCATCAGCAGGTTGTTGCTATGTTCTGACCAGCAACCCCTTCAAGAGACTGGCAGTCTCATGCCTTTGGCTGTTCACTTTGCAGTGCACATGCGTTAGCTCACCGAGCAGCATGACCAAGTAGGGTCGTTGGCATAAGCAAGAGCTTCAAGGCCTGCTTGAGACACCCCGTGTATCGCTTCCTTCTTTGGATCGGGGCAGCAGCCACCCAGTGCACACCATGCCTGGCAGGATAAACTGACGGTGGTCCACCTTGCCCAGTACCAGATTTTGAGTGCCAATACTTTCACACTATGTTGAGATAGTGTGCAGGCTGGAGCAAAATTCCTGGCTTGCAGCACATCATCAGCAGGCCAAGCATACATCAATGTGCTGCGATGTTCCAGAAGCGCAGCCTCCATCCTGAACTCAGCATAGATCACCCTGGGATCTACTGTCAAGCTTGCAAACACAGCTGCGCATGCATACATGACAACAGCGGCAGAAGTGCTCACTGGTCAGTATGGCCGCCAAACAGTCAGGCTGCTTTGCAGTAGAGCCATACGGTCACCGTAATTAGTAATTATGCTCTTGGAGCTTGACGCCCTCCAGTGCAGCAGGTGTCCAATACAGGATGTAGCTGGCGCATGCAGCAATGCAGCATGTGGATGTGCCATCGCTGAAGTGCACTGCGGGTGAAAACCAAAACAGTTTGCAGCTTGCCAGAGACCCAGTGGCAGGGCTCGCCACAAAGCAGAGTGTCGTACTCACTTCCTGTGTAGGACACCCCAAGCGCCACAGCATAGTTGTTGTCATCTGTTGTGCATGGGGCTGCAACGAAGTGAATGCCGATGCTTGCTCCAACCTGCAAACATGTGCGCACCACTGACATGATGTCATGTGCAGCCCATGCGGGCGCCAGCCAGATGGGTTGGGTCACCAACATGTGATCAAAGCAGGGAAATCAGACAATATCAAGCAGCTGGTCTCCTGGTGACGGCTGATTGTGCTCGTCGAGGTCACGCCCAATTGGCAAAAGCAGTACACCTGGATATCACCACAGCCCTCGTGGCAAAAGCGGCTCACCTGGATACTAACCAAGCTTGCGAGTAGGCCAGCGGCTGGAAGCGCAAAGGAAAGCTTGAACGCACTGAGTATGTTGTACTCTGGAGTTGAGATCATACCCAGCTGTGTCCAGAGGGCAGATGCTGCAACATCTTCAGTGGAGGCTGTCACAGCCGAGCAGCTGGTATCAAACCCAAGCCACCATGTGCGAGCGTTGTTGAGCAGAGTCCTCTGCATGGACGTACCCTCAAATACAGTAAGGGTTTGTGCATAACCAGCATACGTAGCCAGACTGGTGGCGCTCTTTACATACCCTGCAAGCATCACAAAACGGTGTGGTGTCAGTCACAGATACGAGAGCAGCATGCCATGTTAGATACGTTGCTGCCGACTCCACAGCACTGTCGATTGACCTGACGATAGGGCACCCTGCAACATCCTTTCCCTTGTGCTGCCAGGACTAGCACACCCATGCAAAAAGATTACCACCGCCGGCCCTCACAAACAGGGTTGGCTTTGCTTCTGAAAAAACAAAAACTCACCTGCTGTGGCTGTCAGGTCATACGATGCTATAGAGATCTGGCTGCCAAAGATGGTGACCTGCGCCTCCAGATTGACCTTGCCAGTGATGCTTGTTTGCCGCTCCATCTTGTCTTCATCCACAGTTGTGGCCTTTGACACTGTGATGTCGCCCAAAGCCGTCGCACACATGTTGTTGCTGTCAGCAGCAACCCACCCTTCCAGGCCGTTCACCTCCTTGCAAGATGCTTGATTGAGGAACTGTTTGTAGTATGTGAAATCACCGCGTGGAGGTGCCCGTGCATATGCACGTGTCATAGAAGCACGCACTTTTGACGCCTGGGTCGAGTGCGTCTTCAAGAGGTTGGCTCTGTACGCAGCATAGTCCCTGTTTGGGTACAGCTCAGTTGCGTCCAAGGTTGCACTTGACCTGATCATGGATGACACACACAAACACAGGCAGCATGGTAAGGCAAGTGACATCTTGTGCACCCAAGCAACTCCACCTTGCAAAGTGCCAGCAGGTTAGTCGGGTCGTACAGTGCTGGTGCCTTCAGGACGTCCAGTGTGCAGTGCACGTGTCACTGGACACCCTTGACGATATGCATCAGCTCTGGACAAGCAGATGCCGTAGCAGTGCAGGGCTGTCGCACAGGAGGCGCCGCCAGTGTCATGCCGCCAGTGTGTGAACAGCTGCAAAACCCACCTGGAGGTTGGCAGAAGGGTTTTGTCGCCAGTAACAAACCTCGAAGCAAGGCGGATCACATCAGCGCCAGGTGTTGCCTTCTCTGCAGTAAAGAGCTGGACGGAGGATTCAACCATGACGGCTGCAAGCTTGCCAGCTGCAGTCAGGACGCGGGAAGCTTTGAATCCTGCAGGCATGTAAGGGACTTGGCCACCATTAGCTTGCACAAAGTCTTAGCTTGGAGCCATGAACCCTTTTGTGGAGACCTCTGTGAGGTGTGGAGTGGCAGGCATGCCAGCCTTGTTGGAGGTACTGTGCTGCACATAGTACTGGTAGGCAGGGCGGGAGATGTTTTCTGTGCTGTTCTTCTCGAAGTGCATGTCCACTGTAAGAGAGGTATTGTCAGCCCTGAAAGCAGCAGCAGGGGTGCACAAGTCAGAGGCAACCAGTGGTACAGGCATGCAGCGAGGGGAGCTTCATCACAACCAATTCAGCTGTGCGCAAGCGCAGCGTACGCTGCCCAGCACACGGCCTGGGCACATGCTTTTGTAATAGGCAACACATGGGATGCTAGAAAGGCACTGGCCAGCAGACATGAACCAGTTGGAAAAAACGTGTTGAACACCACATGCCTGTAAGCCTTACTTGAAGTTGAAGAGGTTTGTTGCCACCTGTGCATGCAGAAGCCATGTGGATGAGCTGGTGTTGACACTGGGTGCTCCAGCAAGAATGATACTGTTGGGGTCGACTGAGGCCTGCTCAATGATGTAGCTGAACTTTGAAACACTCTTGGGTGGAGCAGAATCATCTCCCAGCGCGGCTGACTGTTGTGCCATCTCCAGAGTCAGTGTGCAGGACAATGTGCCCGGGCTCTGTTCAGCAGCTTGTCCCAGATCGGCGGTGTAGGTAGCTAAGGCAGCGATCGTCTGCTGGATGGGTGTGACAGGTCCTGAGGCATTCTTATTGATGATCTCCATGCTGATCTGAACTGGGAGGGACCCAGTCAGCAAATCAGTGATGCTGCTGTCTGCAGTGACGACGATGCTTGCGCTTGCCAGGATGAAGACCAAGGCCTCAAACATCCCTGTGATTTTGTCAGAAGATGTGTTGGTCAGATGGAGTTCGACGTGGTACAGCAGTTGCTGCCTTAGTGCAGCACTGCTGAGCAGTAAGCGTCCTTACCCGCCGTAACGTGGACATTGCTCCGTGGCATCTCCACTGATGTCCTATGACCTCTATGTGGTTTTTGATAGGCAGATGGCCCGTCAGACGCTTGACGCGGTCATGCTCACGCACAAGGGTGTTGACTGTACACCCTCTCAAATCAATATCTATATTCGGCCAGTGCTGCTGATATGGTGTTGGTGTTCTTATGTCGTTATCTTCAAAGTACTGTCTTGGTGCCCTTTTTATGACCTTCAAATTTTGGGTTCTAATGTCAGGTCTTTGAAAATGCAACATGTTACTGTTGGGGAAAAGACTTATCAGCTGACAACTGCTCCAACGACACAGATTGCACAGGACAGACATCCGACCGTCTCATGTCATCCCTTGTCATGACCTTGTGACCGAGCGCAGCTCTAGAGTTCTAAGATCTTCACAACGACCGGGCCCAGTGCTGCTGCTGTTCACTTAGAGGCCGCAACCAACGCTGCTGTTGCTGCTGCAATAGCCCTGCAAGCTGGCTTGTGCTGCTTCCAGTGCAGGTTCTGGTGTGCCACAGAACAGTACCTTGCAACCCCACAGCCGCTGCACTTGGTCCCTTTGCCTGCTGCCAGCTGCAGCTCAGAGGGCTTGTGAAGGCAGCAACAGCTGGGCTCATTGCAGCAGAACCTGCTAGGCAGGGCAGCACACAGCAAGCTGCCAAATCCCATCAGTGCCTGCGGCAGCTGCCGGCCCTGCTCACTGCCCAGCACCTGCTGCCAAATGCTCACGCTGGGGTCGCTGTCTTGCTGCTGACCCGTTGTTGTCGGCGCCATGGGGTGCGCATCCCCAGCAGAGCTGCCGGTGCCTGCTGCCTCCTCCAACTGTTCTGCATGCTGTACTGCAGCATCCAGCAACACGTCCAGGGCCTGCTGTGCCTGCAAAGCTGAGCTGACAGCAGCACTGGAAGGCAGCATCACCTGCACACTCCTGCTGCCAACAACAGCACAGCCTGACTCCATGTACGCGCAAACAGACATTGCATGATACTGAAAGTCTGTGAGCAGCGACGATGCTGCGTTTGGAATGGGGTCCAGAGCAACTGACAGTGCACTGCTGGCATCAAGGTGCAGCACTGCGCTTGCTGCCACTGCCTGCAGTGCTACCCCTGTAGTGTACAGCCCTTTGCCAAACAGCACCAGCCATGTGCTGGCGATGCCACCAGTGTCCTCAGCACAGGACATTGCGGCTGGGACCCCCTGTCCTGCAGGCATGTCAAAGCCAGCAGTAGCCCGAGGCTGTGGAATGGCTCCTGTGCTGGGTGCTGTCTCACCAGCTGAGGGCACTGAGGGTGTGCTGGCATCATGCCCGGCTGTGGTGCTGCTGCTGATGGGTGTTGCTGTGCTGCTGGTGCTTGCTGGGGTGCCTGAGACTGAGCTGCTGCTCGTAACTGCTGCTACTCCAGAAGTGACAGCAGTGCTGCTGCCACGCTGCAACTGGGGCGCCTGCAATACCAGTGTTCCCCGCTTCCCTCAGCAGCAGGTCAGCGAAGTGACCTGCCATGCCTGCAAAGCATGCCATCTTCAGCGCCCCTGTGTGTTGCGCTGGCAGCTGTGCTGCAGCCGCTTCATGCAGGACATCAGCAGCGACAGGAGGGCAGGGCTCTTGCCGCTGCTTCTGACATGCTGCAGTAGGGCGGTGCGGTCTTCAAGCAGCTCGCCCTTGAAGTGTGCTGAGGTGATATGTGCCAGAGCAAAGATGGTGTCATAGGCAAGCGTCCGGCCTGTGCTGTTGTCGTGTGGCCCATCGGCAGGGCATGTGTCCCAGTTGTGGCGCATTGCTGCCTCCATCGAGGGAAGGCTGGCTGCGGGGTTGCTGAAAATGGCAAGGGACGGTTGGAGGCCTGGAGGGAGCATGGAGGGCTCAAGCAGATGTTCTGCAGGTAAGGAAGCATGTCAAAGTGACACAAGCAGGCGCACACAACCGGTGTCAGTTGCTGAACAGTGCAGGGCCGCCTGGAAGGGTGGTGTGGCTGGGCATGCAGGAGGTTGCTGCTGCCTTTCAGAAGTCAGCTCAGTGCTGTTTTTCGGGATCCTGTTTGAGCCGACTTGTGAAACGGCCATGCTGGCAGCATAATCAAGGTCGCACATATGCGTCTGTGTGCTGGTCTGCAAACAAGCCTGGGGATTCAATGGTTGACCTTGACGCCACAGGCAGTGAGTGAAACTTTCCGGATGATCCGGAGGCTGCAGTGCATGGTACAACAAGCACAACATGACCCCCTGCCAAGCAAACAAGTTGCTCCCCTGAACCCTGACAGCTCTCCACGACCTACCATTTCCAACAGCAATGATGTATGCATCCAGCATATCATCCAGCCTCCCAAACCAGAACGCTGCTGCGACCGCGTAACCTGCACTGTCCAACGTCCCCACAGCCCTCATGTGCAGCAGGGAAGGCACAATGAGCTCCACACAAGACCTGTACCAGCTGCCCTGGCATGCCGCATTCTGCTGCTGCTCACACTCCTCGGCATGCCGAAGCTGTTCCTGAAGCTGCTGGTCTGGAGCCCTACCGGCTCGATACTGCGCCCCTGACAGTGCAACTGCCTGCAGCAGCTGGGCATGCGGCTTGGCTGCTGCTTGCTGCTGAACAATCTCCAGACTGGCCTGCCACAGCTGCTTCACTGACCAGTTGATTTGTGGCAGGTGGACAGCAGCTGCGCCTGCACCAGCAAACAGAACCAGGAGCTCACCCCACATCAGGCTGCTGGGAGCCAGCAGCGCCAGCACAGCAGCAGCACTTCCAGAGGAGGGTCTGCTGCTGCCATCTGTGCTGCCACTGTGGCTGCTGCCGCTGCTGGTGGGACAGCCGCTGCTGCTGCTGGCGCCCATGTGAGTCCCTGCTGCTGCAGCAGTCTGTGGCTGGCCAGTGCGCGTGAGGTGCTTGCCAAGCTCAAGCAGCACAGTATACAGCGTCACCATAGCTACTGAAACAACCTTGCCCTCGACCAGCTTGCTGGACTGGACAACACCCCCAAGGTGTTCCTTGAGGCTGTGAGGTAGTACCCCCGCTGCTCTCAGCACCTGCAGGTGGTAGGGTGGCACCACACTGCCCTTTTGCTGCTGAGCAGGCACGCGGGATGCCGCGGTGCTGCTGCTGAAGGCCTGCTGTGCCTGTGATGGCCTCTTGCTGCTGCCCTTCTTGCTGCTGCCCTTCTTGCTGCTGCCCTTCGCAGTGCTGCTCGTCTTGCTGCTGCCTGCACTGCTGCTGCTGGGACTGCTGCTGCCTGGAGGCCCCTGTTGACTGCTGCTGATGGTGTCCTTGGTGGATAGAGCAGTGTGCAGCTGCACTTCTGAGATACCCTGCTGCTGCTGGTGCAATTTGCCGACCAGCACCGCTGCATGCACCAGCAGCACCCACTGCAGGTTGTGTGCCGCACTGGCTCCAGGCAGCTGCAGCTTAACACCTGGGTGCCTTTCAATGCGTTTGTATAGCACCAGTGCCAGGTGGTTGGCAGCAAGCATACTGAAATGCATCGTTGAAGCCATTGCTGCTGCTGTCACTGCTGCACTGGGTGCTGCCGCTGCTGCAGCTGCTGTTGCAGGGGACGGGGCAGCGCCCTGGGCTCTGTCCTGCAGGGTTTGCGGCAAGGGCTGGGGCTTGCATGCTGCCAGCAGTGTGAGATCCTGCTGTGTCCTTTTCAGCTTCTTGTACATCACGATATCGATCTGCGACTCCAATGTCTCCAGCTGGGCGCTGGTGAAGCTGTGAGAGGTGCCTGCGGGGGCCTGCTGCGCTGCATCCCCACTGGCTGCGTGCCACTGCTGCAGGGCTCCCTCACTGCGCCAGACAGCCGCAATGCCTGTTGCAACATCTGCCAGGTAAGCCACGGAGCTGATGAAGTCATAGAGCTTGGAAGGCTGGTCCTGCAAACGCTGCTCATGTCCCATCAGGTTTGCAGGCAGTTCGCCTTGCAAGCAGCGCACCCACAGCTGCAGCAGCAAGCCTGCCAAGGTGGCCGACTGCGCAAGGTGCAGCACAGTATCTGCCATGCTGTGCTGTGCTGTGCTGCCAGGGCGCTGCGCGGTGTCAGCTTGCTGCTGATGCTGCTCCATGTCTGCTGCCAGCTGCCTCCAGGTCTGCTGCATCAGGGGCAGCACACCTGCAGAGCCAAGGGGGGCATGCACAGGTTCTTTGGCACTAGCAAACAGCAGGGCACCTAAAATTTGCACTCAACAGCTGCCAGCTGCCGGCTGCCGGCTGCCGGCTGTAGCCGGGCTACCACTCTACATATGCTGCTCAATGATCAAGCCCAGCAAATCTTCATGTTGAAGGGAGGGAATGGAAGGCCCAGCTACTAGCAGTGCCTGTTTGAAATTCAAAAACGTGCGGTGCATGTGCATGTTGCACCTGCTTGTCACGTCCCAATCGGCAGCAGCGTACCACATGACCAAGTATTCTAGAGTGGAAATAAGCCACATGGCATGTGAAACCTCCTGGGCCTTCAAGGGGCCATGCGGTATCCTGCTGCTGTGCATGCGCACCTGAATCCAGCAGCTCTTGCTCCATGATCTTGGCCTCTCGTGCACCCTTGTTGCGACAGCCAACCACGTTGTTGATCACAGCCGCTGCCAGGGACCTCAGCCAGTCCATCAGCTGCTGCAGCTCGCTGGGCACAGCACCAGGGGACCTAACCCGCTGCAGTGCTGCTGCTGTGTTGTAGAGCAACATGCCCTTGGAAAGGGCTGCAAGCACGAGCGTGCTGTATCCCTGCCGGTGAAGATTCTCAAAATCATTGCCTGGTCCATGCCTTATGAGAGACGCGCATGCATCGCTGCTGATGACGTGAAGAAAAGTGGGCACATCGGCAGCAGCACCGAGCTGCCGCAAGCCGTTGAGTTTGTCGTCAGACATCGTTCTCTGTGCTGTTCAAAGTATGATCGCTATGTAGACGCTGAAGGTTCCACACGGGTCATGCCGCAGGAATCCTGGTCACACTATTACATCATCGAAGACTGGTGTGGTAGTCGCGGCTGAAAACGTGTATTTGCTGTTGCGGTAGTCTTTAATTTGTACCAGTCGCAACGATGCCAAGCGATAAAGCCCACGCTGTGCGCCAGGCCGCGGCTGGCAAATGTGCGCAGCTCGCGGTTTCTGACACGCGCATCGGCAGCAGCCGCGAGCTGCCTCAGATGATTTCGCCCTCCATCTTTGGAAGTTGCTTTGGGAGTCGCAACGAAACGTGTGATATCCGCAAACGCGCATGACTGTTCATGTGGCGCAAGTCATCCAGGGTTGAACCCCATTTGGTGCATGTGCATTTGCCGTGCGCCCAGCTCAACTCTGCCACGTACACATAGGAACATCTTCACGCAATCTTCAACATGCCTTGCTGCACTCTACACGCTCAACAGGCACAGCTGAGGCCTGGTCTGCATGGCACCCTCACTCAGCCTTTCTCTTACAAACAGACCACAAGGCCATTCACATCACCAACAGTCAGACAGCACACCCTGCTGTGCAGCTGCCAAGCACGAACCAGCAGCGCCAACCGCAACGCTCAGCACTGCCTGCTGCAGCTGCTGGGACGTCCAATCCCAGCCATCCTTCACACCGCTGGTCCCCTGCACCTGCTGGCGTTGTGGCTGCGCCCCAGCACCGGGCGCTCACACCTGCTGCCGACCCGCACTGCTGCCATCACCCCTGCTGCAGATGACTGTCATCATGCACCTGCGGCTTGCCATGCTGCTAATGCATGTTCTCAGCCTGGCTGTACCTTCTGCCGACTGACATGCAGAACTGGGGTGGGCCGTCCGCTGCAACCAGGCTTATGGATGTATCCCACAATGCCATTGGCCAGTGCGACAACAGAGCATTACAACTGCTGGTAGGCTGAAGCATGCTATGCATAACCAGATAATTCAACCTCTGACGGGAATCTCACGTCAAGCAGCCATCACACTGCACCAGGTCCAGCTCTTCACTAGCCGTCCTACTGGCTCTTGTGCTGCTGCCGCCGCCGTCTTAGAAGCTGCTGCTGTTGCTGCTGCTCGGCTGCAACAGCCCTGCAAGCTGGCTTGTGCTGCTTCCAGTGCAGTTCCTGGTGTGATGATGAACAGTACCGTGCAACCCCACAGCCGCTGCACTTGGTTCCCTTCCCCCCTGCCAGCTGCAGCTCAGAGGGCTTGTCAAGGCAGCAGCAGCTGGGCTCGTTGCAGCAGAACCTGCTAGGCAGAGCAGCACACAGCATGCTGCCAACATCCGTCAGTGCGTGCGGCAGCTGCCGCCCCTGCTCACTGTCCAGAACCTGCTGCCAGATGCCATAGGTGGTGGCAATAAACTGGATCTCACCCATCCTGCCTGCACCCGCTGCCTCCTCCAGCTGCTGTGCGTGCTGTGCTGCCGCACCCAACAGTGTGGCCAGGGTCAGGTACGCCTGCATGGCTGGGTTGGTGTCACCAGCCCCTGGCAGCAGCACCTGCACTGTACCAGCCTTCCTCCTGCGCGCAACAGCTGTTGCCGCAGCGTCTGACTCCAGGAACATGCCAGCGATGCTGGCATAAGCGTGCAGGCCCCTGCACAGGCTGCGGAGCGTGGAGGCGGCTGAGGTAGGTGCAGGGCCACAGAGCAGGTCTATCATGATCTCATGCCCACTGGGTGTGCTGCGATTGCGCGTTGAGGCGGTTGCTGTGCCGGCTGCCAGCACCGCCTGCAGTGCCACTCCTGCTGTGTACAGGGCCCTGCCAAACAGCAGCAGCCATGTGCGGGCAGCGAGTTTGGCGCCCTCAACGGTTGAACTCAGCTCGCTGGCCGCTGGTTCCCCCAGTCCTGCAGCTGTTGCAGAGGCAGCTGCCTCGGGCTGCAGGTCCGCGCCTGTGCTGAGTGCCATGTCAGCAAATTGAGAAGGCTGCAAGGGTGCAGTGCTGTCTTTGCAGGCTGTGGTGCTGCCGCTGCTGGAGGTTGTTGCTGTGCTGCTCATGGCATGATACTGCGCACCGCTTGAGGCAGAGCTGCTGCTGGCAGCAGACACCTCAGCAGTGCTGCCAGTACTGCTGCCGCTCAGCACAGCGTGTGTCTGCCGCAGTGCGGCACTGCTGACAGCTTGAGAGGTGGTGGACAGTTTGAACAGCTCGACTGCGAGCTCACTGACCACAGCTGTCATGCTGATAGCCCTAAGCAGCCTCAGTACCTCATCTGGGTTGCGCTGACAGCTGTGCTGCAATTGCTTCAAGCATGACAACAGCAGCGCCAACAGCGCAGGGCTCTTCCTGCTGTCTGAGGCATACTGCAGCAAGGTGCCATGCTCGCCCAACGGCTGTGAGTTGCTGCCGCTGTCTGACTGCTGCAATGACCTGAATGTATGTGTGGCTGTCATGATAACAACCCATGCAAGGCTTAGTCCTGTGCTCTCCCCAACAGGAGGTGCTGCAGTGGCTGTGTCCCCATTGTGGCGCACTGCTGCCTCCAGGGACATGATGCTGGCTGAGGGGTTGCTGAAGATGGGCACGGAAGGAGCGCAGCCGGTTGACACTACGGATGCGGCCAAGCTGCCTGCATGCAGTACCGCACACCACAGGTGGACATTGATGAGCACAAGGGGGTGGGTGACCAGTTCCAAAGACCCTTTGCGCGCTCAATATCAATCAGGACGCTCAGCGCTGTTGCCTAGCATATGGCTGACTGGTTCTCAAAGCTTGTCATGACAGCACCATTGGGCAATTTGAAAGGAGAAATGTAGCAACTGCCAGGGTGGGGGTGCTTTCAGGGTCTTGTTACGCAGCAGTTCACTCAGCAACTGCCATGTACTGCAGTGCGCGTTGCAAGACTATACATGCATGTACACACTCTATCTGCCCTGAAGCTTGACAGCCTTTCAGCAAACAAGCTCACCACTTAGTGCTGCTGGCAAGCGTAGCAGCAGCAGGTGCTTCAGCCCATCAAAGAGGGGTGTGGCTGTGCGACCGTACTCTGCAGCACTGATGACACCCGCAGCCCTCATGTGCAGCAGAGATGGCACAATCAGCTCCACACAGGACCTGTACCAGCTGTCCTGCAGGTGGGCCTCTGAAACATGCTGCTGCTGTTGCTGCTGCAGCAGCTCCTGCTGCTGTTGCTGTGTGCTGGCCGCCTTCATGTTCTGTTGTGCTACCTCCTGCTCGTGGATGCTCATACTGCTGCGCCACAGGTTGTACACCAGTGCATCCATCAACAATTGCTGACAGAACGAATCTACTGCATTTGAGCCTGTGCTCACATGCAGCGCCAGGAGTTCACCCCACATCAGGCTGCAGGGCGCCAACAGCGCCAGCACAGCAGCAGCAGGACCATCAAAGGCACTGCTGCTGCCACTTGCGGCGGTGCTGGCACCGCTGCTGCTGCTGCTGCTGCTGCTGCTGCTGCTGCTGTCAATTGCAGTGCTGCTGCGGCTCCCATTGCTGCTGGTGCTGGTCTCAAACCCCGCTGCTGCCGCGTCCCGCGCCTGGTTAGTCAGCTTGAGGTGCCCGTCGAGCTGTACCAACAGGCTGTGCAGCACTTTTGCAGCTGCTGGTAGAATACCTATGGAAACAAACTCACTTCCCTGAGGGAGCTCATCAAGGTGCTCAATCCTAAGAGGTGACACCCCAGCTACCTTCAGCACCTGAAGGTGGTAGGGAGGCACCATGCTACCCTGCGCCAGCCGATTGCCCGTCGCTGCGCTGCTGCTGGAAGCCTGCTGTGTGCGCGATGCCTTCTTGCTGCTGCCCTTCTTGCTGCTGCCTGCACTGCAACTTTGCAAGCCTAGCCCCTGTCGGGTGCCGCTGCTGGTGTTGCTGCTAGTACCAGCGCTAGCGCTGGCCTTTGTGGCAGCCTGCTGGGTGGTGTACAGCTGCACTGGTGACATGCCCTGCTGCTGCTGGTGCAGTCGGCCGACCAGCAGTGTTGTGTACACCAGCAGTACCCACTGCAGGTCATACGCATCACCGGTGCCAGGCAGCTGTTGGTCCTGCAGGAAGCTGGTAGAGGACAGCCACAAGACCAGCTTCATCGCTGCAAAAAAGCATGTCTGCTGCCAGCTGCCTCCAGCTGTGCTGCATGGGGACATACACACCTGCACAACAGCAGCCAGTGCAGGAAGTTGTGCAGTGGTTACGTCGTGCAGTGCCTTAGTCTCACAAGGACGCAACATGGCCAAAAAACCATTGGTAATGCAAGGGTGCAACATGGCCAAGCAAACCACACCCCCTTAGCTGCACCACATCTCCAGCTGTACATGCGCACCTGAATCCAGCAGTTGTTGCTCCATACTCTTTGCCTGCTGTGAAGCTGCACCCCAGTACACAGCACAGGCACCGTCGTTGCGATTTGCATTCCCTGCCAGAAACCCAAGCCATTCCACCAGCTGCTGCAGGTCGTTGGAAACAGCAGCACTGGCTGAGCTGCCTTGCTGAGCTGCTGCTGCATTGTAGAGCTGCAGGCCCTTGGACAGCGCTGCAAGCACCAGCGCACTGTATCCCTGCCGTTGCAACTTCCTGAAGTCATCGCTGTCGTATGGGCTGACGATCAGCAGCGCACAGGATCTGTTGCTCAGTTGGTGAAGGAATGAACGCACATCGGCAGCAGGCGCGAGCTGCCGCAGTCCGTGGAGGTTGACGCTCGTCATCGTTGATAGTAACTCATGACTGGTTGCTGATGAACGGTTTGCAATAGGGTGTGTGTTAGGAAGCGATCGCACAACCGCTGGTTCATGACGTAACCGATCCAAGGTTCGATCAGGCATTGGGTGCATTTGATCTGGGTGCATTAGACTTGATCAGAAACCACCTACATGCCTTACATAAAAAATCATTGCGAAAACAATAACTCAACCTTGCCCTCCAAGCAGAAATTGTGAAGCTGAAGCCTTGTCTGCATGGGACCTCTCGACCTAGTACACACAAGGTGATCACAAGGCAAACCTTCATCACCAAATGTCTGACAGCACACCCTGCTGTGCAGCTGACAAGCACGAACCGGCAGCCCCAACCGCAACACTCAGCACAGCCTGCTGCAGCTGCTGAGACGTCCACCCCCAGCCATCCTGACACGAGCAGCAGCTACACTGACCGATTCCTGCTGAGTGAGCAGTAATCCTCACAGGAAGGTTATGCTGTGTACAAGGCTATACAACACATGCCTTAGCAGAATCAGTGTGATAGTTGACTAATCATGTTGAGTCAACAAGGACTCTGGGTGATATCAGATCATGCCAGATACTGCTGCGTGGCAGTGCTATTATTGGTGGTTAAGTGCTTGGGAGTTGTATGCGATGAGTTTGGTGCTGCGATGCACAGGTGAAGGATCACTGGCGGGTTCAGGGTTTACCGCCTGCAGTGCCGATTCCTTTGTGCCGCTGTGGTGCTCTGTGCGTCGCACTCGGCTTTGACAGTGCTTGGTGTAAACTTCTGGCAGTGTTTCCCGAGTACTCGCTCATTTGAATCCCCAATTCAGAGCGCACAGGTGCAGCAACCAGCCCCAGCAGCGACCTGTGGTCGAACCGGGTGCCTGAACATCACTCATACATTCATACAGCGCATCAACACTTTGCAAAGGACTACAAGTGAGTATCTGCTACCCTCAGAGCAGCCAGCTGGCTGCGAAGCATCATTGCTGCAAGCTTTAGGCAGCAAACCACAAGCCGAGTGCCACATTTGCATTTATACACTTGTAGTAGCTCGCTAGTGCTCAACTGCGGGCGCTAGTGAAAGGGCCACTAGTGGGTGGTGGGCGCTGCCACGTGCCTGGCTACTGGGGGCATCGCGGCGCGTCTAGTAAGCATTAAGGTGTTTTAAATACTATTATAGTTTACTTGCGTGGGTTTTTGGGAAGATCCACTGGTGCATTTCAGAGCTGGCCCATTTCCAGGCTGGCTTCTTCAGCGGGCAGGCGTGGACAGCAGCCATTTCCAACGTCTGGATCGCTTTCGGAGCAGTTCCAATCGGTGGTTCGGCAAGCTGTTGGTCAAGTGCGTGCGTCGGAGGAAGCAGGTGGCGCTGACAACCAGGAGAATTTGGGCTCTGGACTGATCAGCTACTCTGGTGACCAGGATCAGCACATTGGCGAGCAGCAGGAGGACAGCACTCTTGTTTTCACCAATCCACTCTTCGAGCAGGCCACCAGCAGCATGGCTGGCCTTGGCAGTCTGTCTTTTGGGGGCAAGCTGGACTCTGGAAGCAGCAGCAGCAACTCCATGATACCAAAGCTATGGTCTGGACAGCCTGGAGTGGATTCCTTCGGAGAATGGCAGCGTGCTGTCAGGTGGAACCAGGGCCAAAAGCGCAATGCAGCCATGGACAAGAAGCTGGACAAGCACTCTGGTGAAGAGATTGCCGAGATTGCCCAGTTGACTGTCATACGCTCCGATGGTGCCAAAGCAGTGGAGCAGGCTGGGCAGGTCTTGGAGAAACATGTCAGGGCTGCTGACCAGGGCTGGTATCCTCCACAGGAGCTGGAAGCAGCTGCTCTGGAGTTTGTGCGCAAGCGTCACCCCAACAGTGACTTGGCAGAGCAGACGCTGGCAGCATTGATCAAGGAGAGGTATGAGAAAGTACACATTGCTGCGGTTGCCAAGGGCTGGGCACTTGAGGACAGTGTTGGGCTGGAGCAGGCGCTGACAGCAAACTCTTCGCCACTTGTGCAGCAGCAGGACTCAACTGGCAACAGCAGCGGCGGTGGCGGCGGCGGCCTGCCTCCTGCAACAACAGATCCTATGCAAACTGCTATGCTGGGCTTCTTCAAAACGCTCAGTGACAGGCTGGTCAAGAGCACGCAGGACAATAAATACTTCATGACTGTGGGGATGAGGAAGTGGAGCCCTCACAGCTGTGTCATGGAGCTTTTCTGGTGTATGATGGACGCAGCATACGGAGTGGCCAGCAGCAAGGAGCAGGCTGAGTTCTACCAGCTGCAGAGTGAGGGTTCCCAGGGCAGCAGGCAGGTGCAGGAGTTTGCGCAGCGCGTGGCAGTGCTGTATGAGAGTGTCAAGACACTGGGCATTGTGCCAGCAGGTGCAGACATTACCACCTTCTGCAAGGGTCTCAGCAATGCCAGCAGCAGGCAGTTTGCACGGCAGCGCAAGGAGGAGTACTATGCGTCCAACAGAACTCACATTGCGCTGGAATCACTAGCTGACCAAGTTCAGCAATTCGAGAAGAACCTCCACCAGGATGGCGTGCTGGCGCAGCAGGCATTGATTATGGTGGGCAACAGCAGTGTGGGAGCTGGAAGCAGCAAGAACGCCCGGCGCGCAGGTGAGGAGAGTACACTGGTGCAGACGCTGCTGCGTTCTCGCCGGGAGAATGAGGCTACACAGCAGTACCTCAGCAAGATGGGTGCGCGTGAGAAGCTGCTCATCACCAAGGGCTTTGACATGGCGGAGATCGACCCCAAGGACCCCTCTGCTGTCTGCCTGGACTGTCCTGCAACAAAGCGGCCACACCTGAACCAAGACTGCAAGGGCAGGCGCATGGCGGGGCTGGCTATGGCAGCAGCGCAGGAGGGCAGCACTGCCAACAAAAGCAGCAGCAGCATTGGCAGCAGCGCTGGAACCTTGGACGTCAACACGCTGGCAATCATGGTGCAGCAGGCAGTGGCTATGGCAGCAGCAGGAGCAGGCGCAGCACCGGCAGGACTGGGGCAAGGGCTGCCAAGGGCTTACAACAAGCCAGAAAACAGCAGGGGTAACAGGGGCTATGGTGGCAGCAACGGCAGGCAGCAGCAGTACGCAGGGCCACCTGGCTTGGGTGTTGGGTCAGCAGTTATGGCGTGTGTCATCTGTGGCTTTGCCAAGGGCCACTCAGATGGTGTCTGCTATATGGACAAGCCAGAGCTGGCTCCAGAGAAGTGGGAGGGCCCCACGGAGCGTGCACCTGAGCAGGGGATGGTGCACTACATCTCCCGCTGCATGCAGCAGAAGCTGAAGCCACGGCTGGGGCGTTGCAAGGAGCTGCTGCGGAGGATGATGCAGAGCAACAAGCTGCCGCCAGCTATGCAGCAGTTCATTGGACAGCACACACAGCAGCAGCGGTACATGAACATGGCTTATGGCGCAGCAGCAGAGCCGTATGGGGCTTATGCAGCTTACATGACAGGCATGGGGTCTGCTGGTTCCAGCTACTGGCCCATGGGCGGCTCGGCAATGCAGCAGCCAATGGCAGGGCTGCCACCCTCTCACACACCGCTGGCTATCACTGGTGCAGTTGGCGACAGCACCGGTGAACAAGCAGCAATGATGGTGCTGCCGGATGCAGGCGGGTATGTGAGTGAGGAGCAGCAGCAGGAAACAATGCACTTTGGGCCCTCTTTCTGTTATGTGGGCTTAGCAGACTGGCAGCAGGATCTGGCAGGTGGGCTCTTTGACTCAACGGGACATGAGTATGCACTGGTTGGGACACGTGCACAGGCAGGAGCTGGTGCAGTGCAGCAGGGCAGGGTTGTCAGGCAGCCTGTGCCCAAGGGCTTCCTACCACCCTCAGCTCTTCCTACAGACCTGAATGCCATGCGTTCCATGCCACGCATCACCAATGCACTGGTTGCTGGCTTAGGAGAGCTGGACGGCACCAGCAGGGGGCTACTGCACACGCTGCTTGACATTCAGCGGTTTGTGGCGAGCAGGGTATCTGCTTTTGGAGACCTTCTGGGTGTGCAGGAGGCTGGTGGAGCACATGGTAGCAGCAGTGCACAGCAGGGAGGGCAGCAGGCTCTGCAGGAGGCAACAGCAGCAAAGGGTACTGCCAGCATGGTGTCCAGCAGCAGTTCTGGGCGCTGTGGCCCTGTTGCAGCAGCGGCGGCAAGCAGCCGCAGCCTCCTGGAGTCAGTCATGCTGCAGTATGGCTTCAAGCCAGTGGCAATCGATTACACCCTACGCCAGTCAATGCCTGTGACGCTGGACTTCCTGGTGGGCACGAACAAACAGGAAGGATTGACACTAACAACCCCGGATGGGCGTGATGTGCTAGTAGATATGGCGTTCCAGGACTCAGGTGCCACACTGCTGCTGTTCACTGAGGTGGCTTGTGGCGAGTGGGGTACTTACATCTTCAGAACAAATCAGGTGCCGTCTGTCAAGGGCATTGATGGGCTGCCGTCCAAGAAGATTATCGGCAGGACAGGACCGCTGGTTCTCACACTTGCCAAGGGACACCCACTGGCAGCAGTCCTGCCCGTTCCGTGTGCTTGGGTGCTGGAGGGAGACGCGGGTGGCATGTTTAAGGTGTGCTTGGACAAGAAGACACTGCTGCCGGTGTTTGGGTATGTGGATCCAGCCCTCAACATGCTATGCTTCCGTCCCAAGGCAGCACAGGGCAGGCTTGACATTATACACGGCATTCCCGTGCGTGGCTATGTCAAGAACGGCAACAGCAGCATCAGCAGTGGCAACATGGCGGCTGCCACCATCTGGGAGGAGGACAGCGAGGGCACAGAGGAGCTTGAGGGCT